>CM052209.1:7953842-7998062 GCA_028454225.1 Lasioglossum leucozonium | reverse complement strand
ATACACAACATAATAACAGATTCGGTGTTGACAGGAGAACAATTATGATATACCTTCACCTATTTTTGAACATTTCGCGTAACAGAAATACATCAAATGAATCTTACACGTTGAATTTTATTTATACCATTTTTCTGGAATTCATGCATGAATTCGTTATTTTGTCAGCTACAACATTACGTTAACGAAAATATATCATTCCATTTAAAAAAACATCGATAACCTTGATATCTCATAAAAATGACCTTGAAATTTTTTTTTCCTTTACACCGTTATATGTGGCGCTTCAAACAGTGTAACTTTGTTCTACGAAGTTTTTTTGTACAACGAAAAGTAACGGAGATATTTAGGTGTCCTGCTGTATCGAATTCACCCTGTATAATAGACCGACGCCAAAACTGTTCGAAAAAGAACTTCGAGATAAACCGAATTTCGCCGGCTAATATTTCGATAAAGTATTTCACCAGTTCGAACTGTTTGTGTGGCGAACGTTGATCCCGCTCGGAGGATGAACGGCTGATGATCGCGACGGATACAGCGTACAGAAACGTACGTATTATTCGCGGAAACGTGGTTTATTTCTCGACAAACACAGTGAAATTTAACGTCGATATATTCGCTGCGGTCGAGCTTATTGGCGGAGCTTACCTTCGTGAAAAGCACGCCGAAAACCGGAGGAGATAAGCCGCGGGCAGGGATCGGTTTGTTCCCATTGTTCCCGCCGCGCTACGACCTTTTTACGTCGAAACAATGGATCGTAGATACTGCTATTCCCGATATTTCAGGAGGAATCCTTCCATCCTATATGGAATCGAAGGGTTTACCCCTCTTCTCGCCCCCGTATCGAGCGGGTTTACCCGCGGTTCGTGGCACAACGAAATTGAGTCGTTTCGAGGGATTAAGCGGCCCTGTTCTAAGCAAAAAGTATACCTCGTGCCCGTGCCCATGCCCCATGGCCACCGGCCGGGGATCGTAGAACCTCTGCTTCGAATAGATAATAAAGAAGGGGAAAAATTACGGTCTGTTCAACGAGATCCGATTAAAAATTTTCAGTTTGAATCATCCCCGGCCCCTATAGAATTTATACAGTCTCTCTCCGTTGATTAATCTCCTAAATACCAACATTCTCTCCTTTGAAGCGGATCTCAAAACGAAATCGCCGCGATTTTTCCGAATTCGTTCCACTAGGCAAATATATTTCTATAGGATCAGCGAGTGCTGCGAAAATTCGCGGAATACTCTGTACTGTATCCGCCAGAAAATTTGGTAGAAAATTAAAATAACATAAACGACACGGTGCTCCGTATACACAGAACTCGCGGAACATGTACTCTGCCGCGCGAATCGAAGCGAAGAGTTTTCGAGTCCGGGAGGTTTTCCGCGGGCCATTATCAATAAGGGAAGAAATACGACGAGCCCGTAATTCTTAAGGTTGTAGCCGGCGAACGCGCGCGTACAATGTCGAACGACATATCATAACATTTTACACAGGGCTCACACGTAGGATTCTGTTTCAATTTTCGTCGGATCACGGGAATCGAATTTCCGATTACGAAGTTGTCGCGTAAATCCCGGCCAGGTTATTCGGGAATACTTACGTCGATTCTAACGGCGATAAGTTCGCGCGCACGGCAGCGGCGGCGCAACGATCCGGTAACATCGGACGAGATAATAACGTAAAGATCGACGCGCGGGAGAAACAAAAATTCAACTGGCTTTCCTTGCAAAAAAAAAACCAACTGTCGGCACTCCTTCGCGAAATAAGAAGATTTTGTTCGTCATCACGCGTCAGAGGAAACTGAATTTATTTTTTAATTACGAATGTTACTTTGTGCCTTTGAAAATCAATATTTGCCGGGTTTCCAGTTACATAAATTTTTGTAGCTGGTTGAACATCCAACATTTTTCGCATTATAGCCCGTTACGTTAATTAACCACCGAAATCTCTGACCGTGATGAAAGTTGAAAAACGCATCGCTGAAAGACAGGAGCGCGCGTGAGCGAGCCGAGAAATATGTTCAGCGAATTTGCCTTGTTAGATTAATGAAGTTGTGTTTCGTAGTTTTTTGGTGGAAACCATGATCCGCATCCACGGATACCGCGGTGGTGGTTGGTTGCGGAGGCCGGCGAGAGGTCGGCGAGGTCGACGAGGCTCGTGGGCTTGTAGGCGGACAAGGAAGGGTTGCATGCGTGTACTGAAACTTTCACGAGCCTCGGGCGTGCAGAAGGGGAGAAAAGAACGAGACAGAAAAAAATTGTTCTCGTTTCGCTCGCAACGGCCTGATAATTCGATTGTTCATTGGCTGCGGACCGCCCCGCGATGCGCACTTCCTTGCGCCTAGCACGCGCGTTTTCCGATTCTCTTTGCTCCCAGGACCACATTAATGATTCCCGTGCTAGAGCGTAACGCGTCTACCGTCCGGGGAGCGTCTTGCTCGTTAGCGTGTGCCGTATCGAAACCAGAAACGAGCCAGACCCCCGGCTCTGCCCTTTTTTCCCGCAGCAACGTTTGTCATTAATAACACGACCTACTTCGCAAAAGAAAACATTCAGCTCTCTGGCCACCTTTCCGTCGCCAAAGTAATCGTCATGTCGTCGCTGCAAAACGGCGAATAAAATGAACACGAAGCAAATCTTTTATCCTCCGGTTATGCGCTATCGATATTCGCACGCTGCGCTGAATTAACCAATAAGCGAACGAAGCACGTGCTTACGTCTATTACGTAGCAAGGATATTTCTAAAGAAACGAGAGAATTTAATGTCCGTTACAAAAAGAACTTTTTAGTCAAATTATCGAAAATAAGAAATCATGTCCTCCCTTCGTTGCGTTCAAGGGATCCCATCTCAAGGCCTCTAGAGATCGTAAACCGGCACTGTTCGTCGTAGCACCTTGTACCAAGTTAGGCAATTTTCGAAATACGAACGCGGTTCGTCGCATTCGCGTTAAATCATGAGCTAGACTCAATTCGGTCGAAAACGAGCCCCGCGTGACTCGGGTAATTTAATTAATTCACCGTTCGGCGCCGCATTAGATAGAATAACGAAGCAGATTCGGCTCTCCCATACGGAATTCTTTTATGATTGGCGGACAATACATTCCGTATTCATTCGGAGCGTGATGGCCACTCCGTATCCATTAGTACGTTTCAACGGAGTGGCCGCCACTATCGCCGTTGCCGGTGAATTCATTTAACGTTGAAAATAATCCTTTGTAATCTACTTCGCGCGACTCCGCCTCCGTCGAATACATCAGCAACTGAGTGAGAGAGAGAGAGAGAAACGCGTACTTGGCGTATGGCCGCGCGTTACACTACAATGACCGTATATTTTGCGCCGAGTATCCTCGAATTATGTTTTCAAAGTATTCGCGCTTCTTTCGCATGCACGAGTATATACATATATGGAAATTCGGAGTCTTGGAATTGTTCCTGTACGAGCCGCGCCGCGTATCGTCAAGTACCATGTAATTCGCGCGGTTTTTTTCCGACCGCTATCCCGCCGTCGCGCGAAATGACAGGCTATTCAAATTTTCCAGACGCAAACGCTAATTAACCCCTCGCGCCACGATTTTCTTTGCGCGTCCGCAACGATCAGATCTTGTCATTGTCGGGTTTATAATTTCCCGCGAATAAAATGGCGAGTTTCTATTGTTCGCGTACCCGCGTTTCTCGCCAGCGGTTGAAATTATTATGCACAGAAATAAATTCTAAGAGGGGAAATTTATTTAGAAACAATTTTATCGATAACAGAGAAATCGAATTTTATTTCGGGAGAATTAATCTGGAAAAGCAGCTCGATATAAAAACCAGATTCCCTCGGTTCGAAAATCTGTGTTTTGGAAATGTTTGAGCAACCCGTCCGTCGGAGGTTCTTGAAACCGCCACGGAAATAGCCGGAGACCGTTATTACGATTTTACAGGATGAAAGGGGGTCGTTGCAGGTAGCGAACGGACGTCCGAGCCAGCCAGAGATTAATTAACCTGTCGTTCGGGCACAAAAGAATTACAGCTCAGATTCAAAAGGCTCGTCCGCTGTTCGATAAAGGTTCGTTTCTCTTTCGCGTGGTGATGGGGTTGATGGGGAAGGGGTGGCGATGGTGGTGCCGCTCGATATTCCTTTTTGACGATGGCAAACGTGTCCTGAAGTCGGTTGCATACACCTCCAGCTGCGTTCACGGGCAAATATTTCCCCGAGAAAATTGTAATTGCGCGGCGTCCACGCTATTAATCCATCAAACGTTTCTTTTTTAGTTTGTCCCCACCACCTCTCCTCGCCGCCCCTCCACCCTCCGCCATCCGAAGGAGGAAAAAACAGAGATTAATCGTCGCGATTGAACGATTCTGATTACGTTCGACGCCGAGCCGTGAGACGCGCGTCAAACTTCCGCGGAAATTTACGATGACCTGGAAATTGGACGTTGAATTCGACGACGCTCCGCGCTGCGTTCTGTACGATCTGATACTATTTTCCGTGAGTTTTGCGGAAAGTGTGTGAAAGTATGCCTCGCGCCAACCAAAACGTCTCGATGTTTATAACAAAATAGGATGAGACGACAGAACTCCCGGCACCGCCGACGTCACCTGTGGAGGGTTTAAAATACGCGCCTTTGGCCGACAACCGTAAACACACGATGTTTGCCACCGGAGGCGATGTCTACGACGATTTACATTCGCCGTACCCTTACGAAAACACGCGAGACCGAATATTGCATTTCGACGAGTTCGATTCTCGCGAAAAAAACGTTGCTAATTTCAAGCGTCTGGTAAGTCGAAACTTCTAACCCCTCTCAAAGCGCCTCTCTCGAAGCGCCGGGCAAACCGAGACAATTTTTCTTCATTCGTATAACGTGCCTACCACACGTACAACTTGTTTTTTCCTCTGATTCGCTGGAAAAAACTGTTTCGTAGAACAACGTGCTTGGAACGGGAGTCCCGCTGTCGTTAAGACACGTCGGGGCTTGTAATAAAGAAAAATTGGGATTCACGGAGGAGTCCCGGGCAACGAAGTCTTTCTCCGAAGGATCTATCTTCCTTAAAGGCGGCATCGACGATGTAAACGAGGTACGGTGCGAAAGAGTGTCCGAGATTACGAGAAAAAGAGTGAGCGAGAGAGAGAGAGCGAGAAGAGTGAGAGAGAAATGAGAATTCTGAAATCAAGAGTCGTGGAGAGTTCGTGAGGGCAATCAATTTTATTTCCTTCGGGCGTATTCATCGCGCGAATCATAAATGTGATAAATAAAGCACCGGGAAAATTCAGAGGTGGATTCTGCTTCGAGCTCGTCTCATTTCCTTCTCGTAACGGTCTTCGCGAATTTCTTTTCCCTCGCCGCACCGCGCCGCCACGCGACGCGCAGCGCCAGGGAGAAGAAGACGCCTCTCGGTTATCGTTTTTAGCGGCGAGTCTTGCATCTCCGACGAATATTAATGTATCTTTTGATTCGAGGCTGAACAGTCGAAAGTCTGGCTCGATCGAATGGCGGGTCGAGGTTCGGGGAGATCGAGGATGCAACTACGGAAGCCTGGGAGAGCGGTTCGATCGGAGGTCTCGTTCAATCTCTCATCGGAGGTTGTATCCAGTCAGGGGGACAGTCTCGAAAATAAATCGAAAGAATGCTCGCGGAGTAATATCGTCCTTAGAAATAATATCGGCGATGGATGCGCTGACCTACAATGCCCGCGCCGAGTGCAGAACCCATCGAGAAGGCCGGTCGAGTATACCTTAACGAAAACAGATAAAACTCGATCAATTACCGAGAGGAGCAGCGTTTCCTCCGAGGAAGGAAAAGATATCCTGTCGAAGCTCTGGGACCACGCGTTATTGGCCAACCGGTCATCGAACAACAGTTGCCTCTCCGCCGATTCTCTATACCATAATAATCCGTCGGGCTACACAAGATACCGTTCCGAGCGGCATACCTTCCTCCGCCGGGCAAGTATTGTCCAGAACAATAATCGCAGAGTGCTTAATCCGAGCAGGATTTTCGATTTCGCTAAGTGTTTGACCCGCGATCCGCACCCGTGCGAATCCCGACCGACTTTCAAGTAAATCGGCCGCGAAATCTGTTCCGAATATTTGCGGAACCGATCGAACAAAACGCATTTTCCCCGTGTTAGATATATATATATATATTTTCGTGGTGGTGGTGGTGGGCAGGTGCCTCTCTATATATATATATATATATATATGTATATATGTATGTATGTACTTTGCGGACGGACAACATTCGATATCCAACAACGATACTCGATATTCTATATATGCGATCATATCATTCATAATTAAATTTCCAATTCCGAGGCATTCTTCTTTTTCGCCGGTTTCCCGTAGACACTCGACAGAATATCGAAATACATCGGGGGAGGCAGTAATTGACAAGCGTACAAAGGACGTGCTGCGTAGCACATTTTCGCTTCCGCGATCCGTCATGGCGGGGCGTGTGAAAAATTGAGGACTGCCTTAAACCGTATGCACCGTCAGGCGTATGCGCGTGACGTATAATATTTTTATCCCGCGTTCGATCATCATTTCCCGTCCATCGACGACGACGCCCGTGTATCGAATCATAAATAAAAACATTTTCAATTAGTCCCGCGAGCATTCCCGACGCGATTATAACTCGGACGGATCCGCGGATCGGTATTACGATCCGCGAATCAGGAAAAAACTCGAAATATTTCCTCGGGCTGCAAAAATCAGGGGAACTGGCCCGGGACGCGAGATTAAACCCCGCGTAGCCCGCAGTTACAATCGGAGGGAAAAGAGGAGAGTCACGTTCGAGAGTATCAATTGAAAGATATTATCAGCAGGAATGCAGATCATTCTGTCTATAACGCTTTCACTTAGTCACCTTCTTTCATGTTCCCGTCCGGCCCAGCGTGAACTCATTTGCATTCCTTTGCGCACCCTTCGCCTTCTTCCCTTTCCGCCTCGCCTCGCCTCGGCTCGGCTCGCTGCGATACCGCAAGGCATACCACGCGAATATCAATGCTTCTTTCAACCAATGACGAGAAGAATCTTTCCCTGGTACCATCCTTCCCGCAACGGAGCCCCAATCATGCGACAAGGTATGTCTCGGGGCTAGCAATTCGCCTGCAACCGATACAACCACACGCACACATACACGCACACACCACGCTCGAAATGTTCCCGTTCCCGATCCGACGGAAAATAAAGTCGTGGCTCGTGTATGTAAATTCGGTGTCGTTATTTAGCGTCGGACGTACCGTACTTGGTCGTCCTGTAGATTGCCAAGCAACATTTCAATATAAAATATTAATACTTACGCTCAGTTACTCGTCGAAGCGTCGACGATCGTTTTCAGCCAGGAGAGCTCTCCCATCTATCGATCAACTTTTCAAAACAAGGCAGACTACACAGCAAGCGGCTGCAAAATATGGATGTTCGTACACGTGAAATTCGATAAGAAACGACACGATTTATGGGAGGACCTGATACATATTTTCCCCCGTTGGTTTTTTTTTTTGTTTTGGAAGCTTGTTGAAATATTCTGTTAACAAAAACGAATTTTTTCGATGGACAAAAGAAATTCCGTTGTTCCGCAAAAATAATAGCTGCTGACAATAGCATTGAAAATATTCTATCGGCGAGGTCAGCTCGACGGCGCACAGTGGTCCAGGAGCACGCTTTTCTTGCCGAAAACTATTGTAGCGTCATTTCAAGGTTTAATGTTGTATTATTATAGGTCGTTGGATTCGTTTTGATACCAGTTAGAATATTATGAAGTAAAAAATATATATTAATGTTTAAAACATTGAGGCGACCTTCATCTTTTATTAATAAAATATGTTTTCTTTCATTTTTTATATTAAAATTTGTAGAAAAGCGTGAATATTGATCAACTTTCGTTCGAAACATTTTTTTGTCAGATCGTCGGAAATATTTGAAAAATTCTGTTAACAATGCTCACAATGCACAATTCTTCATAAGAATTATATGAAATCTAGTAATGAGGGGTTCTCGGTGCCTCTGATTACGAATCCGACATTAAAACTTCAAAATTCAAAATGATGGATCCAGTATGGCAATTGATATCTAATCATTTTTGCTAGATTTGCATGATTGATAAGCGAGCTCACGGACCACTGTGCTGCGGGAAAATAGGCACGTCATAATTGACGTCCATTTCTCGACAGTAATTAGACGAGCGTAATATCGCCGGACGCAGATAATGATCAAAACATAATGCATATACGTGTAAACGCGTCCGAGCAGCTGTGTCTGGAGGATAATTGTAGGCTGCTGCATGCGAGCTTACGAGTCTCGGCTTACAATTCAATCAAGAACTAGCTGCAAAGCCCCTCCGCGTATTTTGTTTCAAGCGTGGCTGTTCATTAAACGAAATTTCCGCGGAAATCTGCCCCCTCGCCGCAACGAATTTTCGAAAGTTTCCCCAAGGATTTTCCGACGGGGCGGGCGTACTTGGTATATCAGCCCGGTAAACACCCCTCGGTTTACTTTCATAATTATCTGACACGTTGCGGAACGAAGTCCTTAGCTGTCGAAACACGAGAACACCCTCCCCTTCCCTCCCCTTTCCGTACCTCCTCTTCTAAAGCTGCGGCGCGCTGTATCAACGATTTATCAGTTTCTAACTAATCGTCGGTTTCGAGCGATCGCGTACATCGACCAAGCTGGTGGATAAAAAACGCGTGAATCGCCAACAGCTTTTTAAAAGCCAGTTAATGCAAGAACAAAGAAGACGTTGGGAGAGGTCGGGGGTGGGCTGAGAGAGCGGAGGCTGGCTGGCTGGCATTTATGCAAAGCTTTTGTAACTCGGAGTCAGAAACAACGAATTCTCGACGCCGTCGTCGCGGGGAGAGTTTCCGCGGAGTTTCCGCGAAAGTTGCTCTTGAAGGAGCGAGCCCGTTAAATTCAGTACACTCGGGGCGAAAGTTGTTAGTCTCATTTCTCAAGTTAAGAGATCCCATTCGTCGCCGTGAGAGCGTTTAAATTCAATGCGTGCGATCCGCTGTGGCGCGACGCGACGCGGAGCGTCGGAGAACGAATGCCCTTCCGCGATGCCGAAGTGGAGAGCATCGAATCAAACCGAGTTTCCGTAACTCGTCGACTACTCGTGGGACGCCATCGGCATTCCGGAGACTGCGAGAATTTCGAACCGTTTTTACTCTTTTTTTTTTTAATACGATCAGATTTATCCTCCGGCCATCCTCGAGATAAGCTACACGGTATAACAGCCGTGGGAAGCCTTGCCTTGCCGCACGCCGTCCAATCCGTTCATGATATAAAAAAGAAATAAACCTATATCACGGCACCGGCAACGTGTGAATCTCGGTTTCCGTCTGGATCGCCTGCTTATCGCTCGTTATCCGCGGAACCGCCTGCGCTTTGCATAATAAAGCGCTACGTATGCCGAATCGGGCCCGGTGATACCGGCGAATTATGAAAAACGATCAGATCCGATCAATTATCCATAGACTCGAGTATCCGCGGATACGCTTCGGCCGTGTCTCGTTCCGGTGTTGATCGGCCGCGTCTTTATCGTTCGTATTCTTCAAAAGCTCCTCGAATGAAATTTCAGTCTCGTGAAATTCTAGGAGAATTTGCATAAAGTAATGAGAGAGGATCGCGATAAAAATAATGCGAAATTGTTGCCGGAAGCTGTAGAAGACGCGGAAAATGATCGGAGTCTCGCGGGAGTTTAGAATGTAGAGAGAAAGAGAGAGCGAGAGAGAGAGAGAAAGCACGACACGATGGGTTATAGGGTGGACCGGATGTTTTCAACAATTTCGCAGGGTGGAACGAATTTTGGTCCTCGAAACATCGTTTGGCTTCTTGACTCGCGACAGAAGCAGTCCATTCGCTCGGTCGCGCGACACGTGCATCCATTACAGCGTCCGTTCGCGCATTTCTCCGACTCGTCCGAGCATGATGAGCACTCTCCGTTATTAGAACTAGAACAACGATGATCTCAGGCAAATACGAAGCGGAGAGCATAATGGCGCGCGAGCGATCGCGTTGAAACGCGCTGCCCTGCGCAGCTCGTATTTTTTCATCGAAAGAACCTGAAAAAGTACGAGAAACTTTTCTAATTTTTGGGAGGGGGTGAGTAGGGAAGGGTGGCTCGATATCCCGAAAGTAATGGTAAGGTTCAATGGCAAGAGAGTAGTAATACGAAGAGAAGAGAGAAAGGAAAATTCGGACTATGGTCGACGAGCGGCAGCGCCTCCATTATTGCGACCTTGCTGCCTTGCCGGGTCTCTGACTCTTTTTTAACGCACGGGACAAGCAACTCAGACGGTTAAATTGCTTCGTTAAATCGTCGAAGGCGTCGTCTCTCCTTTTGTCCCCGTCCCGTGCACTCGATTGTTCCTCCTATCGCGCTGCTTCTCGTCGAAGAACGGTTTGGATAAAGGGTGGCATGAATAATGTAATCCGTATAATATCAGCGGGGCAAGGAAGACGGACGTAACTAGATACAAAACACGAGGGCGCGGTGTTCCTTGGTCTTCGTGCACGCAGACGAGACAATGACCAGATACCGAGGATTTTTCCATTCGGTTGCCGATACGATGATGTCCTTCCTTCCTTCATTTCCTCTCATCTCCTCCTCGCGTTCCGCGAGAGATTCTCGATGGCCATTGTTCGCGAGTAATTGAATGAAAAATTCAGAGAAAATCTGTGTCGCGTCGCCGCGCCTCGTCGAATTCCGCGATATTTAAATCGGCGTCGAGCAACCTTCGAATCGTTCACCGATGTCTGTCATCATTTCAACGAGAAAAAATTTTCAGCGCGTAACATTTCTTCACCGCGACGAATTTCCGGAGGCGAAGGTGAACGTGTGAAAAATATTAAAAATTCACGGCCTCGGCCTATCGCGTCGAACTTTCGCGAAATTCCGAAAATGGCGTGATCGCTATTTCGAAATCGCGAGCCGCGCGTAGTACTTCGACTCGTTGTTGGGGAACGTTGCGTCGCGTCGCTGTAAGTGGCGGCCCAATAAAACGAAACGCGAAATAATATTCTGATCGAATGTACCAGAGCCGGAAGAATAAACGATAAAGGCGGGTTTTTAATCACCAGCTCGCCCTGATAACGGGAGTGGCTTTATTGCCCCGTATTTTCAGCGACTCGAACGATTCAAACAACAACGAGCCAGCGCACCGCCGCCGTGCCGGGATACGACCCGCAATAATCCGGCCACAAAAGGCAGCAAAGCGAGTCAGCGGCTGTTGGATAATCTGCAATCCTCAGCGTTCGTCGACGTCGTCGTTACACCGTCCTCGGATGTATTGCATATTGTAATGACGAGGAAAGCGAGGCGACGCTCCTCGAGCGGTTTTCTCCGCGCAAAACAAAACTATCTCGTCGGTGATATCTCGGATTATTTTATTACCGGCACGTACACAGCACGTTTGATCAATTTTCCAAATTTTCTAGAACCTCGACACTCGCAACAACCACGGATTCAACAGCAGTCCGAGCAAGGACACTCCGGACGATCGGAGAAGTAGCAAGGGGCGTAGGTGCAGCAGCCGCACTCGTTGCGAATGCAGAATTGCACGCGAGACGCCGGCGGTTTTATTTTTGGGGGTGACGGACACCGAATCGGCACTGACGGAGGAGGTAGCCGGCATTCGGGCATGCAAACGGGTCTTGGTCGTGGAGGTGGCGGCGGTCGTGGTCTGCATATCTGGAAAAAACTTGCTTCTTGTTATTCGACGGTGATAATAAATAATCGGCGAGCGAACGCTTCCTGGCGAATGTTCGATGTTGATTCGCGATCGAATAGAAATGAAACACATACCAAAGGTGGACACGGGGGAGGAGGACAGCAACACTTAGGAGGTAGACACGCTTGCGGTGGTGGACAGCCGTTCTTCGGCCAGACATAGGGGCCAGGCTTAGGACCGTGGCAACATGGCGGCGGCAGCGTACTAATCCGCCTTTTGCACACCACGGGAGGACAACAAGCCATTCTACCGCCGCAATTTTACTTGCACTGGGAACTGCAGACCATATCGCGAGGGTAATTTTTTGTGCGAGTCATTATGCCAGTCAGCAACGACACGAATGGAATCCCTAAAAATTTTCTAGTCGCATTCTGCCAAAATTCTGCAACGGATACACGAACTTTTCTGCGAATCAATTATTTTTCCTCTGTTTTTATTTACGACTAACTTCTCCACGTTTGTTTCTTTATTCGTGCAAACACCCCTAACTTTCTACCCCCGTGAACAGCATGATTTTTTCACAGAAATGAATTCGAGAATACGTTATACATATTGTTGAACGTTGTTATCGCGGAATAATATTGAGATTATATATAAATACCAGAAAACCGAGTCACCGAAAATACTCAGATACAGGTTTGCCACAGCAATCGATCCACTTCAGACAACAATTAACTTTTTTCACTGGCGGAAGTTGTGGCGGAGGGCAGTTTATCGGGCGCGGGTAATAGCACGGCGCATATAGCGCGCTGTTAAAAACTGCGTGTTAATAAGTTCGTTCGTCGCGATTTCAGGTAACGGTTATTTACCTGTCGCAGGTGTAGGTGAGCTGAAAGCGAACGGAGGATGTGCCGGTGGCAGGTGGCCGGATATTCAAACACTTCGGGCATCCTGGATCGCAGACGATCCTCGAGGAACAACTGGAGGCCACGCTCGGAGGATATCTCGCCAATGCGTCGTTAATAGTCGCCATTTTACTGCTCGTAATTTTAAGGGCTGTCGATTGATTCTTATCGCTGAAAATTTTGACGGGAAGCCCAACGGATTTCGATAGATCGCTTATGGTTGTCCGCTTCGGCTTGAACGTGCTCGCGATCGACGTTGCTTTCAATGAAATTTGTTTTCACCACTATGTAGAAATTCGAAACAAAAATAATGTATGTTTCAGAAATATTCGTCGACGTGATGGGTAAGGGTGATAAAGAACGAGGCGAACAGTTTGGTAATCACAACAGATATTATAATAAATTGTATCTTTACAGAGGCAGATACATTGTAAAACGAATAGGGATACTTTCACGTAATATACACGCAGTCGTACATTGATCTAGGAATCGATCGGCGACACTATATACAACACAACCACGGAAGCGTGCACGATATACTGTCGAAATTAGCAGGCAACGCGGTTGTACGTTTCAATTTGGCACGCGGTGCACCCACATCCTCTATTCCAGTGTCCCTGCGTGTACCTCCGAGTGAAAACGAATCCTAAATGCTCTCTAGTCTCCCTCGTTCGAACGAGACACTGGAATGTCTCTAGCACGGACACCAATTCTTCTCGCATCGGAACCGAATTATCCTCAAACCTCGAAATCGACTAATTATTTTGATTACTTTCAGCTCCATGGGAAACGGAAACCAGCCAGGATATGCATCTCTCGCCTCCCTTCTCCTATCTCTTTCTCAGTCCCCTGTTTTCTGACTTCGATTCCAACGAAAGCGAACCCGAACGAATAATTAATAAGTACATCGAGATACAAAAAAAAGGATGTATAAAAAGAAGACGACAGAAGAAGAAAAAAAAATAGAACAAAACAGTAAGTACTTAGGCGATAGTGTTATAATAAAGAATCACTGCGCTGTATTTTGTTCGCGATGTCCACGACATCCGGAGTACACCAAAAAAAAAAAATAAAAGAAAAAATGTCGCACACAGAACAGTTTGGCAGACAATCGACAACGTATTTTTATAATTTCAAAACTAAGAAAAAAATTTCCGTTGGTCGGGGGCTTGTTTCTACCATATTCCCGTAGCGTCGCGTTTGTCTCCCCACCGTACCGTCCCGGCGCGTCCAACAGCGTTCTCTTCCGTCCCTCGCTACGTCATCGACCCGCCGACCAATGAGAAACGACGTCCGGTGTCGAACAACGTCTCGCCGCTTGCCCTCGACAACGCGACGCTAAAGAGGACCAACCATATTTTAGTGTCGATCGGCCAAACTGCACGAGTTCTTTTTAAGTACATCGATCGAGCAGAATCGTTCTCCACCGTGTCCGCAGGTAGCGGATTCGCGTTCCGCTGCTCCGACAGAGAGTTTCGTTTCGACGGTATTTCATTTTGATTTACGGGACGGACAGAAGGTGACGAGTCGGATCGGATCGGATCGAGTCGATTCGACTCGGATCGGATCGAATCGACTCGGATCGAGTGCAGCCTCGCCAAACGATACGCGTTCCGTTATTCGCCGGACAACCGATCCCCTCTACGAAGTAGTGGCCATCGTCGAACATAGAAGCAACGTTTCTTTTGTGCTGAGTTAAACGTCTACCGAACTATTTACAAGATAACTTACGAATTACAACATAAAAAAGAAAACGTTGGCGACGAAGAACATCTCCACTCTCTCCTCTCGATCAATCGAGAAACCCTCGCTCCGTCCATCGGTCGCATTGCTCGCACGCATACACGCTCGTTCATTCTCGCTCACTTTTTCTCTCAGCTTTCAATCAGCTCCCTTTCTCTCCCGGAATTATTCGAACTCACCGCCCGACCGTTGCGTTACAATTTAAATAACTAAGTTATGTACAATGCACACACGCGAGTCGTCATAGTGACGATCGAACACGTACCCTTTTCTCCTTCGCGTTTCGCTATGAAATCGTTCTTCTCCGATAACGGCGACTACCCTCGCGAAAAATACGCCCTTACCGTACGCCGACGCCCGTTTCATCGACGAATTTTTCAACGGAAACCGATCGGAACGAGTACAAAACGCAAAGAAACACACCGGGGCGGAGGTGAACCGATTCGCACAGGTAGAATCCACGGTTCGGAGACGACGAAATCGAGTCCGTATAAACCGGCTTGCCCAACATAAGCTCCAGAGGCTCAACCTACGTTTACACTAAGCGCACGAAGCGAGACGTGTTTCTTCTGGAATAGAGGTCGCGGTAAAGTAAGCGATTCCGTACGATTATTTACAAACGATAGCCGATATCTAACCGCGGCAAAGGACATTGACCAATAACGAGGCGCGCGGATGCTTACGCGATCGCCTTTAGCATAAAACATTTTTCAATCGTTCAAATTGGGTCTCGTATACTATGTCACTGTATAGTCTCCTCTCGAAAACAACGAATGTACGCGAACTTACGAACGAAGGAAAAAGGTCACTCGGCTCGCTACTAGACACCGACAATCCAAGAGAGCAAAGGGCTTCGGAAATTCCCCATAGATCCGTAGGGAGGCGTACGGTAAGGGCTCGACCGTCGATTCGTCTCAAGAAACCGAGAATGTGCTGGTCAACTGAACGGTAGAAGCTTTGCGACGCGACCTTTAATCCCTAGTTGAGTGCTGCGCGAACGCGGAAAGCGTCCTCGAGTCCCTGGTAGCGAGAGCAGCGAGTCCAAGATCCCCTATTCCCGATTCTTGATCACCACCCCGCCCCACCACGGGAATCCTGGCTCATCGAATCGCTCTCGACCGAAGGGAATTTTATCAAGTGATATACGCTATAACAATCGGTAACATAGTTTGTACTTGATGGAAGGAATATAGTGAGGTTCTCGAGCCACGCTGAAGCGTCACAGAAGATGGTTCGATCGATGACACGGAACGCAAGCTGCACCGATCGTTAATCGCGGAAAGGCTGCGCGCGGTCGGTCGTCCATTTGATATGTATACACGAGGAAGTATCCCAGAAGCAATTGATCCTCGTTCTCGAGTATCGAGTTTCGAGTATCGAGCGCGTACGCGGCGCGAACAAAACTACACTTGAATTTGATCGCTCGCTCGAACACCAAAACAAACTGATTTCGAAACGTTCTACAAGCCGGTGTGAATAGTGTTCGTACCACCATTGAGAAACGAATAACGAGAAACTTAATGATCTTAGTGACCTTGATTTTCTTCCTCGTAATTGCGACCAACAGCGATTTCTCGCCTAGTCAATTAATCCTTCTAGACTCTCGGAAAAGAAGCTCAAGCCGTTTGGTCCAATTTGAAAAAAAAAGTTATTCGTCTTCAACGGGCGTAACGATATCTTTTCACGGCGGTCGTACTTATAATCTCAGGTCCACGGAAAGTGTCGCGGTAGTCTCGAAGAGGTGTGCGGGCCTCGAGGAAATATGTTTCATCGGCGCCCTAGTTATTTACAGTCTTGGAAAAAACCTCGTTATATTCCGTCGAGCAAATACACGCAAGAACGCTATATCTTCGTACACCGTGTTTGTGGGTCACTCCCGAATATCGTCTAATCCTCAGCGGAAGCACCTTGTTTGTGTCCTAGTTGCGCGCGCTCGCGCGAGTTGCGGGCGTTGGGGGTACCTCGAGCGAAACGACGTCTCGTGACCCGGCGATAAAGGCGATTCGCGGATTTGATATTAGACAACAATAGCTTGGAACGTTACTGACTTCTAACAACTTCGATATCTAATTCGCTTATGTTCTAACTAAGTGTAGAGTTTCGTATTCTGCCGGCTAGGAAATCCGACGGGAGGGCGTCCCGTCGTTCTAGGCGTGGTCACCCGGAGCAAAAATCCACAACAGCCGCCGCCGCCGCCGCCGCCCGATCCCGCTGCCACGATTAAGTACTGGCCACGACTCGATGTCTATCACAGTCCTTCGCGACCCTTCGACGAGCTCATCGGCCCCGCTGCTTTGCATCTCTATTCGAAAGTCTAGCTACCTCTCCCCCATCCGATTAATTCCTAATACCCGACGACGATCGACAGAATATGTTCGTTCGCACCCCCTCACACGACTGTTGGCCGTCACGCGAAAGGAAAATAGTTTTCACCGGAGCTTCAATCTCTCCCGGAAAATAAGCCCGTTCAAAAAACTGTTCCAATCGAAACAGCCACGAGGAACCTTTATCCCGAATAACTGAACTACACCGGTTTCGGAGCCGTTGCCTCTTCGATTCACCATCGATTCTAAAATCTCGCTGCTCGTCAATGAAGCCGGAGATCGTAAATGGTACTTCTATCGATTCGTTTAGACATACAAAAAGCACAGGAAGATATCGAATGAATTTTAGTACGTATAATTAGAGCTTAGATTACGGAGAAGCCGTTACGAGAAATGCATCTTGCGACTGTGTCGGAGAACCGATCTGGAATCGAAGAAATCGACGGTTATGGAAACAACAGGTTTTCGTATCGAAGGTTTCTCGTAACCGTTTCGAGAACCGAAATCGATACCGTAACGGTATCCAAGCCCCGGTTATCTCGCCACGAAGCCGAAACTATGCTACATTTTATATCTCTTACGTGGTTTTTTTCTTTTCTTTTCGTACTTTTTTATCTTTTAGTTGTATGTTGATTTTATCGTTATCGACGACGAAACACTGTGGTGCAGAGTAACTCTGAGTGCGATGTTTAATTTTGCGTCTTCATGCAGAACGTCGGTTAACCGTTTATTTATTTATTTTTTTTTTGTTTTGTTTTTTATTCCCGGGAGCCTAAACTATATAGTCGAGAGATCGGTGTGTCTCGCGGCTTATCGAGTATCTCGTGACAGACATTTAGGTAATAGTTATCGACCGTCAGAGCGACGATGGGTTGAACCAACGAGCATCGTCGTGCTGCGAAGCGCTGACCAAACACGGGTATGGTCCCTCCGTTCTCCGTGTACACTTCTACGGCGTTTACATTGAAACCGAGGTCGTCGAGGCATGTGTGCGTAATATCTACTTGTCTAAAGAACTGGTTACGGGTACGTGTTTTGTGCTGGTTCGTCGTCCTCGTTTCTACAAACCGTCTCTGGTCGAGATCATCGACGCGTCTCTCGCCTGCTCTCGTAGCCCGGTGATCGATCGATCTTTGTCATTCGCCCGATTCCCGTCGGTCGAATCGCTCGCGTGATTCGCATCCGGTACACCGTGTATCCGGGCTACCCTCGCGCTTAATACTCTCGGGTAGTCGTGCGACGAGGGCTCTCTGCGCAAACGGGCACACGCGGATCATCGCCACTATGTCCCCGAATGGAAGAACTTGGCGACGCTTTTGATGAACTCCTGACGCTACAATTGCACCTGGAACGCTTGCGTCGCGTTCGGCATGATGAAGGGATTGGTGGTGCTCGCCTGCCGCAGATTCCTCGCAGCGATCTCCGCCCATTCGGCGTCGAACGGATCCGACGGGCCGGTTCTGCTTGTTTGGTTCATCGCCGCCGATCCCAATGACAACGCCCTCGCGTGCAAAGGTGGTGCTCGTCGGGGACTCGTCTGTCCTTGCAACGGAGATCGCACAGGCGGCGGCACCGAGCCCGTTATGCTGCCCAGCCATTGTTCCGGCTTCGGCAGAGCAGATGTCGTTGAGACTGGTTCGACCTGAAACCGTTTATTGGCGTCAGCGATCGTCGAACGTTCAAAAGCGTACGCGGCACTTCGATTAGGATTCACTGTGAATATTTTAGAGCAATTAACACATTACCTACCGGCGATTATCGGCAATACTCTTCTACAAATCAGTGTTCCGTATAGCTAATTTATTAATTCCCCGCTCGATTCGTCAATAGATCTAACAGTATCGTTAACCACGAAGACAAGAGATTACCAGTGAAAAGAAAAAATAATTAAAGCCCTGCTTGATGGAACGCGATCATCGCAAAGCCGGTAGTTAAAGTGTTAATGAACACTCCAACTCGTTCGAATTATCAGAAGAAGAAACAGATTTTGATTGGACTACTTGTGTCTCAGACTTGATCAAGACAATTTATATTCTGCATAAAGATGCACTGTTTACCGGCCGTGTCTCACAAGAAGTCTCGCCGGCACAGAGGCCTCTCTCGCACCGAATGGTAAGGTTTTAACGTCGCACACTTTAGCCAATAATTCGGCAAGAACCAAAAGTTTGCGCGGAAAGACCGAATCGGGGCACGCACAGCCGCATTCCTGTCAGAGGTCTTCTTGTGAGGCACAATTGGGGAGTACTTATTGCGGAAAATGTGGAATCATATTCGACGTAGAACTTCTTCGAACAAAATATAAATGTCCATTCGTAAATGAGCAGCATAACGATGGAGTAGACAGTGACAATTAACTATAATAACAGTAGCAACGTTTTAACCTTTCGATCCTATCGCCGGCTATAATTTACTCGTGCGTACGAGTGACTATAGTTACTATAGACTATAGTAATATATATAGTTGACATTCACGTAACGAGCAACGTACGGTCGTCGCTGAAATAACGATTAATTCTGCAACATTTCATTTTACACGCGTTATAGTTGACTGTAACAACTTTGAAGTATTGTTGTTGCGGTATACGATTGCTAGACGACGGTATAGCGAAATGAAGGGTCGCGTAGTTGAATCGATCGCGACATTCCCTTACCGCCGTGGTGGAGATCGGATTTGCCGCCGAGGTCTGGCTGATCTGGCTGACGTCGTTGGACGGAGCCGGAGAGGCGGAAGTGATACTGGTGGTCGGCGACGTCGGCTTCGGAATCGGTGACCTATTGACGGCCGGCGTCGACGCGGTACCCAACGAGGAGGTAGACGCTGTGCTGAAAGCTGGACTCGCCGACGGCGGCGTGCCGAAGACACCGACGGAGCTGGTGGCGGCTGCCGGAGTGCTCATCACGCTCGGCGTCGCCGCGTTCGTTCTTGGAAGGATGGGGCTGATGTTGGAAGTTTTGGTCAGGATCGGCGTTAACCTGTGGTTCGAGGTGGGAACCGGGGACGGGGAGTCTTGCCAGGTGGTTCCGACATGGTTCAGGTTGCTGAGATCATCGTTCTTGTCGTTGTTGTTGTTGTTGTTATTGTTGTTGTTCAAGCTGGGCTCGTTCTGCAACTTCATCTCGTCCATGGAACTACTGCTCGTCACTAAGATGGAACGTCGTTGCATCAGGTTGCGGTTGTAAATGATTTTTTACCGAATAAAAGAAGAAGAAGAAGCGTGGACGCAGCTTTTACGCGAACAGCAGCTAAACGCGTACCTGCCGGAGTATTACTGGTAGACGTGCTGATGAAGAGCTGTTTAGCGACCGAGCTGGCGCTGCTCTGGGCAGGCAGTGGTCCGAAGTCGTCGATGCTTGTCAGAAGAGAGAGACCCCGCGAAATCTGCTGGCACATCATCGACACGCTGTCCTGACCTCCGGACGATAGCTCCGGTATCGGGCTCACTGTAAAACGTTCGCAAAATTATCGATCGTTTCGTTCGCACGCGCGCCCGGCAAACAGCGCAAAGATTAATTCGGTCGCAATCTAAATGCGGTGCTCTGAAACTGGTGCTTCAAACTACGGGTGCATGCTGCACACGGCCACGCATACGCGCATGGAACATGTCTAACGAAAACGTACAGATAGATGATAGACTGCTAGTAGACAACAAACTCTGAGGAAAGAGACAGTACCTAGCAGAGAGGAGAGTGTCGGTGAGCTACAAGATCTAATTCTACGTTGTATCGAAAAGAATCGTGTTTGCTCTGTGTTCTTTCTATCGGTTTCATTGGGCCGTTCAAACGGATACGATGTAATGAGAAATTATCGATTAGCCAGATCCCGATCGATCTGTTGGTCGAGCGGGTTTTTCTCGTTTTCTCATTGCAAGGTATACTTCTAGACATGGAACAGGGGGACGATTCTAGTACATAGACCAAGGGGACAGGCAAGACGAACGCTTAACAGAATAGGGAATAATGACCTTCGTCATATCCTTCGTATTCTGTTGTAAAAACGAAGAAGCTGATTATTCGGTATCTAGCTCGAGTACTTGAAAAAGACGTCCGACCGAGGGGATGCTCACCTGGTGGCTTTATCATGGTCGGCGGCAGTCGCGACAGAACCGTCGGCTCGAGGCTGTGACTACGCGCGCGTTCAAGGTTGCTAGGAAGATCGTTCACCCGCAAACTGAGCTGCCTTTTGAATGGAGAAGCTTGATTCAGTTGCGTGAAACCGCGGAAGGAACCTTGTCGTTCGAGCATCGACGGAGTGGCGTGCGGTCTCTCGATGGCGAAGGGGTTGTAAACTTGCTTCACCGGTGGTACGTCTGCAACATCCGAAACTTTTAACATCCGGCGCGGAATCTTGGAGCTCGCAACCGCCTACAGCCGGAAGCCATTAAGATCCCACCGCTGCTCGGTGGTACGGATCGATCGTCGTCGATGCCTAGCCCTTTGCGCTCGACGGTCCCCCACCGATGAGTCGGGGAACGTCACCGAGAGCAAAGGACCGGGTGTCTTTCGTTAACTTGATACCGAGCACTGACCGATAGCCCTCTCGCGCGAGTCCTGCAGCCGCTCGGTGAGGCTGGATTGCCTGAAGCTTCCGCTCCTCGTGAAGGTTGAGGTCTTCGAATCGAACGTCATCGTGACACCGCACTCCTTGTCCCTTCTCTGCTTTCGTTCCAAACAAGCGGCGAAGGCACAGCCCACGGCATGACTCAGACGTTCACCCTGGAACAAAAAAATAAGCATGGAAGCGTTCACAGTTCAGTTCCCGATCGCGACCGTCGACGATAAGAAGCCTCGCTGCTGCTTTCTACTCACCGACTCTTTCAGCGCCAAGAATCCGTGGCACATCCACCTCCTGGTCGTGCCGTCCCGGCATATGTAGCTGAACCCTTTCTCGTGGTTACGATCCGGGGCGCAGAACGATACCTTCTCTATCGTCTGATCGACGATCAACCCTTTCGTCTCGTCCTCGACAACTCTGAGACCGTCCCCCGACACGTGCAGCACCGCGCGAACCGGCCTCCGTCTCGAATTCTGTTGGTTCATCAGCGAACAAACGAGATTAAGTTCGCGAGCATTCCTCGGCGCGCGGAACTCTTATCGCGCCGTTTCCTCTGCCACTTACCCTAAGTACTTTTAAAGCTTCCTCGCACACCTGCATGCCCCTTGACTCGAACACCTCTACACATCCCAGGTACTGCAACGATAACATTTCATTTCGATTGACTACAGAATATCCGGAGAGAGGACATCCGATACGGTAGAACTTCCTATAACGCGAGAGATATTTTTCGATCGCGTTACAAGGAGGTTCTACCGTGTTTCAACCGAAACCCTGTCGAGTTGATTTAATTTCCGAACGATCGTGTTATCGTTCAGGACGATACCTTAACATGGAAGGCGCAAGTAGCCGAACGGACAGCCGTCTCGTCTGCTTGCCATTGGTGGGGTTTACTCGATTCCGGCACGTGGGAATCTTTCCGTCGTCGAAAGCTGTCTCGAAAGCTCCGTCGAAGTCGATCCATTCTTTTCCCAGGAGACCTCTCCCGCTTCTGCGCAAACAGAGATAAAAGACACCGTTACTCGCTACGTCCACTTAGACAAGATCAATCAAACGACACCGGTCGCTTCATTCGAACCGGCCACGGTACTCACGGCGAGAATCCAAAAACCGTTCATCGTATTCTTAATTTTAACGCGATTTCTCCATCGATTTCAATAGACTGTCTCGCTAACGCGACGAAGCGATCGAGTCGGATTCGACGGACGTCAAGCCGCGACAAATAGGGGGAAATCGGAGTTTGATTTTCCGGGGAAAATTTCTCGACGCGGGACGAGGCTAGAAATGAAATTCTTCGGAGAATTCAGTCCGAAGGGTTTCAATTGTCGCAAAGAACAGTCCCCGAGTGGCAATTTCGTGGAACGATGCGTCGTCAAGGAGAAGATACGTCGCGCGGGTATCATCTCTCCGCTTTGCTCGGCGTCTGCCTTTCTGGACGGAACGACCCCCTCGCGTGAAATCAGCGAGTCTCTGCGAAATCTGCTAGCATTCCCAGAGGTACGAGCACTCCGCTTCAGGTTTCCCCCGATGAGTCGTTAACAGTCAGCCTTGAGAAAATAGCTGGCGGAAGGAAGCCGGTGTCTGGCCAACAACCGAGTCGGGTCGAGTCGAGTCGAGGCAAGGCGAGCCGACTCGAGGCATGTCGAGGCAAGGCGAGTTTTACAAAGGCCTGTGATCGAATCTTGGCATCGGTTCCCAAAGAATCTTTTATATCGGGACCCTCCTCGGGCTCTCCCCTAGCGCGGCCCGTCTACCCTCCTAAATCGACACCCCTAAGAACCGGCCGGCAGATCGAGAACCGAGGAAGCCCGTTGAGAAAGACCCCCTGCCTCTTTCTCATGCGATCTCCATTACCGATGATTGCGCGTTGTTCGCCGTAATCGGTCGATTACCTCTTCGACGAACCGACTCTATCGAAAATTACATTGTCGATCTCTCTAGAGAGATCTCGCGTCGTCGAAAGAATTTCTCGCGATCGATTCGCGATGATTCTCTGAACGGAGGATAAACGTTGCTCGCGGTTGGCTTCCGCTGATAATTCCCATGGAAATAGTGGCCGGTAACGAAGAATAATATCCGCTTACATAACTCCATAAAATCCTTCGGGCGATAATGGTTACAGAAGCGAGAGGCTTCGTCGCTGGTAAAGATAAGAGGGCGGCCCTATCTCGCCCTTAAAATACGGAAACGCGTTAACCTAGGCTTACACGATCCTCGCGCGCCAGATAAGGAATATCAACAAGATCATCTAAGCGTTCCCCGGGCATGGTGGACGCTGTAAATATCTCGTTCCCGAGATTGTGTGCTGCCTCTATACAGCTCTTTGTGTGTGTGTGTGTGTGCCTGGTGTGCCCGTGTGACGCGTATTGCGCGCGGGGAGGTCGATTCCCAAGGGAGCGTTCTCTTTAATCCGCCTTTTTCATCGCCCCACCGAACAGAATAAATATCGAAGCGATTTTGCCCTTTGAATTCGAGTTAACCAAAGGTAATTGATCTCCTTTTACGTTTTCTCGGGGATACAGGTTCCCCTATAAAAATTAGTCCCGATAACATTCGGACCACCGACGAGAAACCGTTCCGGTTTGGATTTCGATTTACTGCAACGGTTGCGCGGAATCGGCAACTGCAAACAACATCGATCCGCCTGTAAACGTAGCACAGGCCACTCGGCGTTATTCGATCGCATCTGAAGCGCGTTTCGCCGAACCGCATTCGTAGAACAAGCTAATATTGTCACGTACTACATGCATACAAAAGCAACGTTCCGCGTTTTCAGAGGATGAGAGCTCGTTCGCGAGCAAACAATAGGCGCGCAGCTGTTATACTCGGCCGCGCGACGGTGATCGCGAAACGATACGCGCGGCGCTGTCAAAATAAAAACGAGCACCCCCGGGGGCGCGCTAGCTATAGCCTTTCTTCTCTCGCCACTGGGTAGCGGGAGGACCGCCACCGACCCGGCGCTAATAGTTAAAACGTGCGAAAGTAAACGCTCTCGAATGCAATCCGATTATTCAGGGCTATTTGCTTAGAGAGCGGTAATAGGCTTAGCAATGCGTTAGCGCAGTTGTGACGCGTCGGCGCGGACCGGCGTGGCGCGATTCGATTCGATTCGCTTCGACCCGATCCCTATCGTCGCGTCGCGTCGTGTCGTGTCGCATCGCCCCGAAGAGAGATAACCGGCCGGAGGAGTGTTCGTAAGTGGCCGCACGCCGCCGCGCCGTTCAATTACAGCTGTCATCTGCCACCGGATCGATGATGCCTCGTAATTATGTTCTCGCGGTGCTTATATTTTTGTAGAGGCCGCCGCCCCCCATTCTCGATTCGCCTATGCGCTCCACTGGAAATATTTGTTCGGCTACCGATTCGTATAGTTTTTTTTTTTCATCCGGCGACGGCCGGAGCGGCCAAGTGGCCGAGCGCCATGAGAAAAAACCGAAGGGCCCGGTGAATCGACCCACCCGGAATGCTCTCTCACGATATCCTCGGCGAGACTTACGACTTTCTTTCTGCCACGACATCGGACGCGAGTCTCAACGCCGCGATGACTCAAACGCCAGGCACTCGGAAATTTTACGAAACGTTACGAAACATCGCCGACATACAACCCCGCCGCGTTCCTTCGTCACTCGACACAATTTTAATCGCCTGATTCGAACAGCCACCGGTCGATTTAGCTGAGATTTCTCATGCGAGAAAGGGTCGCTTAACCGGTACGCGCGGAGAATCATATTTTCAATGAGACCGATCCTCGCAACCGAGTTTCCTTTAAAGTCGTCGTTCAATTAGGTTTCCCTCGTATAATCCACGTTAATCATGCGATTTGATTGCAGGCCGAGGATAGTTACTCCGCGTCCTATTCTATTGTTGCGACGTTCTCAACGGGAAAGGTCGAATCATAGTAAGCCTCGCGATTACATTACGCGGGTAAACCGATACGCAAAGCAAAAATCCGGCGATCGACATCGATGCATAACGATGACCGTCGCATTAGCAATTTAGATCGATTCCCGGACCCATACATAAATTGCGCGGCGGATCTCTCTCTCTCTCTCTGTCTCTCTCTCTCTTGCACGCGCGCGTTCCCATTATTAAATCAAGAGCTTCCGAGTGCTCTAAAAATTCGATTAGGAAATTTCGCGAGCTGCGAGTTAAGGTTTTCCATGCATAAATTGCGCGCGAACAGGTCTTGCGAGGTCAGATTATTGAATTACGAGTTTCCAAGTGCTTTGGGAAATTCGATTAAAAAATTTGAAAGTTCCCCGCCAAGGTTTCCCGATACAGAAGCGACGTTTAATATAAAAGCAGTATTGCTGGCTATAGAAACAGAGAAGAAGCCCGCGGTGCTCGAGGAGAGCGAGACAATCGTTCTAAACTTCGTTTCGGCCGGATGTTCGGGTCTTCGAGAAAGCTTTCCGGTATCTAAGGGCAAGTTTAATAACGTTACACGTTCGCGAGGAGTGCCGCGATCTCGACGACTCGGTAACAGCAGGAAATTGCGGCGCTAAATCGACCTGCCTACATTTTGACATGCACGAACCGTCTGCATCCACACACACACGCATACACACGCACACACAATAACCACAGACGCATTCTCCTCCGTCGCCATATTTCCTTTCACGACTCAAGGTCGAAGCGTCGAACGATTACTGTATGCACCGGGCACTCGGCTAAAACGCTGCGAATGCAGATACGCGACCTCGCCTAGTAATCTACCAATTAATGGATTTTTACGCGGGATCATTACCAACGATCATTGTAACGATTCCTCGGCGGCCACCGATGCTTTTCCATTATTGCATCGTTCGCATTCCGCGATTCTACGGACACGACTTCCACGAACCGTCGCCGCGGACTCGATCACGGAAACTTTCAACAAAGTTTCGTCTCGTATTCGCCCACGGCCTATTTCAACGATTCCTCTGTTATTCGCACCGTCGGAACCTTCGTTCGGTATCGTTAGTTTTTACAAATGATTCACGGTCTAACGATCCACCGAGCGATCTAGCGTAATCGCCCAACAATTCGGTTGATGTTGATCATCGTATTCTGACAATGAATCGCAAGCATCTTGATTGCACATACATACTGGTACGGTTGAAATGAAATTGTTCACAGAGAAATAAAGAAACTTTAGTCAGAATAAAAATTCGATATTTCCGTAAGAACTGAAGATGGGACTATAAATAGGTCTAAAATCGGACATTTCGTAGGCAAGAAATATCGTAGAAGACCGAGAGGCTGCAACGAGAAGAAACCAAGGCAATTTAATGAAAAACGAGTGGCCCAGTTCGGTTTGGCACGGTCAAGGATTCTGCCGCGAGAGATCAATCGATCGCGCCGGTCGGCCGGCAGAGCGGAGCTGAAACTATTCGAGCATTCGTGGAGCATGAGTAGAAGCGAGTGGAATCGTGTCGCGAGTAAAAAGGGCCGGTCCCGAATGAATTCGACGATGAGTGGCTCGCCGCCACGGCCCTCGGTGGCTGGCATCGTTCCCTTCGGGGTTACGCGGCAATCGAAGTCACGGATCTCCTGGTCCCTGACGAGGTGTCGTGACCTAAAAAGCCACCGGTGAAAGCCGGTACACATTCTCGCGGTCCTCGGACCGTTCGTCGACCGGAGACACTGGATTCTGTTCTCAGCCAGCGGACGAACACCTCGATAGCTCCTCTTTGTGTGCTCGACATGCTCCGTTCCCCGCTTCCTCCACCTGCTCGCAAGTGATGCGCGCGATTCGAGATCCGTCGGCTGAACAAGCGTGAACTATTCGATCGACGAATCCGGTACCGTGAACGATCCCAGGAGAAATTTCGAGGCGGAAACTGCAGAACGGAATGCAGACCTCGGGAGGACCAGGCGGAGAAGCGTCTCTTCGGTCGGAAGACGCTCTCCTCGGTGTTACACGCGCCACGCTTTCCACCAACAAGAGTTTCCCACATCCTGCCGCTAATTACGCTAATTACATTTACGAACGGAGAATAATGCGCCTTCATGATCGACCATTGTTCCCCGCCGCTAAAAGGAGACATTCAATCGCGTGATTAGCACGATTACATTTTCCAGCCTGGAGACAAAGCTTCGCAAAGTCTTGCGACGTCGTACGAAGCATGCACGAACATGGACGTTGCCCCGTCGGGGTCGGGAGCAACGAAGCCACTCCTACCGGGGCGTTACCGAACGCGAAAAATATTCGCCAAGCGGGCGATCTAGAAGAGAACAACAGCCAACAATTTGCTAGAAACAAGAGTCGCTAGCTAGCTCGCTCGCGCGCTGTTACAAACAGTTTTACGCTTGCTTTATTTCGGCGGCGAGGAACGCGAACAGCCGTGAAAACGTCATAGATGCCCATCAGAGGGACAGACGACGACCACAAGTTTCCTGACGAATGTTGTGTATCGGGTTGAACCGCGCGGCGGAGTACGTTCCACTGAAACAGAGTTGAATCGCGGTCGTAGAGCGAACGCAGCGAGGCGTTCGCCGCGTTATTGTTCCGCGAACAACGCCGCGCATCGTAACGCGTACCTGCGTCTGCCTACGTGCAACACCTGTCACGGTGAAAGGATTGAGTACCCGCGCATGCAACCAGATATTTGTCGCTGCGAGAGAGACCCGCTGCCATTTCAGGCAACGTCAAATATTCGTTCCCCTCCATGATGCGTCAGGGAAACTGAAAGTCTGTCGCGCTATTCATCCTGGTCTCTCTCTCTCTGGCCTCCGCTTCGCGTAATTGCGTTTTAATAGCGCCTTTGAGGGAACAGGTTCCCTGCTATCTCCTTTTGTTTGCCAAGTCTATTGATTTTCCTGTCCACGCCCTTACCTTGCCCTACCGTTCCCCGATAGCGAATTATTTCGGCACGATACCGTCGATTCAAGGACGACGAACCGAGCCGAACGAACGATCCTAGGGATTTCAATTCTCGTGGAGGGTAAAATTTGTTTGCGGCCAGGCCGATATGCGTTTCAATTTGAGATTCCAGAAGTTCGCGCCGCTCGCCGGTAGGAAGCTGGATCTCCACCGGATAATTCTGGGACACCCTGTAGAAATCCGGATCCCTCTCCCTCGATATCAAGCGTACGGACATCGGCACCAGTTATCCTTGGAGTTCGATCCCCCGTTGCTTTCTCTGCGAGTGTGCGTGACCGTAAACGTGCACTCGTGTGTTCGCGCGTCTCTCTCGCTCTCTCGTTCGAATAGATTTATGCGCGCCGCTCGCGTAATACGATTCGAGCGTAATCACCGAGCGTCTTCGGGACTCGCGTAACTCCAACCGAGTTAAGTCGACCCGCCGCGGCTGACGTAGCTTCTCCATTGACAAATAACAACGAACGCGATTTGTCTCGCGTACGCGAACTCGTTCCGAGCGGGATATAACCTAGCTATCGTGTATATTCAACACCGAGATGATTCGGTCGAGTGGTTCGATAACGTGTAATTATTTGAGATGCGATAAACCTGCCGACTGGTTCTACAAGGACGTGGTCGCGAGGGGGTAGCTCGGAAGCCGCGGGTGTCGTTCCTCGTCGAAACGCACCCGGTACGGCTTCTCCGACGCAGCTGAACAGCGTCCCGGTTGCTTTCTCTCGATCCTCGGTACGCTTTCTAGCGATCGCGCGATCGACGAAAAACCTCGTCGCAACGTACGCATCGCCGAGATGGCCCTCCGACGAAATTAAATGTCAAGCAGTCTCGAGCTCGGAAATTTGAATACATAGTGGCTTATTACCGAAGCTCGGAGCCGGTTTCGATAATTATTACGCGGAACAGCGGAAACCGCATCCGAGTGATACACGTAAGAGCACACAGGTGATTCATATTTGCGAGCGGAGAAATCGCTCGGAAGACGGCTTTGTGAAAAGAGACCGTATTCGCCTCGCTCCTGGCGTCGTGAACATTTCGCTCGAGCGATTTTAATGTTTTAGCCGCGCGGTTGGAATTTAATTTCGCTAAAAGCGAGATGGCACGACGCGGCGAGCCATCGGTTTATGCAATTACGCGGGGAAGATTGCTCTGCTAACCGAACAGTCTTCGAGGTGGCTGGACACCAAGAAATAATCGAACGTCCGCCGGCTAGAACGTTGCGTCGAACGCTCGATAATATTCGTTGCGGCAACAAAGTTCGACGCCGAGGTATGGCACGAGCATTCTTTGTTGATCATTCATCTATAAATGATAATTAACCGCCACCGGCGGTTATGCAATCGAATAATTGGTAATGTGTATCGCGCGGCCTTGAACGTTCAAATCAAATAAAATAGAAAAACAGAACGACAGAGGCTCGTTAACCGCATTGCGCGACACGTAACAGAAGCAGATACTGGCTAACGCCGGTAATTGATGGAAACCGTGAACGTCGAAAGTTTCACGCGCTTTTCTCGCCTACGATGATTTCACAGATGACGGCGCCGTGCGTCAGATTTCACCTTCGAGACAAAGATCGGTTGTGCAAACCCGTCGATGGAGCACTAGGAATTCGTTAGAATCGTTCGCGAGAATTCTCGGATCGGGCCGGCCCGATTACAAGCGACGAACGTGCGCTGCTCTCGTCAGGTACATTCGTGAAACCGCGCCGAAGAACGCGCCTTCCCGTCCAATAATAATCGGATCGATCGGCGGGCTCGAACGACTTTGGAAACTGGCGAAGCGACTTTTTTCATTAAAAACGATGGTCGTTCGGTGTCGAGGACGAGTCGTTGGATCATTTTGCGGATAAAATTGCTATCGTTGATGAAACATCGATTAAGAAATCGCAAGCGTGAATCACGGAGCCTCGACAACCGTTCAACGAACGCCGCCGCCGGTAGTAATCGTTAAAATCCTTATCGACCAAGTAAAGTCGCCTATATGGCAGCGAGCGCGTTGAATTATGAAGAGGTTCCGAGTCGAAATGTTTATAGCCGCGAAATGTCCGAAGAACGGCACGAGACGGGCCGCGTGTTTCCGTCCGCGATATCTCGAGGAGCTCGCGTACGCGTGTACAACGAGTGGCGCGAAAAATAGGAGAAAAAAAAGAAATAAAAGAGCGTCTGTGAATAGAATTCACCGTCGAACAGCCTTCGGGCGGTCTGTGTGGCGGTAGAATTTTTCTATGCCGTTTAACAACGCTCGCAGCAACAGACGTCAGCCGCACGACAATGAACACGCTGCGCGAAGTAACGCTAGATAAACATATTCCAGTCACACAACTCGCCCGTTCGTTATCGGGCAAATAGCGACAGAAATATGGGCGGGCATGAACGAAAACTTGAGACCGAGAGCCTTTTAAAACGCGGCGACGCGTGGGACAAGGAGAAAAGACGCACGCGACCTTCGTCGCGACCTCTGCGGGACCAGTTTCGATCCGACCACCGAAATACCAATCCGCCCACGACCAATGGTAATTAATTCGTGGACGCGTTGAAGTTAAAGTTTCGCGTCTACGCGTGCACGATGGAGATTCCATTGCGAAAATTCCACTGACCCCTGCAAAGAGAGATCGATAAGAGACTCTGCTCTCCTTCCGGTGTTCCTCCACCCTTGTAATTATCAAACCAATTTCCAGTACTCAACGGGGGTACCTGCTAGTCCGGGACAGGTGCGCTCGAGCTACAAACAATAGTCCCTTATTTATTCACCGTTCCCCGTTCTCGAAAGACATTGGGTCTTGTCAACGGACGATTCGCATTATTCGTCCCACCGAAGGGTTGATGCTGCGTCGATAAGGTTTGCAGCGGCTTCGTCGAGCGGGTAGACAAAGGTCAGTCTTAAAATGAGTATGATAAGTACAAAGAAGAATTCAAAGAAGATTATCCTTGCTCGGGGAACCGATAGGCTCGCGGACTATTGTTGGAAAGTGATATTTCTTGGTCGGATGGGAGTGATCGATGCGAAAATAGAAAGAAAAGAAATGAAAGACAGGGTGCGCCTCCGGCCGCTAGACGAGGGGCACGAGAGGGGTAGGGCGGTTTCGAGGCGATCAAAGGCAGCAAAGCGAGCTCGCTCCTCGCGCGAGGCATCGCCTACCATGGAGGAACGTACGCTCCACTTAACGATACGTATCAGAAAATCGGCATGGCACCGGCCATCGGGTTGGCGATCGAGAGGCGTGCGTCGCGCGTCACACGTGGGCATCTGCGAGAGTTATCAACGGCGTAGAGCATGATCGCGGTAACGTACCGAGAGGCGAACACCATTTCCAGCATGACTGGTGGCTCTTTCGAGCGGCTGGTGGGCGGACGGGTGGTTTCCCATTTCTCTGCGACACCGATGTTTTCACAACGCGCAGTAGCGACGACTGCGTCAAGTATCCAAACACAACGTGCCGTGCTGCTGCTCTGGCCGTTTCCCTTGGTGCACCATACACGGCCACGACAATCCCATCGAGCGTCCACACACTACGCGATCTATTTCCCCCTGTCGATCGCCTTCCGACGATTTTATCCTCGGTGCTCGATCCACGAGCCTCCGGACGTCGACGCACTACCGTGTGTTTTACACGCACTTCGAAACAAACAGAGAAACCATATGTGTCTATATATATATGTATATAGATGTATATCACTTTCACGGGTGTAGATACTATCCGGTGAATGGGGTCGGTGGGAAAAATTTTCCGTTGTTTCTCGCGTTGTTCCACGTTGTTTCTACGGCATTCCGTGGATTCACCGAGGCAACGTAGCGCTCAGACAAACGAGCAGCACTGCGAACGCGGATAACTGTGGGGGCTTCCCGATCGACCAAGGTACCGTCACCGAACCACCGAGTTCCATCGCGAGCCTGCTCGCGCTCCACGGCTTACTCACGCTTCGTGCGTCCGCTTATCACCGTCGCCAGCCAGGTGTACGAGACCCGACCCATTCACACCACCGAACAGCGGGCGTTGGCTTCCTTTTACCTTTTACTCTTTTTACTATTCACTTTTCACTCTTTGCTTTTCAGCGTCGCCACTTCAACCCTCTCGCGCCTATATGCTTCGCCCGTTGATTCGCCAGCGAGAACCGTTCAAATCGCTCGAACCGGAGGGAACAGTTTGAGCGAAGCGGCGCTACCGACACGACACTCGAATCGACCGGTAAAAACGAACGTGGAATCGACTCGGGCGTATCGACTCGCGGCCGAAGAGATCGCACTGCCGACTCTTCTTCTTCTTCTTCTTCGTATTCGTTGTCGTCGTCGTCGTCCTCTTCTTCTTGTTCTTTCTCCAGCTCCTCCTCCGCCTCCTCCGCCTCCTGCTGGTCCCTTCGTGCCACGAGCAGGCAGTTGAAACTGGTCGTTCGACTTGCCCCGGAGGTTGACGTCATGGACTCTACCTAGAGTGGGATCACGGCTACTCTCTTTCAGTTTCACGTTCCCCTTTGCACCAGCAACAGCACCAGAGCACCAGCCGACCAGTGGCTTACCTTGCAGCCGACAGTGGGGAGCGTATCCTGGCAGCTCGCACGCGATTCGCTCGCGATACTATCCACCGTTTGGCCGGCGATGATGCGCGTCGATGTGTCTCCGGCTCGTTATTTTTAATCGATGACGAATCCTACCTCGGATTCGCTCGAGAACGGTCGAGCCTCCTCAACCGATCGCCAACACGAGGAACTTCTCGTGGGACTCTAACGCGTGGTCTCTTCGGAAAACGCAACAGCAAGATCCGTCCGTTGTCCGTTGGAATCGACACGTTCCTCTCGAATCGGTCCCTGGGATCCTTTTCACTCCGCTCAGGAGTCGAATCCGTTATCCGCGTCGCATAGCTTCCTCACCTTTCAAACGTTTCAATCTCGCTTCGAACAACGATCGATCTCTCGATCGCGAAGTAAGAATTCAACGACCGACCCCAGCCCCCTGTCGATCGATACTGCAGAAAGAACACGGTGCGCCGTTCGTTCGTTCGTTCGCGAACGTTTAACACGATTATCCTCGGGCTCGTTTAAACCAGCCGCGTCAGTTAACGATGAGCGGAGGAGCCCTGGCGGCTAGCGAGTTCCCACGTTTTTTTCCGTTAGAATTGCCGCCGTCACGCTCGCCGACTTCCGGCGACCCCACCGGAATTGCGCGATGCACGTTTGATTTGTCGCGTCTGGCCGGACGTCATCCGCGAAAACGCGATCGCCGCGATCCTTTCGACTGTCGCGAGTCTCTGCGCGAACAGGATGAAAATGTCCGTGATCGACCTCTCGAAACGATGTCTTTGTGTCTCGAATTCGCCAACGGATAAACCACCGAACAGGGATTTTTATTTTTTTATTTTTTTTGAGAAGATCCGATGAAGCGTGACGCACAGAAGAGAATATTCGCGCACAGAACACCTGTAATTGTTTAAACAAAACCGTCGGTTCCCCTCTGGAGGAGGAACTTCCGCGCCACCTGGTGAAGCTGTCGCTTCTCGGCTTACAAGTTCCCAACGGTCGGGAGCAACGTTAAAACCGTAGGTTCGCTCGAGCACTGGCCATCGACGAAGAAAGATGGTCGATGAGCGCACGCGACGACGCGTTAGCCCATTTCCCGAGAGTTCCGCTCTCGTCTCGACGACGGAAAACCGCAACGATGAACCTGATCACTTTCACCGAGCCACGCGAGAGAACGCGAGCCAACGGAAAAACCTGACGGGGCGAGAACGCACGCTCGATCTTCCGGTGCTCCGGCAGGCCGACACTCGAAGAACCCCCCCCCTGATACACTCGAGACGCGAATGCCGTAGTACAAACGGGCCCAGGTCGCTCTACCCGGGTCCTCCGGCCCCGCCAGGGGTGTACTCGGCTCCCGTCGTGCCCTCTACCTTCTCCGAATTTCGAACTGGTTAACGGTACAGCGACGGGCCGACGACGCGTTCGGCACGCGCCCCTTAATCAGGAAATTGCCCGTTAACGAGGGGCCCGCTCTGTCTTTTCGAGAGCTGCACGAAATTTCCGCGGAGTGCAAAATCAAAATTTTATTTGAAATATTCCTGCCTGTTTCGATATTACGGTGCAAAGGGTGAATTATAAGAACGTCTCTCGCTCTAAGTACGACGTTCCGCAAGAGATTCCTCAAAACATGTGTACGCGTATCGCTTAGAAATTATTTATCACAGAATCGATACGGCAATCCTATCTGTAAAGCATTTTTCCAACCCTCGATAGGAAAACGATGTCACGGCTCGATATGAATTAATTCTTCTGTGGGCTACGTCATTATCGAAGGTCAATGATTTATATAGAATTCATCCTCGCACAGATAATAGAATGATTGTTATATTTATATGAAATGTCTTCCCAACAATAATAAGTTATTATCCGCATTGATTATCTGAACAGAAAAATTCTGCTTCTCCGTGGAGAGACAAGGGAGAGGGAGAGGTGAGACGAAAGAAAAGGGACGAGTCCGTCGGTCTCCGTTTTCCGTCGATTTCAGTACGATGCACGAGTCCCGAGTCAGTTCCCACTGTGCTCGGGGCGCTGTGAATGCAATAGCCGGAGTCAGGGCCCAGGTACCTTTTCCCTACCCTCGGGTCGACAGCCAGGGGCATGCCAAGTTTCCTCAGCGCCTGTTCATCTCCCCATGTCCGAGAGACGCACGGTTTTGCGTCGCGTAAAACCGGTTTGCCCCGCGATTATGCGATCTCCGAGACCAACAGAAATCTGGACCCGGCTCTGCCGCTGACTCCGGCGTCGACGGACGACTCGGCGAATTAATGGGATCGCGAAATCTATTGGGTGCATCGGCGCCGCGAACGCCTCGAAAGCCGACGACGCTCAGAGTTCGAGGTTCGAGTTCGAGGGGTCAGATCAGAGCGCCGGGGCTGGTGCTCGAAGTTTACGGTGGTGAAGAGAGCAGCTGCCATGGCAAATGGTCGCACACATCTGCTGAGACGCGGCTCCGAAAGGTTCGCCGCGATATACCCGGACGGGATCTCCTACGTTTTTAGATTTTCCCCGAGGCGAGCTGACGCGCAGCGTTGTTGTTTTTTTTTTCGAAGAAATTTATCATTCATCTGCTTTCCCATCGATTGAACGATTCGAATCGATATGGATAGCTTATGCTTTTATCGATACGGCAGACTCCCTCTTAACCGGCCGTAGTCGTTGTCGATTTTTCCACAGCAATCGTGGACGTAAGACAATCAACAATGTATTTATATATAATTATATGATATTTTATTATTTATATCTGGATTTAGTGGGGAAAAAAAAATCTTGAATCAATTTTCACGTAGTCTTCGATCTTCAAATCTATGGCTAGGTTTCGTGTACGAGAAAAATTTTTGAAAGTTTTTATAGAAGCTTGAATCTGCAGGATTCTTCAAGAAAAATCGATCTTCGGTTTGCCACCTGCTATATCGTGTAGAAATATCCGACTAGGAAATGAACGCTGCTTGGCGGAAGTAGGGCGTCAAGCTTTAAAACGAGTCCAGGCTTATGGTTGTGCTATTTGTCGATTGTTTAACCGGCCGGAGGTCCAGTCCCACGTGGGCCGGTTTTGATGGAATCAGCTCCGATCGCTTCGGATTTCTTATTGCGTTTAAATGCCGCATACATCGGGTACGAGATTTTTTCGGGTCGGAGAAGCAAACATCGTTGGGGGGAATATTTGCGAAATGTCAAGGTGAAAGAGCGAGAGGGGAAAAAGCGACGTCAATACGTCCGGAGAGTCGCCGCACGCAAACACTTTGCATAATCGAATCGTCGAGCCAGCGAAATATGGTGAATTTTGATAGGAGCGTGTCGTCATTGGCAGCGTCGTCGACGGTCGATCGAACCGGCGCCGCGGAACGATCGCGCAACCGGCCGATTAACGCGTTTAATCCGCCGTTAATTCGTGCGACGAGAATTTTGTCGACGGTGAACAGGGTCACGGGCTTTGACAGCAAATTTCCTGTGTTTGGATAGCGGCGCGGCGGCGAGACGGAAAGTTACGATGAAGCACGAGCGACCGCGAACAGCTGCCCGTTTTCTTTCTTCCTTCCTTCCTTCCTTCCTTCCTTCCTTCCGTCCTCGGGCCGGTCCATCGTACGTACACGAAAAAGTAAATCAAGACGAAGCAGCTGCTGGGAAAATACGGCCATTCCGGGGACCTCCGGCTCCGAATCTCGTCCGTGATTAACGCACGGCCATTTAACGATTAACTCGCGGATTCGGATCACGCGATAACAGTCTCGTAAATGGATATTAATCGCGACGTTGATTACCGATCGTTTTTGCTCCCACGACTGCTCTCGAATCGAATAAAGCTCATATCGGATTGTCTAGTCGGTTGTTCTGCGTTTCATAGAATTCTCGCAAAATATCTCCATTATCGTCCGTAAACGAGATCTACCAGAATAGTCGCGGTCGTCCTCTTTTCACCAGCGAACTTCACCGAACGGGGAGGAATCAAGGCTGCGTCGCGTTATTTTCGTCGGCGATGCAAAATTTTTCTGCGAGGTCGATCCAAATAAACAGGGCTTTATTTCGCAGTCATCGATGTTTGTGTTGGCAAAGAGACGCGCCTATGTCGATAGAATTACGATGCTTTGATATCCCGTTGATACGGCAAACTTCGCCGAATATATATATGCATGTATATCCGACACGGTCGAACGGGAAATCTGTGCGGCGGAGCGTACGACGATGACATCGTCGAGTCAAAAACGATCATGAATATTTTATGCGTACGCTTTGGCGGTGTCGGTAACCAGCAACGAAATACAATAAGTTTCTGACTGACAATGACGCAAAAGAGCTGCGTTTAGACACCGCGATTGAAACTGCTGTTAACTAGTTCCTACTATTGTTCTTGCGGCGTCACATCCCGAATCTTGCTCGTTCTTTCTCCCCTCTTGAAAAGTAGGTTTCGCTGGAATCGTGGAACTAACCGGCTGTCATTCTCCCCGTTTTGTCGCGGAATCTAGCGAATCTACTAATTTAATTTCAATCTGAGAAAGCCATTTTAAATACAACAAGAAAATTACAAAACTAGCAAGGCGAGGAAGCCGGAGGACAGTTGAGTCCTGTCGGATTACCGCGTTCCTCTAAATTTTTTCGCACGTGCATTTCCTCTTCTCGATTCGCCATATGGTCCCAGATGAAACCACATGCCGATGTATTCCCATGAACAGAACAGGTAGAAACGGCCGACATGTGTCGTAATGCCGATTGAACTTTAACTCGTTACATTTAAACAGGCCCGCCACCGCTATTATTCAGGATTACCGAACTGTAAATACATATAGGGTGTCCCAAAACTCCTTCAACTCCCGAGAATGGGAGGTTTCTGAGGTGATTCGAAGCAATATTATCCTTTGCAAAAATGACCGTCGCGGCTTCGTTTGGAAGTTATTAACAAAACAACACGGACCAATCAGAGCTCGGCTACGGCGGACAGACTCTGGCTCCTCCAACGGCAACGCGACCAGGCTTACCCCGCCGCTGTGTTGCTGTTGCTGCTGCGACGGTTGTTGATGTTGCTGTTGCTGATGTTGCTGCGGTTATGTTGCTGCGGTTATGTTGCTGCGGTTATGTTGCTGCTGGTGTTGCGGGTTGTCCCTCCGTTGCGTGCGCAATTTCTCTGCGCGCCGCCGCATTTTCCGCCGATTCATAAACCAGACCTGAGTTAGTGAACGAGAAGACAGACGAAGATACAGGTCAATCGCTAGGCTACAGGCTCCGCCTAATTTTACCGGGCGATTCTCGCGAGAGCACGATCGATGCGGAGAACGACGTCACAGAATCGACGGTTCGTTCTTATACGTTTCGTTCGATCAAACCTCGTGGACCTGCACCGGCACGGACACTTTTAGAAGTTCTAGTCACCTGTATTCGCGCCTCCGGTAGGCCGATCTTTCCGGTCGGTCGCTCCCTGGCGAACACGTCCGGGTAATGGCTCCTCTGGAACTCCTTCTCGAGCGCGTCGACCACCTCGGGGCTGAGGCTCATTCGGTTTCTTTGGAGCTTCCTTTTCAAACGGAGACGGGCCTGATCGTCGTCGGTGCCTCCCGACACGCTACCGGCTTTGCTGTTGTCGCCCCCGCTGTTCGTTTCGTCCGAGTGCGCGCCACCCTCCAACTCGGCCACTGAGAGCAAACGGATATTCCTAAGCAGTCTGCGGATTTCACTATGTACACTTAATCTGTATATTCGCGTTCCTCTGTATCCTAGACAAAAACCAGCCAAACATTCGCTATATCTGTACAGGGTGTCCCAAAATTCCTGAGATGATTTCAAACAATATTTTCCTTTACAGAAACGACCGCCGCGGCTTCTTTTGGAAGTTATTAACAAAAAAGAAATTTTAAAAAACACGGACCAATCAGAGCGCGGCTACAGCGGACTGCGCTCCGATTGGTCCGTGGTTTTCGTTAGTAACTGTCAAACGAAGCGGCGGCGGTCATCCTTGCAAAGGAAAATGTTGCTTTTGGGGGAGTTGAAGAAATTTTGGGACACTCTGTATATTGCCTCGGAAACGTAGAGATTTCTCAAGGTAAGGGATTTCCGAGAATTTCCAAAAATAATCACGCTAATTACTGGAAAGTTTCGATAGCGGCGCTCACGCCGGCGAGACGTCGTCTATTGCACCTTGAACGATGTTATCTTCAACTATACGTGATAACACTGTGTTCGAGTTGTTGGTCGCATGATAGATTTCGAAGAGTTGTTTTTGTCGTCCGCGCTCGTTCCTCTAAAACTCTAACGTCCCGGATCGTCATCCGACACACAGGAAATGCATGCATGATGCATAGAGAACACGTGGTATCGATGTACCGATGTCCAGGAAGCGAATACGAGAACAGCTGTTGGAAACCTAGTTCCCCGAAGAGTACATTTCCTTCGTGTAAAAAAAAAAACAGAAAAAAAACGATTCGTGGAACTCGACCAGCTTGACGATTTTTTAATGATCCGTCGTCTCGTTTACTCGAAAGCTATAATCGATCCGCGGTACTCACCGAGGTATATCTGCAGCAGTTGGAGCACCCGAAGGTTTATCTGAAACACAAAAACATTCATAGATTAATTTCTCACTCGTTCGAGAAGGATCGGTGTGTTCGTTGGTTAAAAACCCTACGGGATTCCTTATCGAAACGGAGAAAATAACTTTCACAATAATTCTGACGTAGCTCGTCGATAGCGAGGCAAGGATTACATCATCTGATAGCGCGGAACGTGTTTACTTCCTAAATATTGAACTCAATAAAACCGTGGGTGACTTGTTCTCCTTCGAGAGAGCATTTCGTTCCGCAGCTAGAATTGGAACTTTCACTTTCAAACGTTGCGTTTCCAGCAATGGGAATTCTTCGCGACAGGGAGATTACGCTGGAGTGAAAAAATACGATACGATCGAAAATGAACGAAGCTAGAGAATCTGTTTAGAGATCGTGAAAAGGGATGATGCTATGTTTGGGAAGTGGTCCAGAAGACAAAATATATTTGCGCAGCGTTCGTTGTACTTGCTTGCTCATAAATACCGACGCCCCGTTATTGCACTGATTTAATCAGCTCGCGATATTGTATCTTTAGAGATCAAGTATCAACAACGTTAATACCCGTTCCGCACGCAAACTACAGAACTGATAGCCTTCGTCAGAATCGAGAAACGAGCAGAGAGCCGCGAGAAGCTACTTCCTGGGAAACGAACAAACGGCTCGTCCGCGACAGCTTGGTTATCATTCCGGCACGGCGGGGCGAGGCGGGGCGGCGTAAGCAAAAAGAACGCTTCGTTAGATTGAACGTCAGAGGCATCCGCAAAGCTTTTAAATATTAGCTCGGAGGCTGATCAAACAGGTACACGCAGAAGGAAACCTACGTCGCGTGACGCGAATCTAAAAAGCGAACGTAGAGATAAGGTTTCGCTAACGGATGTAGGGGCCAAATTGACCCGGTCTTCGCTGCCTGGCGCGTATGACGTACGTTGTTGATAATGATCGTGTTAATGTACGTGTTAAATAAATCTATGTGTACGTTATCAGACACGTGTAGTATTAATAGACCGTCTCAAATATTGACCCTTTTTCTCATAAATCTCGTTAAAAACGGGAGGCAGTGTTAGTAACAATTAGGTTGTACAGGTGAGAGCAAGCCGAGAGATTCTCGTGGACGCACAAATGTTTTAATTATTGGTCTTTTAAGTAATTTCTCAACGCTTCTACAGCCGTCGATTCATTGCGGAGGAATCTCCGAACTGTTCGGACGTCTACACGCCCCATAAAAATGCGTATGGTGGTTGCTTTATATCGGTCGATGCGGTTCCCACGACACCCCGTGCACCGTTTCTATGGGAAAGTTTTATTGGGGTGAAATTGTACGTGTCTGTACGCCAGTGCGAGCTGACACACAGGCGCACACGCACAGGCACACAGGCAAAGAGACGCGCGCGCTCACCCCTCGCAACGGCGAACATTCAACGACTCCTGCTCGACAGCTATTGAATATTTAACACGACGTCGATTGTCCGTCTCGCAATTAGATCGATCCTCGCAACTATTCTCGATCGGCTTTTCGCGAGCGATCTCGCCGGATTATATTCGACAACCTGTTTACGTTGACTCGAATCGTTTCTTTTTTATTGTTCTTTCTTCTTGCGAAACTCCGAATCCTATTCCAGATAAGAAGTCCGCAGACACGACAATGTTCGTGCTGGGGAAAAAACTGTTTTTAGAAAAGGAGGGGCCAACAGACTTCTGTATCGACTATAATTATCAGCGATTGAATATTCAACGATTTTAATGAAACTCCTTTCCGACACTCCGACTCGATACGCTCATAACGTTCGATTAACGGATAAGCAAACACTGCTGACACGATGCCGATGAACCTGCTGAAAATAGTGGCGGTATTCGAGCCCGTGTTCGAACGATCCTGCTCTGCGCGTGCAACGTTACATTTTCATCCCTACGATTAGTTAAGAAAGCAACCAGTAACTCTAACGGAAGCGAAAGTCAATAAATGACGATTTCGCAATTGTCGAGTCATTCGAAGCGTGCAACTTCATTGAGGCTCAACCGCATAAAAAACTCCGAGCAAACAGCATGACATTTTAATCAGTCGGCTAGGCAGTAAACGAAATCAACCAAAACATGTTTGATAGTGTTTGTTCGGGCAACAGATTGCGCGATACAAACAGGGGCCGAACGATGTTTAAACGTCTCGACTCGACGTTGCGCGAGCGCGTCAAAGTATGTACTCCGCGAGGAACCCGAAAAACGGATAGGCGCGAATAATGTACACGTAGTAGATTTATGCATTCAACTTCGCGAAGTCGAACGGAAGGGTACGCGGGTGCGGAATAAAAACTCTGGAGGCTGTACGTGTTCTCAGAGTTATCAGTACACGCCGGAGCAGAATCGAAACAAATCCACTGATAACATGTTAATGATGAACGCGACGCCGGTGTTCGGAGCATTAATTAGCCGCGACTGTACATTGACACAGGTGTAGAAAATTACGCGCTTATTTGAATAACCGAAACTCCTCGGCGGAGCAGTCGAATCAATTCTTTTTTCCCGGGACTGCTGTTCGTATATAAATGTGAATGCGGTTTTATCAGCACTCGTGTCTTTTTCCGGTGATCGATGAACACGGGGCCAAAGATGGCGAGGATCGCGCTCGCCCTTTGCCTCATTGTTGCCGCTGCTAGTGTAAGTGGGATCATACTTCTATCGTAGCGATTAGTGCTGCGATCAACCACGGGACGATCCTGGGATTCGATCGGACCGTTCTAAATTGGTACAGTGCGGGATAATGATCGCCGAATAGACAGTGATGTTTCTCCAATTTCGATTTATTTCGAGCCATACGATTCCGCGATCGAGTCAACGCACAGAGTGGGTTGGATCGGAGAATTAAGTGAAATTTGACGAATATGTCAAATTTCTCGTGTCGATTTCTAATAAATATGTATTGCCTCCTAAATGTCCATCAACATCGAAGTTGAAAATATTAATGTTTGTTCACAAAAACTATAGTTAATATAATTCATGAAGATAGACATTTTGGATGCAGCATATTTCAGCTAAAAATTGCCTCTTTTCTTCGATGTGTCCTGATTACCCTATTTAATATTTCTTCTGTCTCTTTTTTGTAAATGAAAAACAGTCCTTTCGTCAATTAATGCTATTAATTGAGGATGTTTGCTCGCAATATATTAAATATTAATATTTAATGAAACGAATAAAATGTATATATTTTGTTAGAGTTTCCAAAGTATATTGTTTATTAGACGCAATTGGACGCATTCGGAGAAACTAGATCATTTTCATTAGACCTTCCCCTACATATTCTCACAAAAATAGTACCTAGACCGATCCAGCTGGATAAATTATCATGTCAAAGTTTAGAGTCGATCATACTTGCTATTGTGTTTTGCGAGCGTTTTTCCGTTCCTAAAAGTAACGCGATTCAATGTGTTTAGTGTCAAGAAACATTCTGTCGAATAGCATGAAACTAGATTTTACAATTCTATGCTATTGCACTATATTACACTGCAGTTTTACGCTGTCTGTGTGTACCTACTGTTTACGAGATGCATACACAATTTTCTATCTGACAATCTAATTCTCTATTTTACGCTGTAGGGCAACGTCATTCCTATGCCGGATGTAGACTACGACGGAGGAGGAGGAGGAAGAGGAGGAGGAGGAGGAGGCATTCAAGCAAAATTTGGACTCGCCGGCCAAATTAAATACGTTGTTGAAAGCCTGAAGGACGTGGTACACGAAACTAACAGTTTAGCCGTCTTTCACTATGAAGACGTGAAAAAGATTGCTGCTCGCTTGAACGAAGATGCTGTTGCAAAAGTCAACGGCATACTGGAAGTGGTAAGATACATCGAATATTCATCAACTAACCTTCAACTGTACTTGAAATAATGATATTCCTAATAAAGTAATAGATATTGACCATGCTTCGTATCATAAGATCTTCATGAAATACTACGGTTCATTGCTCAAATTTAAAAACGTTAGATACGTTGCTTTCCTTCTAGGTGAACTTAAAAGTCTACAACTGGAAAAGGAGGGCACATGGTGTAGATATTAGTAAATGTCTTCTCGAAATAGACAAAATTAGACAAGCTGCACTAAAAATCATTGAGGATGTGATCAACTGTGTCAACGGTCAAGTAAACAGCACAACTGAAATAGTTGACAAAATAACACAACGAACCGACGACTTTTTAAACAAACTGGAAGACCTCAACATAGAAGCAGCCCAATGCGCCGAGAAAAATATATTTGAACTACCCATATGTTTGACAAAAGTAAGTGTGCCATCGACAGGAAAATAAAATAATTTTAAGCAACATTTTTACAATATGCATGAATACAATTTACAACGATTAAGGTATCTCGATAAAAAATAAATTTTTATATTAATATGAGAATCTACAAACTTTATAATCGTCCACAGGTTCTGCGAGATGCCTTACGACTCAAAAAGGACGAAGTACACATTGTAGTGAAAGACATTAAAGATCTAGTGCAAATACTAATAGAAGGAAAATCGTCACTAGCACAATGCTCTTGTATCAAACTATTGCCGGACTTCATAAAACTAGTTGCCCAAATACTACGAACTATTGAGATTTGTATCATAGGTTGCATACAGCACCCAGGTATGTACAAATTGGGAATAATCATCATACAATTAATCCACTATAGACAACATTGAAAATAAAATACAATCACAATATATACAGAAACAAAACCGACCACAACTCCAACAACAGAATCACCCACAACAACACAAATAACGACAACTACGGCTCTACCAAGCACAGAATGCACGGAGGAGACAACAAGTACCAGCACTCAACCGTCACCAGAACCGACTGAGACATCCTCACCATCAACATCAGCAAGTACAGAGGACACAACCTCAACTTCCAGCAATCACCCCTCACCGGAGCCGAGTGAGACATCGTCACCACCTACCACCGAATGTACAGAAGAACCAACGACAAGTTCCAGCACTCAGCCTTCAACAGACTCAACTGAGACATCGTCGCCACCCACCACTGAGAGTACGGAAGGGCCAACGACAAGTACCAGCTCCCACTCTCCAACGGAGCCATCTGAGACAACGTCACCATCTACCACCGACTGTACAGAGGAACCGACCACAACTTCCAGCA
>CM052209.1:7793099-7953742 GCA_028454225.1 Lasioglossum leucozonium | reverse complement strand
CAGACTCCAACGAGGCCAACCGAAACGTCGTCGCCATCCACCACAGAGAGCACGGAAGGCCCAATGACAAGTACCAGCACACAGCCCTCAACAGGCCCAACTGAGACATCGTCGCCACCCTCCACTGAGAGTACGGAGGGACCAACGACAAGTACCAGCACTCAGCAGCCAACAGTGACTACCGAAACATCCTCGCCATCTACTCCAGAAAGCACTGAGGGGCCTACTTTAACTCCCAGTACACAGACACCAACCAGGCCAACCGAAACGTCGTCACCATCCTCCACTGAGAGTACGGAGGGACCAACTACAAGTACCAGCACACAGCCCCCAACAGACCCAACTGAGGCATCGTCGCCGCCCATCACTGAGAACACGGAAGACCCAACGACAAGTACCAGCACTCACTCTCCAACGGGATCATCTGAGCCAAGTTTGCCAACAGTGACCGCTACAGATAGCGAAAATTTCACCTCTAGCATCAGTACTCAAACCCCGCCAATACCAACTGAATCTACATCATCTTCTACAACTACTGTAAGCTCTGATGGTACGTCTGTAAGCAGTAGTAGTTATCCAACGACAGGATCATCTGAGCCTACTTCTACAGGTACGTTTTCGATAGTAATATTTGGTATAGTTTCGAAGCAACTTTGATGATTTGATAATGTATATATTTGCTTCAGGAGCTACAGACCCAGGTCAGGACACGACTACTGATCCAACCGATGAATGTGATGACGATGACGATGATAACAACGACGACAATGAAGACGATTGTGATGAATCGACAGAGGAGGATGACGACAATTAAAAGAATAACAGTTTATGTTTGCTGTGGTAGTAAATTTGGTATTAACTAATACAAATTGTGCATTCTATTTGCAAATTTACAGTAAAAGAAAATTAAGATCTATGTTACGGGTATTTAATTGTCGATTGTAAAAAACGTCATAATTAATTTTTATATATATTTTTACTATGCCGTGTTTTAATGATATTTTTATTAGGATAACCGTATAAATATGATTGGAAGATATGTATATCTTATGATCCTTCGTGATAGTACGGGCTCTACATCTGTATATATACACAGAGTAAAAAAGATACGTAATGTATTATATTATATAACATTATATTATATTAAATATCCTGTTTAGTTTTGAATATTATTTGTGGGAAATTAAGCCGGATATATTATATAGTCTCGTATGCAAAATGGTGAACTTTGAAGAGCAATTTTGTTACAAGAATAATTCAAGTGGTAGTTCTAATGTATTGCTTATTAAACGCGATACATTTGCCGTATAACACATTCTATATTCTCGTGTTATTACCCCAGCCCTTATTAAATATATTAGTCTTTCGTCATTTGCGGCGACTGACTGTCGTCATTACAGCTCTATCGTTTACACACTACATAGTACATATATATAGTTAAGAAAAGTGATTGAAATTATTTGCAATATCAGCGTGAATATATAGACATAGGCACTAAAAACTACACTGAAAAGTGCTGTGCGTTCCTTTAGTCTTTTTTTAAAATACGCAACCTTGTTTATTTTTTACGAGATTAATTTATTGGCAACGACGTAGGGCTTCCAAATAAACCTTTCCGCTTTTAACCATCGTTTCCGTAATTTATGTACCATCCTGTAGGTTGTGTTAAAAGAGTTTACAGTCGAACAATGTACGGTAGGATTTATTAAACGAAACCACGGAGAGGCTTTGTTCGTTATTTTTTCGCGCCGCGGCCGATTATTGCGGTAGACACGTTTCCTCGAGTAGAGTTCCCGATCCTCAAGTTGAAAGCACTTCTTGCTAGGAAAATAAGTGGCACCCGAGACGACAAATTCGTCCTGCATAGTTCTCCAACGGCTATGACAGCTTCCGCTCGGAGAGATGCATAAAATCGCGGCTTCGTTCGTCGGCGTTTCTCAAATATTTATTCGCTATTGTTTAATTAACTGCATTATTTATACGTGGAGACTATAAGCTTCCACGAATTTCAGCAGGTAACTTGCTATGCAACCCAAAGTCTGAATCAACGGTGAAACGCACTTATCTCTTCTTTCGTGCGATTGTCTTGTTTATCGTTTGCCGTCGCCGTACATTTTTCAAGAGCATCAAGGAAATGCACAGACGTGCGGCGACGAAACCGCAAAACCGCAAGATACGCGAGAGCCGCCGCTTCCGACGTCAATTTTAAATCAAACTTCTTTCTCCAAGCATTTTATACTTTGTACAACGGTCGTTCGAAGAACAATGAATTCATCAGACTATAGAGATTATTATGCAAAATAAATATCGATTATATTAATTGCAGAACAGTCTACTGATTATACATAATTATGCATTCGCGGACATGCGGTTCTACAGTCCACGGCTATATTGTTTCTTTTTCTTCGAGTTTAATTTGCTCGTTGGCAGTGTTGAACGAATGACGCAATCCCTGCAATCGTGTCGGGTCGATCCATTAAATATACAGCCCGAAATTCACGCCATTAATTAACAATCGTTTCATGGGAATAAATTACAAAGAATCTTGCGTCTGATAAGATAACTGTCTGCAAAGTTGGTACCGGGCGTCGTCTGTCACCGCGCGCGCAAGACGATTCACTCTCGCCAGGCATTTCTTGAACAACGATATGCACTTTCGATCGAGCTCGCGAGAAAAGGGGACAGCGCTTTCATCTTCAGATCGTGATAAGCAATTTGAAATTTCTGGAGTGCCGTTACACGGTCAAGAACTATCTTAAAAAACTAACCCACTCGAAGCAACTCGGAAGCAGTGAGTCGTGGGTGGGGAAGTGCCTCCCGAGCTGGCAAAAATAGCTAATCTCTATAGTAAGTAAATCTACACTAAGGGTATAATCGTTCTAATTCCAGTTTCGGCCGATCAGTGGAGCAGATGTTATAAATAAAGGTTGGAAAATTAATGTTTCTTTACATTTATATCTATTTAACACGTTCGTCGCCGCGTCACCCATATCTGGGTGACAGGTATGCTTCCGTGGGGGCATCGTCACCCACATATGGGTGACGCTCTTCTTGTTAAAGTTAAATACGATTTTAAAAGGAATTTAATGGAATAATCACTGAAATATAAATATAGAATATACAACATCAAAATATTAAAAATATACACATTATACTATTCTTTTTATTAATTTATATTTAGGATAGAATATTACATTATACTATGTCGCATGGCATTCGTTAAAACATTTTGTCGGATTTGGGCCCCACAAGAAACTCAGCCGAATCGCGGTGGGCGACGAACGTGTTAAATCAGTGTTTCTCAACCTGTATGCCACGAGAGATAGTGAAATGTGCCGACAAGAGTTTTTGACAAATAATTGAAATTCCATGAGTTTTGTAACTTTGAAATAGTATTTGTAATTAACTCAACGGTTACTAAAAAAAATTTTTGTGATGTAGTTTTCCCGCGATTTTATTTGATTAAATTTCTCTCAATGAAAGAAATGTATGTTATAAATTTATTTAAATAAAAATTATATATAAAATAATCACTTCTATAAAATTTGTACACACTTTTGTAAACACTTTTATAAATTTATTAAAATAAAATTTAATATTGTTAATAAATATTATTTTTTTGTATCATACATCTTTTACATTTTTTTATATTAACCCGGCTACGCGTATTGGGTCCATTTGGACCCGAAGCATTTTTAGCGCGCTTGTAACTTCCAAACGGAATGGCCGATGAGTCTGAAATTTCTTGGCGGAGAATAATTTATTAAAATCTTTCTTCCACTTAAAAAAAAATATTTAAAATTCTTTTTGAAATAGTTGTAATAGAAATTGTTACACGTATGGCGTTAGGGGTCCATTTGGGCTTTGCATTTATTGTACAAGAGACTCCGAATAAGTTAATTTAATTACGTATGTAATTTACGTTTACGAATGTAATTTTTAATTAGTATGTAATTTACGTTAATAACAACAGATAAATAAAAAATTTTAAAACATTTTATAGCTAAACATTAAATAAATAGATATGGGTCCAAATGGACCCAAAACAACTTATTAAGTGCCTTTTTTTAAAAGCGTAGCCGGGTTAAAATGCGCCACAAATGATTCCACATATTTCAAAAAAATGCTTCTACAGCACATTTATTGACAAAAAAAAAAACCGGTATTTATGTGTTCCAGGTGGCAAAAAGATAAAGAAAATACAGAGAGTAAAAAGAAACATTTCAAAATGGCTAATAACGACGAAGAGAGGATGCCGGAATGAAACACGAACGAGAAATCGGCAATTGTTTCCGTCCAATATGTCCGAAGGTGCTGCTGTATGGGAAGGAGAGAGAGGAATGGTTTCTCTCTCGGTGGAGTAAACTATCTGTGTTTCTATTTCAGAATCCGGGACAGCGCGTACGCAGGTCCCGACTACCAAAAATTGTGCGCTCGACATACCCACATTAGGAGTATTCGCAAGGTTCAGCCCAACCTCGGTGCAATGGAAAGGCCTCGCCCAGAAGGAACCGCCTTCGTGATCACGGTGTCCTCCGCGCCAAGTAAGTTATATCTAAATACCATTCCCGATAATATTTATTGGGCCGGGAACCGTTTTTTCTCGCGAGAAATCGCCTCGAGACCAAATGTCATCTGGTGGCGAAACGCCGATCATCGGCGAGACGATCGCCGTTCGCGAATCTCTGTTCGGCATGCTCATTGATTTTCCGCTCGAACAGAGTCGACCGTCTTCGCAACGTAATCATGGTCCGAGCGGCGAAATGAATATCGATTGACGCGCCCCTTCCCGCGGATTCTCGTTTTCGTTGCTCGTTCCACCGAAATCGTCGGAACACTCTCCATCTTTATTTTGCTATATAAATCACGCGAAATAGAATAATTTTTGCATCTAGACTATCAACAAACATTTATTACGAAATTTTCCACGCGCGCGCGCGCGCGGCAACGCAGTTACATTGTAACCGGAATATGTAACACGTTCCGCAGAATACGCGACGAGACGTTCGACCGTCCGCGAAGTGAACTTCAACTTTCCTTCTGTGGCTTTCGAATAGCACCGTGTATGGATCTTCCTCGTTCGTCCACGATCTATCGTAACGGAGCGAACTAATATCAATTTATAATGCGAGCTCTCCACCGCCTGATTTTACGATTAGATCTCTCCGCGGAGACGGGTAGAACGTTACCGAAAAGAATTCCGGGGGTACGGTTCCAAAGCGGCCTCGAACGGTAAAACTCGCCTCGAATAACTCACACGAACCGGCATTCTCCCGTTCCGTTCTCTATTATTAAATGAATAAACGAGCTCCCGGTGACGAGAAGAAGAGGCGAGACGCGATACGTAAGTACGCGGTCGGTCGCGGAGAGAGAAGCGAACGAGGAAACGCGCGCGGCGCACACGCTCGAGATGCGCCGCAAATATTTATTAGTCCAGCAGCTTTTTTTCTCCGGAGCTGGGTGCTTATTTGTGTGTATCAGCTGTAACGCGAAGATACCAAGGACACGCGGTGTTCAAGGTGTACCTATTAAAAAAAGAACGACTGGCAAACCTCCGATCAATGGGGCTGCCTTGAGTAGCAACTCCGACGTATAGTATAGAGAATCTATCGTTGCTCGACCGGAGCTCCTTTCAGCTGTGAAACACAAAAAAGAAAAGAAAAAACGAATCGACTCGATCGCTCCGTAGCGGCGTTTCATTTAGAGCCGAGTAAACGGAATCGGAGTGTATCGATACCGATAAAGTACGGAACGGTATTGCCGCGTGGAACGTAGAATTTCGCCTAGTCCCTCTCTCACTTTCGCTTGCTCGCTTCGATAAACCGAAATTTTCGCAGGAGGCACGAATTCTATTTAAAAATCTGATTAAAATAGAATCGTTCGATCGACCCTCCAATGATCTTTCCCTAACGAAAGGGTGCCTGGTCGAGCAAATAACGACGAGTGATCTATTCTAGGCCAGGCTAGGCCGGGTCGGAAACAGGGCGGTTGTTCTTCCTGAGTAATCGACATTATGCAAAACGTGATACATACGTACACCGACGAATACGTACATACATACGCGCTTCCGCGTGCGAACGTCCGACAGCGTGGCTACTCTCGGTCGAAAGCGGATTATAGTAGATACTGCAGACGTTAGGCGCGCCTCGCGAACCTTGAAACCGTCGAATTTAGCTTTCTCGCAAATGGAGCACACTATCGCGCCTTGAATTTTCGTCGGGACGCGCGCTCGGACCAGTAGAACCTGTTGAAGAGGAGTTCTCGTAATAGCAGGTTTCGAGCCAAGGAGGTCGCTGTGCTTCGCGGTGTATTTTTATACGATTCACGCCTATTTTCTTTATTTTCTTTTTCTGTTTTTCTTTTCGCGACGCAACGAAAACACCAGCCCGCGACCCGGTTTTTCCTCGTCGCGAGCCACGCCGGTAGATTTTACTGCCGCGATAGGTTCCGCCGCCTGATAAACCTTCGAGAACACTGGCAGACCTAGAATTGGGGCAACGACTAACGACGTCCGCGCGTTTAACCTCGAAACCCGCGAACTGTATTTTATATGAAATTCTAAATCCGCGCCAACGCGCGACGAAGATTACGGGAAATTACGTGTACGTGCCAGACACCGCGGAATGTCGGGATATCGGAAGAGTTTCGTCGACGACGCCCGTAAAATCTGAACGTTCCGGATCAGGCGAACGGTGCAGCACGTGGTTGAATTTCGAAGAAGAACGTAATCCAGAAATTCGTGATCCAGATGCTGATTTCTAGCGGCGCGGCGCGGCTGAGCAGCTCGCGAGAAAGGCAATGTGTGTCGTTGCTGGAGGTTGCTTAGGAGTGAGGAGCGAGAGGACGACAAAGCGGACCGTCACCCACGTAGATCAGTTTTCGTCACGCTCTTACGGCTACGCGGCAATGCGAGAACGCGTTTCGTAACGTAAACACGTAGCCGGGACGGTTATACACCGTATCCGGAGCGATGCTCCTTCGAGAAGCCCGTTACTTCGTCGAATTTGAGCAGCCGCAGCAGCTACCTGCGCGCTTCCAAAACGGAAGACAGCGAAGCCGTTCAAACTAACGACCTACAGCCATCGAGAGCTGCCGAGGGATTGCGTTTCCTCCGGACCCTGACGAAACCCCTGTATATCCTTCGGAAACCTACCTGTCCATCGAACAAATTACTTTTCTCAAGGTGCGAACACACTGGCAGGTGACTCGTGACATTTACCGAGAGCGACTACTGTCGCGACCACCTCTTAGACACTGTCCGACAAGCTGAACTCGCTTCGCGACGATTGTCCTCGTAGAGAAGCAATGTACGTATGTACATTTCGCAAAGAAAATGTTGCCAGTCGCTCGCTAATGTATTCGCACCTTTACGTTGAATGTACTGGTTCCCGACGATCCGATTTTCTAACGGTTGCCGCTCGATTTTTGCAGGTCTGCCGAGAAGAGTCGTCCACGCGGATCCGAATGAATTTTGCACGAGCGTCGCGCGAGGGCAACTCGATCCGCAAAGTTTTCGTAGCGGAGAGAGTCCGATACGGTTGATACCGCAGTCGTCTGCATTGCAGTTTGCCACGACCAGCAGTGTCGTGTGACACACTAACGGAGGAAGTACGATGGCATAATAAATGTCACGTGTACGGTAAGGACAGTCTCGCAGGCAACGTGCCTCTGAAATTATCGCGCAGCACACGCTCGAATGCGCCTATCGCGACGATGCACGATGGTCTATCGTTTCGGCATGGCGCGGAGCGTCGGAAGCGGGACGGGAGCGGAGGTTGCATCCTGAATTAATTTCCAGGTGAACACTGCGGCCAATATGCCGTGGCACGAGCCGCTGTGGTGGTCGGTTCGCGAGCGATTGTCGCGAGCGAACGATTTCTAGACCGAGGAAAACAACCTCCCCTCTTGCGCAACAATAATATTACCTTCTCTTCAAGAAATCGAAACCACTTTCACCGACGATTGTTTTTCGACGTTCTAGAATTCGATGAACGGGGAGTGAATTTAATTCCCAGTGCCTGGAATCGCCGGAGAGAGTACGGTCGGTTACCTTGCAGAAACATTTTCCGCATAATTTCCCGTCCGAACCAGTGAACTTGACCACGATTTGGTATTAAGCCGCGACGGTCGATAATGTTGTCGCCAGGAAAACGAGCAACGATACAAAAGCGGATTCGTACGCGGACGCGACGAAGGGCTCTCCAGTGAACGGTATAATAATATCACTCGGATCGCTAGCAAATCGTTGTCACAAGAAAGCGGTGTTACAGCCGCCGTCGCCGCCGCCTCTCGCAGTCAACCTGACCACTGCCATCTAACGAAACCGGTTGTCGCCGATGCCAGCCATTTTATATATTTTTTTCTCGGTTTTTTCCTTTCTTTTTTTTTTGTTGTCACGACACGCGAATGTCCTGCCGCTCTCCCTCTCTCTCGCAGGAATACATCATCAACGAAGTGTCAGGCGCACGTTTCGCGCTTTCGAGCCACCGTACCACCCTCTCCCGGGACAATAGACGAATTGTTCCAAGGATAACGAGCGTTTGCTTCGTTACGGAGCACAATTGACCCGGTTGCCACGTGGCGCACGCACGTAGATCTACACGAGACGTGCCTTCCAGTCTGTTGGTGGTATCTGTTCAATTTGCGAGGACCATGATCGTTATCCGCGTGCTCGTTGATTCTCCGTGGAACCGGTCGAAAAAAGAAAAGATTTTCCATCGAAATTAGTTTCCCCGAAAGTCCTCTATGCGTCAACGCCGGAAATACCGAGCGATCGATACCCCCCGCTGGATCTCGTTTTATTCATACGTGCACGTCCTTTTCGGGTACGCGATAATTAAATGAGCAAGTAAGGGCGTACGTTGGAAATTTTCTGAAATGAGTTTTCCCGTGGAACAGATGCCAATGTAACGTGAAGACGTCGCTAAAGCTTTTAGTACACTTGTCGATGGTAGCAGAGATAATGGAACTCTGTAGAAAGTTTTTGATTAGGTCGTCCCAAAAGTTCGTTTCGTTTTTTGATTAATGGCATGGTTAAGAAAGGTGAACAACATTAACGAACATAAAATTACGTTGTTCGTCTATGCCGATGTTACCTAACAACGTGGAATACACACGTAGTGAACGAAACTTTTAGGACAGCCTAACACTTCGCGGTCCTGTGTATTTCGTGAAATTTAACACACCGTTCCGCCAGATAAAACTGGTTCCAGCGATAAAGATGAATATCCCATCGTGTAACGTGAGAAAAAGCACTATTCTATTATCGATCGAAGTAATATTTTCATCGACAACTGCGTCTCGAATACATATTATCGCCGATCGACCGCGTCGATCTTTGGATATAGCTCGTCATGCTCCACATATCTAATCGCCAAGTATATACACCTCGGTTCACGCTAACTTTTGCGATCTTACGAAGCGAAGGCGAAGGCGAAGTGTTCTCTACGGTGCGTTACGCGATACAGTTTATTAACGTGTGCTCGAATGCGCAACGATAATCAACGGATACCGCCCTTCCTCGCTACCATCTTCGGTCAGGTTCGGAGAGCGTTTCTTTCGTAATTCCGCTGGCCGTTCCTTTCCCTCGCACCGAACGACCGCTCGCAAATTAATATACGCGCCTTTCGTTTCAGCGTAGGAGCGAACCGTTGTCGGGCCGTTCAGTGGCAGTCGTTTCGATCCAATGAGATTCGATGCTCGTTCAGCCAAAAATCCAATCATCGAGGACCATTCGGAACGTAGTACTATACATATCCGCGTGTGAAAAATCTCCGATTTCGAACGTCCGCGGATAATCCCGGTGTATCCCCGGTCATAGTTCATACCGTGTGCGAAATCACCAACGATATACCGTAATAAATTCACCGATAAAATAAACCGGGACCGGTGAAGCGCGGCTCGAACGATGACATTAAATAAACAAGACCGGCCGGAGAAACTAAATAAACTGTGCGGATTAAAGCCGGCGACGCGATTGCATCTCTGCAAACCGGAACTGAGCGATAATATTGTTCGATCGCGCCGCTTCCATTATTCAAGATCTCGACCGTGTTTTCTCGGGTCAAAAGGAATCGGTCTGTCCTTGTCCCTTTTTCCGTCGCGGTTCATTTTACCGACTCGGAATTTTATAACGCCGAGAGTACGCGGACAACGTTCGAGAGACCACGAGAAACTAAATTCGACAGAGAGAGAGAGAGAGAGAGAGAGAGAGAGAGACTACATTGTATACTGCGCGCGAACCCGGGGCAGTCAGTCGTGCGATGGTGCAATGGTAAAAAATTCTGTAATAACGATCGCAGGTTCGTTGTGATCGTGATTTTGTAGCAGCTACAGGAATTCGTGGCGTCAGGTCCGTTCTTATTTCGTCACGAATAAGAGGAGCAATCGATGAAGTTCTCGGTGGCGGTCTACACGGCGGCCCGATAAATTTCGTGTCGGCGCAGGTTCGGTTCGTGGGGAATGCTCGTGGCGCGAGATAACGTCGGTGAAAATTGATCGGGCGGGAATATTTGCGAGAATTTGAATAGCCACACACGTAAGAAAATTGGGCCGCCACACCGCGCCGTTGGGCGTCGAGACGATCGCGAGTATACTGCATTGGCGTCCCGACGCGACGGCCTGGCTCCACCAGGTACGTAACTATTGCACATGATTGCCGGCTGGCGCGAGAGACCCGGTCACACGAACACGTTCGGATTTCTTGGTTCCGTGTCCGCGCACGTATACAGGTGCAAACCTGTTGGTCGCTTTTACCTGCCCGATCGATGGTCCACAAAATACGAGATACGTATCCCGGCAGATCCGATTTACGCGTGGGAAGTATGACGTCACGATCGAACAGTCTTCTTCTTTCCAGCGCGACCAAGGTTGCCGCCTCGAAGGTCGGAAGAGAACGAGGGGAACGACGTCGCGGAATCCCCGAAAGGGGATTTGGACCTCGGGTCGAACGAACGCCGGGCTACGGGGAATCCGGAGAGGATATATATTCTCCAACCTTCCAGTCGTAAATAGATAAGCTTTATTCGAGAGTAGCGGGGCGATCCTCTCTGTTTCGGCGAACAAAGGAGCGCCGCGACACAGCCGGAACTGTGCTTAATTGCTTCGACAACAGAGATTTGCTCCACGATATCGGGTGATTGTCTCGAGACAAAGCTCCTGGCATCGAGGAACTTGAAACTCTTTTCCGCGCATTCGACGTCGTACCGCCGCCACCCACCCTCCGATAAATCCCCGAAGCCAATAAGCCAGAAATTGCATTTTTAAAGACGAACGACCGTTCTACGAAAACCAAGCCGAGGTGCCTGCAACCCTCTCGCACTTCGCGTCCATTAGTAATCCATACACTTTAAAAGCTTTTCGACAGCCGGGACACTACTGTAACGCTAATTATATTCCGTTCGATAATAAAGATAATAGGACACACATCCGCGAGAAAACTGTGCCCGACACCGAAATCAGCTTGACTGCGTAGAAAGCGGCACCGCCGGAAGCCAAGGATCGCTTAATCTAATGAAAAATCCGATCGGTTTCTGAACGATTGATCTGACGACAGGTCGCATCGGCCGGCAATGATCTCGGACTGACAGACGCAAACGAGCCCCCCCTGCCCCCATGTCGACCATCGAAATAGACTCTAGTTTCCGGTCGAACTGGCAGTGATCGTTCCGCATAATTAGCTTGCGGTGCTCTCGTTACCTTCTGCTCGGTCAGGGAGACAAGAGCGACGGTCAGACGGTCGCGCGTTCACGAAGAGAACACGGTTGCGGGGGAGATGAGATGGTTACGCGAATCGGCGATCGTCCACCACGCGCCGACGAGATATTGATCGTTCGAGGAACTGGATCGCGCACCGCGATCGAAGATGCTCGTAAGAAGACGGACGAGAGCGGATAACTGTCCAGGGAGGGCGCGTTCACACCGGAATCGATAACCGCGAGAGAAGCGGCCGCAGGAGGGGGCAATTCCGCGATCACCGCGATATACGACGTTGGTCGTGGCCAGGAACGCGTTTCCAAACGTGATCCTGGGCTTTTATCGACCGGATTCCCGGAGCGTCAGGTGCGAAACGAATCTACGATAGAACGTACATATACATATATGCGGGCGCTGCGAAGATTAGTCGAGACTCACCTGTGCGTTTGTCCGGCGGCCGGCGACAGCTCCGCTGGAGGGATGATTACGAAATTCCCGGCGCCGCGACTTCCGGTATCAATCGTTGGCTTCCGACATTCGGTTCGGACGGTGTTTGGAAATCACTGTCGGTCCGTGGATAGGGGAGAGAAAGCGCGCGCGTATAACACCGTGAAACGGACAGAGAAAGAGAACGCGAAACAGCGAGGAACGTCGAGAGCGTGGAGGGATGCAGGAGAGGAGAGGAGAACAGCGAAGAGAGCGAGGAGGAGCGAGGTGCGAGTTGCTGCGAGGTAGATCTCGTTTTCGTAAACGCTCGACTCCGACTATCCGTGTATCGGGAGCGACCCGTGGCTCGAGCGCAAGCGCGACGCTCAACAACGCGCAAGCGTCACCGTTCGCTGACGACGCTCTGCTCCGCTCTGCTCCGCTCGGCACCGCTCTGCTCTGCTCTTATCAGCGCGCACCGCTCCGCTGACGCTAGAAACGAGGGAGATCCGCTGGCGCTGTCACGGTGCCACCGCACGAGGCGCGCCACACACGACGCCGCGACGACTACCTTTTGCCCTTTAAATAGGGCCGAGCAGAACGCTTGCGCGTCCGCCGTGCTATCAACACCCGAGGGGCGAGAACATCCCCCCTCCCCTATCCCCGCTACTCCAATTATGCCTTCGAGGGGTTCTCTGCCCTTGGGACGCGCACTCGAAGGTTTATCTCGTCATTTTCTTTCAGGACGACCGCTATCGTCTCTACGAGGGAAACAGGTGTGGATCGTTCGTGCGGTCAACAAATACAAACCTTTTTTTCTTCATAAACCTTCGAGAAATTTTTACGATTTCCCCGGAATAGGACACTCGACAAATCGTTGTACCGGTCTCTGCGTGTAAATGTCACTATCGGTTTATCTCGTATGACCATATTGCCAACACGTTTCTTTCGTTTTCAGTATTAGAAAGTAAGAAAAAACAAAAACATGATTCAAGGATTATTGCATTCGATACAGGTTAAAGAATAGAGTCGCGCGAGCCTGGTACAATAATAGTTAAAAATGATTTACGATCTACGAAAAGAAATTAACACAAAAAATAGAAGGCAATTTGTTCGATGCGTTAGCCGCGAATGCCAAGGAACGTAAGTACTATGCGCTGAACCGTAAGCGATTGTATCGTATGACATAATTTCTTCGAGCCTTTTGATAAATAAGCTTTATCACCGGCCTTCTTATCGGTGTTGCCATTGCAAGTGGTAGCGCGGCTCTTCTGACTGGAGCGCGATTTCGACGTACCAGGGAACGGGGGATTCTACGATAGAAAAGGGTAATCGTTTGTTAAAGAGAATCTTATTTAATCGATGTCCGCTTTGATACACGCGGTAGAAATCCGATCGGGCGATGCTATCCGCTCGGAAGAGATTCTTCGAATCTCGGCTGGATCGGGCACGTGAGAAGAATTCGCGATGAATCCATCCAGCGAAATGACGATATCTAGCCGTGATCTATGACGGATCCGGAATGGGAATTTGAGGTGTTCGACCTTCCAGCATGTTGTGGAGGAGAATACCAATTTCCTACGAGCAGATCACGGGCGAGAAACGCGTTAAATTAATAAACCGAGGGCAGAGGCCGTTCTCTCGCATATACATATTTATATAAAGGCGCTACCTCTTCTCGCTGAGCCCGCAATCTGTCGATAATCGGTTCGTTAAAGTTGGGATCGTTGCTCGGATCCTCCGAGATAGTATCGTCGCTTCTGGACACTTGCGGTACGCGAGCGATATAAATCTGTTTGATGGCATCCAAGACGGCCGAAGGCCTCGCCTGAGGGAATTGCAAATCGATCGAGGAGAATGAATCGGCGCCGGCTGGTACCGCTAACGGCTTCTCAAAATCTATACACTTCCCGCCGCTGAAGCATTCCGCGAACAAGAAAATATGTGACAACGGTATTTAAACGGCGCGTCGATTATTATAGTATTCGAAACAACTCACGAAAGTTGCGTGCCAAATCCGCAATGTGATAACAAGTCTTTCGTTTTCCGCGCCACAGTTTTATCTTTCGAGGAATGATAGTACAGGCCTGCACCTAGGATGTGAGCCACGGCTCTTAATGTCTTTCCAACCAGTTCCTTTCTATCCAGATCGAAATCCTACCGCGAGATCAACGAAACGTGTTATTTGATCGTTGCAAACATACTTTTATCGCAACACCTGGCTAAATACCTTGAATTTATCGTATTTCCCACCTACGATACAGAGTTTTATCGGAAAAGGATCGACCTCCTTTTCAAACGTTTGCTTTCGATCGTTCAGTCGGCGAGTCTTAAGTTCCTGTATCATTTTATCGTCGTAAGACATCTTCATCGCGTTTCGAACTGCGGATAGCGCTTCTTCGAACGAAGACCATAAAATTTCCGGTTGTGACAAATCCAGCATCATCAGTATCGTGAGATGATGAGGCGAATGAGTCAAAGACGAACCTGTCATGGCAGCGGACACCAACGAAGACGTTAAATGACCTACTTCCCAAACGTGTACGATATTCTTTATCTGTATCAACGAGAGAAATCAATGATCTTTTTTTTACTACTTAAGTAATCAACGATTTGATATTGTAGCGGAGAGGAAAGCTTACTAAACTCTTCCCCGCTTTACGCCCGAAAGAATAATCGATCGCGATGGTGGGCTTTGGCGTTTCCTCTTTCTCGAGAAATCGATATGTCATCGTCGTTTTACCCTAAAAAAAGTCAAGTCACTTTTTCCAAATTCTACAAAAGTACGGAATACTTTTGTCTTGTTTGATTATTGAATTTTCCAAACTGAAATCTCGTTACGTACAACTTTCTTGGAACCAACAATGATGATGGAACGTTCGCGGGTTTCGTCCGGATCGTTTTTACGACGCTGTTCCTCCTCTAAACAGAGCCGCACCGCCGCGTCTCTCATATTTTCGTCGCTAAAAAAATAATTGCGATCACAGAAAAAAACATTCGATTTACCACACCAAACAACATTGAGAATGAGACACTTGCTACCACTTTGAGAACGGGTTTTCTTATCAATCACAAATAAATTATCGATAAAAGCGAACGTAATCAGATACATACGAATGTTTGTTTGTCATTATTTTTTTAATGTACGTTTTTCAGACGAACATAGAGTACAGGGTACGAAAGTTCTTTCTTTTGCACACAGGTTATGATTGTGTTTTCGTATTCGTTTCCATAGAAATGCTACCTGGCGTGTCCACCTGTTCGTTCGTCCAATGAAATTCATGTTCGCTCAATAAATAAATATCATATGTAAGAAAGTTTTATATAGCATAATCTTTATATAATTTTTATAATACATTATGCAGTAATTGAATGAGGTATGGTACATCTAAGTTGTTATATGTCTATACCTCTAGATGGAACGCGTGATGATTCAACAAGACGTTGTCAGTCTTGACAGAACGGTTCACAACGATTCGCGATAATAATGAAAACCGCATCGTATCGGAGAGCGAAAATTAGCTGAAAATGTTTAAAACATATGAATGCGTCTTTGCTGGACCATAACGCACAATATTTATTCTTAACAAATCATTTATGAATCAAAGTACAACTGGTTATCGTGATGCTTATTCGTTATGTACAGTAGACTAGACTTGGTCTAGAATGGAATGCACCGAATAAATAATAATCTATAATAAATTAAAAATATTGCGGAAACTAATGTAAATGACAATATCATAAAGAATGTATTGTACAACCATAACAACCTATCATTCTATCTTTGGTCGCAAAGACAAAGGAAAAATTTACCACCACGATTCCTTTTTTTTTTCTTTTAAATAGTCGTGAACTCTTGCGATGTAGTATTAAACGAATTGAAATATGTTTGTCACCTTTTCTAAAGGGTTATTTGATTCTTTCAGAAAAGTTTGATAAAAACACACCATCGGCAGCGGTCCTATAATAAGCCACCCTTGCTAATGAGAACCTAGTTGAACAATCTGTCGATAAAAACAGACTGAGATATACGTAGTACGCGATATATAAAAATGTTCGAAGGATCGTTATCAGGTTTATTTCGAGGATACACTCTTCATAATCAGTCCAATTCTAGCAATGAACACAACAATAAAAGCAGTCGCATTACGTACACACGTTTTTCGGGTTTAAATCTTCCGTGCCAACCATCAAATTCGAGTGTGAGCGTGCTTCACCCCAGAAAAAGTTCTAATTTTAATTATTATGAAATACACGGACACCTACGCGAAGGAAAATAATTTAGTACCTAAAGTCTTGGTCCTTCTACTTCAACCTTACTCTCTTATGCCCGATAATATGTATACTGATCAACTGAAAGCAAGCTCTTCGGAAGAAAATCTATTTTTCGATGATTTAAACGATTTCTTTGCCGAGGTCGTTCACACTCGTCGTATGAAAATTTACACCTGAACACTGTGGCATAAATGATTGATAGTTCGAGAGACGAAAAGTACGAATGATGAAACTAGCTTACAATTAGTATTAAAACATAGCCAACAACTGATACAAATAAGATCGTATTCCTTTGAAACCATCTTCTAGTTCTCAGGTATCCAAATAGTCTCGGAAACACCGGACATGACATTTTATAAAAATGCTGTTCCGTGGATTCTCCGTAGATTACCATAACGTTAAGCCGGCTTTATAATCCATACAACCTTACGAATAAAATAATTAGAAATATTTCTATGGATGATTCCCGGTATAAGCCACCATGTTTTGAAAAATCCATTTAACACACGTTAATATCGTAGGACGATTGCGAAGCGTGCGAAGGAAGACAATAAGAAAGATTAGTCACCTCTTTCGGCAATACTTCATCGCCTCTATTATGCAATATATTACACGCTCTGCATGTTATCTAGTCCATATGTCACTCATCCAATTGTCATCTAACTCGTTGGTGGGCAACACTTTCAGCTTTCGCAACGCCTCGAGGTAAAAAGTCAGTTCGGACGTGACTATACCGTGTTGCGGACCACCGTTATTCACTATATTCATTTTGACTAACTGTTCTCGTAGTTTCTCCTTAAAAGACGTATTTACCGTTCGATACAAGATTTGTACTTCGACTGCAGGCAAAATACCAGAAACTGCTTCGTGTAGTTTCATTAAATAACTGCAATGATGAATAGTTCGTTTTATAAATTTGCGGCTACGACGTTGATTGCCAGCCTCGGTACTTACTTTGAAATATTTCTAAACGAGACTGATGGTACCGGTGGCCGTGCCGTCCATTTCGATATCTGACCACCGAGCAGATTGTCGACAATGGTGAGAATCTTGCTTTCGATCTCCTTCACGTGAGCTCGAATGTGTCTCTCGACGCTATCCAGCAACGCAACACCGCCGCTTATGTTAGACGAGCCAAACCCACGACTAGGATTCTGCTCCGACAGTGCTGCATTTGAATTGCAAAGTTGAATTAAAATTATTTAAATCAAACATCCAGATAAACGAATATATGTCGCTTACATTGAAAATGTGCCTTTACAAAAGGCATAAACCACAAAATAAGCTTCAAGCTGCGGGCAGCCAGTACCAGTATCGTACTAGTAATTGTTTTTAAACCAGCAACTTGCATCGCGCCAGCGCCGAGTACAAGTTGACAGCAACGGGAATTATAATGGCGTAATAATTCAGCTAAATGCCTCCCAATTGTTCCGGACAAGGCAACCAACTCGCTGCCGGTTCTGAAATCGCAATAAAATTTCATATATTTCTCGTTATTTCTTGCAGTTTCGATTCGACAATCACCTGCAATACTCGTGAATCATTTGTATAAGCATCAGAGCCGTGGCAACGACAGCGTACTTCTCATCTCCCACTACAATAAAATTTTGAACATCGTCTTCCTTAGCTTTGTCATCCGGCTTGAACTGGTACGTTGGTATAGATTGGTTTTCGTGCACGTAGGTCACCAAGTGCTGAAACTCGGATGGTACATCAGCCTGTTTCCATCTTTCGGACTCCAACAAAAGGGTGAGCTTTGTTTTAAGTTCGGTATGAAATCTCTGAATGAACTTGCTGGCTTGTGCCTGTGATATAAAGAAATTTTTAATGAACGCTGCGATTCGAAGAAAAAGACGAAAGTATCTTGTCGGAAGGTATGGAGTTACCTTAAAGGCGGATCGTAAGGCTGTGCATTGCTTGCCACAGAGTTTCTCGCAAGTTTCTGTAAATCCTTCGACCAAATTAGCCAACTGACATACTTGGGCCGTGGTTGCCCTCTTGCTCAACCAGGACGACTTATCGTTCGAGCTTTGGCTGTCTTTCTCTTCTAATTTGTTGCTCGCGTTTTCGATGGTCGGTTTCTCTTTATCGTTTTGCGACTTATCTTTGTCATTTGCACCTGCAGAAAGCAGATTTCCCATTCGTTCATGACAATAATCGCAAACCGAGGTTATCATGTCATTGAGTTTGGTCGTTACTCGCGAATGCTCTGCTCGAGTTAATAACCGATCGGGTATACTCTCATCGAATGAACCGTCGCAAACTCGACCAGATGCAAAATCTACCGTGTCTCGCATAACGTCGTGAACAGCCTACAAGACGCAACAGTTACTAACAACGTAAATACTCAAATGTATCTCTCCGATCAACTGTATTCCCAGGTGTGTTAAATACCTTGACTCGCATCAGTAGAAACGTTAACGACTGTATGGTGTCGTTTAGCAATGTTAATCTCTCCGCTAAAGAGAGTCCTCCGACTTCTAGAGCAGCCGCTTGTTGATCGCTGCAACAGTCGCTCGCTGCCAGAGCCTCTATCACCCTTTGTTTAGTCACAGCTCTCACTGTGGTGATAGCCTCCTCTTTGTAAGTATCCACAAATTGAAAATGCTTTTGCCGCAGCAAACCGGAAATGATCGACACAAGCTTATCCTGTTCGTTGAGGACGTACAAATGATCTCACTGAGAAGAGATGGATGACGATTTTTTCGCTACAAAGTGTACGCTGCTAAAAATCGTGTGCATACTTACACCGTCCAGAACACTATTGTCACCACCCAACGGTCTGTTCAAATCAGCAGTCGCGTACCTTTGGAACTCCGTGGACAACATTTTATCTACCAATCGCTCCATCTCCATTAATTGGGAACTCAGATGTCTAGAAACGCGAGCAAACATTAACGGTGCATCGTGCGGACATTTAGGAATACCGCTGATAGAAATCAAAATGTACCTAAAGCTATGCACCCCGTTCAACTCTTGTAAAAGTATTTCTTGAGTAGTGGAAATAAGATCCAATGCTGCCACGTAGTCTGGGGTAGATAACAACAACTGTATCATCGGTTGGCTTTGATGCACCGTGGCCATAAGCTTTAACTTTTCTTGAACTAATAACCGATTAGATCTTGCTTGCTCTAATCTAAAACGTGGAAGAATCGAGGGTAGTGTCGGACGCAGGGTAACATCGTCAAAAATAATCTCATGGATTACCGTAATATATCTAAGGAATCATTGACTAGATGTCTATCAACTTGGTGTATATTTTTCCTAAGAGCTTTGAGAACAGTAATAGTTTGTGTGAGCTGCTCCATTAAGGCATCATGAGAAGTCATAGCATGAAAAAATGCTTGAGATTTCGAAGCAACCTGTTCAGCTATTCTAACTTCCACAATATCTAAATAGTGACTTAACTGCAAGAAACATATTAATATTATTTGTTTCACTTCCCGCGTTTTTTGTATAGCATATTTACTCTTCAATGTACCTTTTCTTGCATTTGTTTTACATGCATAACAATATTAGAATCTTCGTTTAATAATCCATTTTTTGTGAATGGAAATACAGCATAAAAATTGTCTTTTTGAGAAAGATCCAGATTGGGTATTAAAAAAATTTTTGGTATATTAGTTAAATCAAATTGCATTCGATCTGCACAAATAAACATTGTCTACTTAATGCAAAGATTTTCCATAATATTATCAGAATAACACTGTAAAAATCGTAAGATCATTATTCTTACCTGAACATTTCACTTTTCGTAAGTTTGGAAAATTTTGTAACAATTCATTGGTAGTTGATCTATTAGCATTCGAATTCATGCGAGAATGCTTTCTGAATCTCTACAAGTAAATATGGTTAATTAAAAGACAGAAAGTTCTCTTAGAGATAAAAGCATTTGACTTGAGTAATATATGGATTACCCTGGCAATTTTCTTTAAATAAGTTTCAAAATGCTGCATGGTAACTTCGGGGAGGTATGGGCTTTTAGGTATATCAACTTTTTCTACAAATCCATCTCCCCAAGTACGTGTTAAAAAGTTACTCTGCTTCCCTTTGAATGGATCATTTAAAACAGCTGGCAAGTTCTGTGCAGCAGAGTACACAGTCCACGAAGAGGAAGGCTCCGACAACTGGCCATTACTCTTGCGTTGCTGCTGCATCGCTGCATGCTTAGTGGCATGTGCTACATAATCTTTATCGGAAACACCTTCCACAGGAAGACTAGTGCATACTCCATTGTAACCATAGAGACACACAAAAGATCCTCCTTCTCTGGCGCAATGCTGATCTCGTAGGTGCCTGAATTCAAATTGAATAATCATACCTAGCGCCATAATACGAGCGCTATTCAACAAAAAAAAAATGTGCGCCCATTTAAATATTGTCAGCTTAATGCATGAATCATTATCGACACTTGCGGTTATGAGAATTATATACGAAATACGCTAGAGTCAATGGAATAAAAAATGCGCTTAGAATGATCGAAATAATTTTAGTAAAAACATAAATCCGGTAGACCAACCCACCTGACAAAATCTTCTATTTGCTTGAACGAAAGGTTAGTGCAATATTCGCAGAAGAGGATCGTGCTCAACGGTTCGGATCCTTTCATGATCTTCGCCATTTTCCATTTGAGGCACTACGTTGACATTCCGTCACTGTTTCACTTGCTTGACTATGCATCGAGCAGTTTTTCGATATTAACTAAACGTAGAATTATTTCGTGATCCCATTTATCTGCTATCGCTCATTGTCAAATGTATTCTTATCACTTGTGAATACACGTTTCACGATCGGCCCCAGGCTGACCAACCGAAAACCTCGCAACAATAAATTCCTGTTTCCATGAAAAAGATCTCTTGACTCAGGCTGATCAACAGCAAAACTCGTCGATGAAAAACACTGCAAAGCTATGAGCGTGAAATGAATTATATACATCACAAAGAACGAATATAACAAATAATTATATTTAGATCAACGCATTACAAAACTCTCTGAAACGATGCTTGAACGATTCTGTCGGGCGACTTTGTTGTTTTAAACGTAAACAATTTAGAACGCTTTCTCTTCTCAAGCTGTCGTTTAAATAATTTTTGCCGAGCGAAGATAAAAAACATCTTGTTTGGAATGTGAAATCTCATGCAAAAAGATGGAAAGAAACCAAAAAAAGTAACTAGAATTTAGTGGCACGAACTGTCAGAATACATGTCCACCCCACTCCAACCACCTAAACGTTACGAGCCTGAAGGATTCGGAGTGGGGTGGACAACTATACCTCGTGACCGCCGGTGTAGTCCACTTACTGACTACTCGAGTCGAAAGTCATGGCAATCGTGGCATGTATGAACGAATTGTAGTTCACTGCAAATGTGGAATGTTAAGCTAACCATGTTGGAGTGTGTATTAGATGTAATAGAAACTAATTGAAAGTAGGAAAAAATGGTGTCACTAATAAAGAAACAATTATTGAAGCATCTGTCGAGGTATTTACACGGTTGAATTGTTAATTTCATTTTGCTTATCTTTAGTTTAATGCACGATTAAAAATTGCACGAACCTCCTTAAATTCGAAATTGTATTAGAATGGTGTGCAATTGTAAATACATGTTATTTAACGTATCGCATTGCTAATGTTGTCTTCGTCGAATTACAGATCATTTCTTTCGATCGTTGTTTTTCAGTTGTTAGAACAAAGACTTCGTACTAATTAATTTGAAAGTGTCACGTACAGATTAATTGTCGATGTCTGCGCCTTATTACGACTCTATTTTAAAAATTGCAATATGGTTGTTCCCGTATATTAAATAAAGGTGATACGACGCTATTTCTTTATTTTATACAATATTGTAGGTTCACCAAGAATCTGTCGGCAGATAAAATAAATTTAAGTACATTTAAAGGGGAAGGTGAATTGTCCAATTTAGAACTTGACGAAATAGTTTTGACAGATCTGTTGGAGTTGCCGTCATGGCTCAGACTAACGAATGCTTGGTGCAATAAGGTTTCGTTTCGCATACAATGGACTAAACTGAGAAGTGTTCCTATATTTTTGGTAAATATTTATGAACATATATGTCAATACTAAAAGTTTTGTTTATTACTTGTTGCTTATCAAAACAAGTAAATACAACTGTAATTATTTATTTTTAAATTGACATTAATAGGGGCAATAAAATTATATTTTTTACAGAGTTTAGATGAAGTTCATATAGAAGTAGAAACTTGCGAAGATCTAAGAGATTTATCTGCCATGCAAGGATTGTCTTCTTACACAGGCCCTACAAAATATTCTTTCATACACAAAGTAATCGATGGAATAACAGTGGCTGTTAATACTGTATCAGTTACATTTAAAAGCCCTGCATTCATTGCTTCAGTTCAGGTAATGTATTTGTAGGAAGGAACTTCTTTCTTAGTTGTTTGTGTAATCACTGTGTGCCTCATTTTCCTTCCCCTCCTTGTTTAATTTAGATTTTATCTTTTGACCTTTACTCTTACCACATCCTGTCCAAGTTTACTATTATTTATCTTCTGTTGTTACATACCGATTACTCAAATATGATTTTATTCCCAGCTGTATACTTTTCATATTAGGCTCTTTCGCTCTACTCCATGGATAGGATAAATAAAGCATTTGAGAATTTCTGTTTCATCATAGATGAACCGCATTGTTGTGGAATCAAAGTCTCCAACATGGCAACGTTGTGACTTAAGAACTACTAGATTAAAAGATTCTGATCGTGGGCAGTTACTTATTTTTAAAGAGCTCGAATGGCAAACAGTTAGAATAGAAGCACAAAGTACTAAAGATAAGAATCTCACACCTTTACGTCTACTTACAAACCAAGCAAGATGTCGCATCACTATCAAAAAAAGAATTTCAGGTAAACAACATACATATAGTTCTACTTAAGATAGTATCATTATCATTAATTTTTTGTTTGTTCTTACATTTTTTCTCATTATCAATGACAAGCGAAATATATCAAAAATGTATTTCAGATTGTTTTGTTATGGGATCAAGACTGATTCTTATACTAGACGACCTTCTATGGGTTTTAACAGATTCACAGTTGAAAGCAGCTCTTCACTTTATCGACTCCCTTGGTGGCTTAATAGAAAAGGCCACGGTTTTGGAACGTAAAACAAAAGCTGCTAGAAAATTGGAGGTTTGTACATAGAGAGTAAAAATGATGACATACTTGCTATTTCGGTAATATTAATAATACTGATCATTGAAGGTATTGCCAGAGTATCAAGCACAAGTATCGCAGCAATCAAGAACGAAAAATCAGTGTAACACTTTTATTTCGAAATTATTTACCAGATGCGATGTTGTAGAGACATCATATCATTTTCTATGTCAGAGAATTGATTTGCATTTGTGCGACGATGTTGGCAGTGAGTACACATAAGCTTTTTAATTTTTCTTACTAAAATAAGTGTTTATATAATGTACATGTACATCTTTATCTATTTCTACTAGATGGTCGATCCTCTCATCCTGATTTAAAAGACGGAGGTGCACTACAAATTTCGCTAGTTAGATTTCAAATTGATTATTATCCATATCATTTGGCAATGGCCGACAGAAAACATTGGGCCAATTACAGAGAAAATGCTACCCGACACAGTCAATGGTTGCAACAATCATTGAGTTCATTTCGAAGTCAGTTTATGGATCTGATTGATTCTGGTAGAACGCAACACTCCCCTTTGACGAGAAGTCAAGGAAACGTTACAGGTTTGTTTGAAACAATTAATAAATACTAGTAAGAAGTGTGTGAATTTATGATTTGATCATATTTATTTATTATATTCAGTTAGTAGTACAAAAGGTTCTGGAGAAAATTTGGAAAAGAATAATCAAACGCAAAATGCAAATGCATTTTCTAACGAGCAAAAGAAATCGCAGCATCCGAGCGGTAATCCAGTGAAAAATTATATTCTAGAACAGCTCGCCAAATTGATGACAACGTGTATTATAATAAGAATCGATGACTTTACTTTGTACAAAGTAACAACCACATCTCGCAATCCTATACCAAAAGAATTTATTACAGGTATATACAAATTTCATAATCTATAGTATCTACTTAGAAAATCTATTTTATAACAAGTAGCTTCCACTTCAAATTTGTATATTATGTCAATAATTTATTTATTTAAAAATTGTACAGCTCAATCAAGGAAGAAACACGCAACAGGTATAAATCACTAATAGTTGTAGTGTATCTACATTAACAATATATTGCAATTACTTGCTAAAAGTAGTTTCATGTTTGGAAAGTTCTGTTGCTTTTTTGTGTTACATTATTACACAATACGTTCTACATGAGCTAACATTGATTCTTAACTTGTTGCCAAAGATTTTTAATAATAATAACAGCAATTTAATTAGTTATTAAAATTTATCCAATGTAATATACGAATTCAAACGTATGCAATTAAAGTATAATTTGCTTTTTTAAAATACGTGTTTTAAGCGTACTTTTTATAATTTGCAAAATATATACAAATTACGTAAACTTTTTGAAGAGATGCTCATAGCGCGCGGTCCCATCGCAAAATTTCATTTTAAACCAACTTTCATTGTTATACAGAGTATACTCATGAAGCATGTTTTTTTTTTATCGAAACTCGTACATTATCTATTGATGTACTTCTGTTTTGCTTAGGTGAGAGGGACAGATTTTATCTACCAGAAGAAGTAACGATTCTCCATGCTGAGTTCACATACTATTATTATCCTGGAGACATAACATTTCCATGTAAGCAAACGCGCGGCCAATAATTATATATATTATAATTGGTATCAGTTATTTTTTAAGAAAGACGTAACGGAAATATGTTATTGTTTAGTGCCACCACCAAAGTTTTATGTACAATTGAATCCCATTCAAGTAAACTTTGATGTTTGTTCCTGTTTATGGTTTAATTCTTTTGCATTGAACTTACATCACTCTTTAATGAGTAAAGATAAACACACAACACATACTTCCACTAACTTAATGTACTTTGATGTAAAAATTGAAGCTATACTTCCAAGAGTAAGTGGTAAACAGTACAACGTCTAACTAAATAGTTACACGGTGGTATCGCGCATACAATAAAATCATCATTTTCAGATAGTCTTTGAAAGCCAACAGGATTACCCGAATCAGAAGGATAGGCCAAAGTCGTTGCATATTCAGACTTCAAGAGCCTCGATTACAAATGTCCGATCGACTGAAAGATGTTCGAGAGCAGACTTGGCACAATGCTTAAATGCTTTCCAAATGGGTCAGATGTTCTTCAGCACTGAATTTCCGAATAAAACGGACGATTCTCAGGTTGTAACAGATAAATTTTTATCGCATTGTGCAGGTAAGTAATTTTTAAGTGTAATTCTTTACAGACATTCGTGATCACCCGTGATCATAAAATTATTTATTTTAGGCACTGATAATGTGCGCCATCCGCCAGCGAATTTCAGCAGTAATTCTGTAAACGAATTGATCCGCCAGTTGAACAGAGAACTTTTGTGGACGGAGGCTAAGGATGTATGGTGTTGTAATTTGGAGCCCGTATGGGGGGATTTCTTTGGTGCTCGCGCGGTCGGCCAAAATCGTCCGGTACCGTTTCTCGATGCATTTCCTCTAACATTATGGTGTTACATGTCGGTAAATCCATCGACTTCGGAGAAATATTCAACCGTCGACATTCATGGCCTTGCGTACATCAGCAATTTAGTTAGCGTACAGATAAATCATTACCAATATTTATTTTTACTGAGACTGTCGGAGGTTCTATCGGAGATGGCAACGTATCTGACCATCGATTCGAACAAAGTTTTGAAAGTTAATTCCGGCAGTACGCTTATTGTGGGTGCACTGATACCACAAGTTGAAGTAACTTTTGTTATGCCGTCTCACACACCTGGCAAAGAAAATTCAGGTGCAGATGTGGAGTCTGTGGTACCAGACACGTCTAGCATAGCGGATGAAATTGTAAGTTCGACCCCTCAGTGGCAAAATAACATGGATCGACCTGATTTTAGCACTAAGAAGATTAATATAAATAACGACGATATCATCATCGCAACGCCTCAAAGCGAAGTATCATCGATAATATCAATGGATTTCATGCATCCTGTTATTCCGACTCAACCTGTTGTTACATTTAAGCAGAATGGGCCAAATAAACATGATCAGATGCCCAATGCAGCGCATGAAAAGCAATGCATCGCTATAGAAGAGGAGAAAGCATTATCCACTATGCGAACTATACCCGAATCCACATTGAAACATATTAAAGGAGATTCATCTTCGAATGCACCATTCATTCCTAACAACTTCAATGTTGGTCTTTCCTCTATGAAAAAAGGTCTGAGTAATTTAATGACATCGCTAGATTCTGCTTTGAAAGCCTCCCCCGAGGACGGTAGCAGCGATACAGTGTCTATAAGAAGCGATGTTAGTTCCGACAGCGAAAATTATGTCTTGGTCAGTCTTCAAGATCAAGAGAAACTGGATGCAATGTTTTCTGTTGATAATACGATGAGAATAACAACGGTAGAGGAAGCTAGCGAAGTAGTTGAAGAAACTCCGGATACGCAAAGCGAAAAATCTTTGGATAGCGTGTGTAAACGTAAAGATATTGTAAGTTCGAGTAAAGTGTTCGATTTATTTTCTGTTATAGAACTCTTGTTAATTTAACAATGAAATATCATAGGACTCAGTATTGTTAGACACATGGTTATTTTTTAGGTCTCTATGGCAACATTTAAACTATCCAAAGTCGAATTTATTCAACAGTCTTGCGGATATGCATCTTCCATCAAAGTTCAAGTATCGAATGTCGGCAATGACGACTGTTCGTCTATACCATGGGATGAATTTCAGGTGAGATAAACATTATATCAACTTAAATATCAATCTGTTTGTCAAGTACATGATTATGCTATTATTAATCTAATTAATAGATATAAATATTGACATTTCAAATATTATTTCTTTCGCGTAAGTTTTAGTAGAAACTTTTTAAGTTTAGTTGTACAAAGTGTCCGATTTCAATCTGTTATTAAGCAAATTACTCGTAACTATTTGCTGCATAGAGAAATATTTTAGATAAAAATTGTACAGTTTCGAATCGTATTTTTTAGTACAGCAGGTAATTTACGTGTAATTTGCAATAATATATTAAAATTAAACACTCTGTATATACTATACAAATTGCTTTCTTTCATATAAAGTTTTGGGTTTGTTTTGAACAGTAACTAAACAACCAAACAATAACTTGTTCTTTTAATTAACACGAATTTGATCTTTTGGAACATTCTTGCCTTTAAATTTTTCATTAGAATTTATTCAAATGTTAAAAATATGAAATTTTGAGACATGAAAAAGGTGATGCAGTATAGTGTTTAACAACGTAATTTTTCTTATGTGATTGTACTTGGAATGAACTAGCGATTAATATTTTATTTCTAGTTACATGTTTTCGTTTTATAAAGACAACTCTAAGTTCCATTTTTAACTTCATATCACATATATAACAACCATTTATACTATATATATATATATATGTATATTTATACAATGTATGTCTTTTAACTTTTTTGCATGCTTCTCCTGCGTCTCTCCTTCTCTTGTGAATGTTTTTTTGTGGCACTTGTGGCAGGTCAAGAGGAAGGTATTGGCAAAATACTCATATATTTGTTTATATTACATGCCTTGTACCGCATATATTCTGTTGCATGTTTTTATCTTCAACCAAATTTACATTATTGCTATACAAATGTAATACACATATTTTACTACAAGTTTTATCACATGAACAAAATCTTCTCATTACTTTATCATTTGCATCAGTGATTTTGGTAAGCAAATTTGGGGTTTATTTTTTTTTTTATTATATTATTATAAAAAAATAAGTTTATGCAGCATGGTGTGAGATGAAGTTTACTTGGAATGAATTTAAAAAGCTTTTGAATGTTATTATTAAAAATATGTGTATTAATGTATACTTTTGTACGAATTATAGTAATTTCCAGAATTGTATAAACGCTTCAGTGAAATCTAAATTAATGATACGAGTTATTTTTTTTTCATCAAAAATTATAAGATGCGAAAATTTACATCGTCCGATATCAATTGTTCGTTTGTACATTCTACAATAGTTTAAATAATACAAGGATTACATTGTTTCTTTTACAAAAGTATATTGCTCTTTAAAGAACACTATTTTTTATTTTTTAAATTGCAGTTCCTTTCGAGGCTATTGGCCTGAACTATAATTTTGCGTCTGAAATTTTTTGTTTAAACGCTCTGTGATTTATCTTATACAATTGTGAGCCTTTATAAATTACAGTTAAAAGAATTCGAATTATTTTTTTTTTATAACATAACAGAGTAAATGCGTCTATGACAAGTTTTGTAAACACTAAGTGTATTCATTCCTTTATAAATTTATCTTTTTGATGTTTTTGTTTCCTAGACAAAGTTCAGTGCACGATCTAGAGGTTGGGTTGAATTAGCTTCAGATTCGAACTGTAGATCATGTATCAAACTTCGTTTGGATCATGACTTAAAATGCAAATCCGATTCTTACAAACTGTCTCAAGCGAGCCACGTCACAAGCAACAAGAATGTGCAATCGTCTCAAAATCAAAGTTATAGTGCCGAACAGGAAGTAGATATTGGAGTTATCGATGTACACAATAAACAGAGTGTATTAGACTTATTCGAAGATAAACTAGATGTTAAAGTTACTGACATATCAATGGCTTTGTCGATGAGTTCAATAAGTGGGCTTACAGATTTGTTCGAAGATGAAATTATACCAAAGCCAATACCAATGCAGGTATATAAAAAAATACAATTACAGTTATCTTGATTCTGCTTTGCATATATCTTTGACTTATTACATTTATTTATTACAGATATATTTAGAGACTATTTCATTGCGTTTAAACGAAGATCGTCCACCTAATAATATTACTTCGCCAGGACCGATTCCTATAGATATGGATATTTCAAAACTTAGAATAGTGCGAGATACAAATGGTGCTTTTCATATTGAACCAGTTGGTAAGCAATCAATTCAATTGTTAATTATATCATCGTTCTCCGCCACTTGTAATCCGTATTACTTACACTTCCGTTCATTATGTTCAACATTAAAATGCTGACATACAGTTAGTATAGATGTAACCAGTAATTTAAATAGATTCGGTAATACAGTAGAACATAGTTGTTAGCGAGTATGTAAAGTACATGCAAGTGGCAGATATATCTATATGTATTTCCTTATTTTTTTCTGATTAATACCATAAATTATGTAATTGTCCTGTGCATTCAGATGGCCTTCCTAATGTGAGCATTGACATTACAAAAGTAGATGATTATATAGTATTCAAATTTACCGCTTACTTCGATCATTTCATGGAAATACGTCCATGAACATGCACTTGTAATGAGGCACGATTTTTAAAAAAATTTTTTTTAAGTAATCTCTTTGAATGATCATACATACTCATTGCAGTGCTTCTAGAATATGCATTTTATAATACAGCATGAACAAGCGACGTGCATATAATGAAACCAGCTATTTATAGACAAGAAAACGTTATTCATCGTTTATTAGTAATTTAGCTGCCAATCCTAGCTTATTCACGATCTTATTAAATCATATCAGAAGAATTTAGTCTACCACTGAATTTGTCTAATTAAGATATTCTGTTTTTTTAGTAAACATGTTGAGCTCCAATGATTCTTTCGTAACGTTATCAAACAATGATAATCAAACAGATCAGAACGTAGACTACGAGATAGAAGTGAATCTTTTGAGAAAGTCTAGCAAGCAACTGAAGTCGGATAACGAGGAGCTTCGTCGACGTGTTGACACTTTGGAGAAATTGTCCGAGGATAATGCGAAATTGATGCGAGTAAAGGAGGAATCCGATACAATCAAATTACATTTAAATGCGGCGCAAGAGAATATACAGATGCTTCTGCGAGAGAAGAAAGCCTTGCAAGAAACAATAACAGAGCTTCAGAGTCAAATAATTGGGAGCGGTGGTACTCGTTCATCTTGGTCAGCCAAAAGATAGCACACCAGTTGTTTTGACTGCTCCAAGTGTTGTAGTTCGAATAAGTCATAACGATCATTTTAATTATTTTCAAGTGATTCTCATTGTATTACAAAACATGGGAACGTACGTTGAAATGATTATATTCAAACTCAGTTATGCGGTACTTTGTGTTGAGAAACTTGTATAATTTTTTTTTCCTTTATTTTATTTTTGGTAGTTTAATTTAAATTGTCGAAAAGGAGAGACATTAGTAATAGGCCTGTTCTAGTTGATTAAAAATCGTACTTATCTGTTTCTCTTCTATATTGACTTGTCTACCACAAATCTATCGATAGATGCAAACCAAGACTTGTACAACTAAAGACGAGGATAAGTTTCTGACTATGATCAAGTACAAGGCGTAAAGTAATGGCAATATTAGTCAGTGTTTAATATATCCATTAATAAGCAAAAACTAATGGTACGAATATTGAGAGTAAGTATGTAAATGCGCATTTGCTATATGCTATGATATATACGTTTAAAAGTAATGTATATACGGGTATATTAGTATTTGCATATACATATTTGTTGCATATATATAAAGGGAGAGAAAGAGAGAAAGAAATACAGAACACACGATATAGAATTCTAGTCGGAAGTTGCAATATACATTTGGCTTCATAGCAGTGGTTGTTATTGACTATGTGAACAGAGAATTGAATATAAATTTTTTACCAGTGCTTTTGTTCTCTTTGTCGTAAGTATTTAGACGATTTTCATGATTAACTTTTATCTGAATGGGGTACCATGTATCGATGTAATAAATATGGAATTTTAACGAATAACGTGATGTTTCAACCGATGTATGAATAGACTTCCTAGTTGTTTGACGACAACAACATGAAATCGTTTATATTTATATATATAATAACACTGCAATGGCTAATTTCATTATTTAAGAAAGTAGGACAGTTCTAAATATGATTACTATGGTACGAGGTGATAATATTGAATGTTTTGATAAGACTGTTAAATTAACATTATTGTGTTATTTTCGGTATTACTGCTAATCTAGAAGTATATACTGATTGACGTTTATAATATCTTACCAACATAATCTTCGAAAATGAATATTATTGGACTATATTAAAAATGATTATAATCCAAGATGATGTACTATAACGATGTCGTAATTTGTCGTTGTGATATATTGACATTTATCATTGTTTGCTACTAAATCTAGTTTTACCAATGGGTTGCTGGTCAATCCTCTTGTCGTAAAACGTGAGGTATTTTTCTAGTACCTATTGCTGATGCTTGTTATGCAATTTTTTCCTTGAGTTTTAGAATTCCGTTTTTTAAACAGTCTTTTCTACTATTGCATACTTGCCTACATTTACTAAGCAATTATTCCTTTTTTTAAATTATACATCCAAACATAATGCGTTTAAAGAATAAAATATTACCATTCATCTTTATCTTTAATGATATGTTAGACTTTACAGAATCAATTTTTTTTGGAAAATTGTATAACGTATACCACATAAATATATCATTCATAAAGACAACTACTCTTTACATACAGTTGTTTTTAATTATTGTTTGAGTGATCATTGCGTGTGACTAATTATTTTTCGACATAATTTCAAAGGAACGAATTACATAAATGTTACGTTCAGCATATAGAGTAAAAGTATGTATTATAGTAGAATGGACTGTATATTTAATATAACATGTGTAAATAAATTACATGTTCGCATTGTTACGTCTCGGTTAAGACGAATAATAAAATAAAAGGATTGAAAGCATTTTCGAATCCACCTGCATTCACCGGATTCGGTTCGGGAAATTGAGGATTTTTCGAAATGAATCTGAGTACAAGATGTTTAATAAAAAAAATAAATTCAGGAATAAAAAATAAGAAATTGATTGTGATTCAAATTTTTTAATATTTGATGGGATTCAAATTTTTTTTGATTATATATTATTACACTTATATACACCTTACCGTTATATCTTTATACCTTATATCAACCTTACCAGTCCATTTTATTAATAAATATAATATCAAATGCTTCCTTTTAGTTACTGCTGTTTTTTATTGATTTTTGATAATGCTATAACTTTATACTATACTATACAATGCGTATTTCATCTAAAATATGTATATCATCCACAGCTACTAGAAAGTTAATTTTGTGATTATTTATATGTTACACGTTTAACATAACTAAATGTCGGAAGTTATGATTTTTGTGATCTCTAAACAAAAAATATCTGTATGTAAATTTTTGATTTCGCCGTGCTTTTTGTATTCAAATATTTTGTGAATTTATTTTATAACTATACGATATTTGTATTTTCTTTGTCTAGTGTCTCTATTATTTTATAATTATTATTGTAATGCAGGATGGAAAAATGGGTATTTCAGTATTGATAGGAAGATACTTAACAGAAAAATTGTTCAGACATATGCAATAGGAAAGTTATTTTCTAAGTTCTATTTCAACAGGAGATGATTATCACCATAAATTTTACATATCTGTCTAAACTAGTAATCTTTGAAATAGGTTTATTTGACCTACAAATAGTGCATAAAGATATGTTTAACAACTTACATTTAGTAGTTACGTATAGTAGAACCTCGGTTATCAGAGCTTTATCTTACAAAAAGGAAATATAGTCCAATAACGTGAAAGTTTTAATATGAAAGTGTACAGTTATTGTGTCTAATATACGAAAAAATAAAAAACATTCAAAGATTTATAAAAGGGTTTAGTAAGAAAAATAGAGAGCAGTAAAAGCGACTACAATATTATTTAAGTTTTCTGTGTATTTTCATAATTGCGAGTTACTCAAATTAGTTCAGATTATTGAGGTTCTACTGTCTCAAAATTCTCAAGTATAACTTATTAATTATCAAATCTTGACATTCTTACCACATCTTTATCCACTTGTCGTAAACATCACATTAATTACAGTAATGATACAGGAAGTATTATTTTATACGATTTCAAGATATTATTATTTCAGGCATCTTTAATGAAATATTGTATATTCATTTTTCTGAAATATATGTTATAACCGATTACGATTTGTAAACTTCATTATAAAGATAAAACTGTAAATAAATTAATAAAATTTAAATATTTTACTTTCCTCAAGTCTTTTAATAAGAGCTATGTAAGTACATGTAATTTAGTTTACCAACTGCGCATATAATTATTTTCTTCATTACAAAATAATAAAAAAGATTTGTATTTTATGAAATTAAGTTTAATATATTGGTATATCTTGGTTAGTTCAAAGTCGATTATTCTGAGTATTTTTTCGGTATAATTTTGTTATAAATCGAATGTAACTTTGAAACGAACCGTAATGAGTTGGCGCGTCGATTTGAATATCGCGCGCAAACGTTCGCGCATCTTCGCATTTCGTCGGAAGTTTACGCCGTCATATCTATTACCGAATAGCGTCTACACGAAAGGGGCGACAAGTACTACGGTCGAACTATTTACTTGAATCTGTGTGCGAGTCGATTTAGTGTGTGGGTCAAAGCGAAGGGGCAAAAAAGAAGTCATCTAAGGAATCACTGCCACCACATGTAAGTAATAAGTATACAACTAATACGTACCGGGAAAAGGTCATTTTCTGTTCATACAAATACCCGTGATCACGGCACCTTTCAATTCAAATTAATTTCCAATAACATTGTAACTAACGTTTCGCCAAGGTACATTACGTTGCAATCATGTTTCGCACGAAATGGTAAAGTTTCACGTTTCAAGTTCTTCCCTTTTGTTCAATAATTTATTTATTCGAACGCGTCTATAAACTGCAATATCTTCTGTTTCAGCAAGGAACACGATCATTCATCATTCTATCAGTTCTTGCAAATGGAGCACAGTTATAAGAATACCGACTGTTATTTTTTCTATTATTCGACATGCAAAAAGGTAAGTTTCTCCTATTAACAATTTCGAACGGAATATTCGTCGCGTTTATTCGCCGCGAGGAAATTTCAAATGTTCGATCAATTTGTTTCCATATTGTTTCTGTACCATTCGTCTCGAGGTTAGATCGGCCATGTTGAAGCCAGAGGTTCCACGATACCCTTCTTTTTTCAAATAACTGACAAATTAGTTATTTACATACATGAATAATTTTTGTCTCGTCTATACTTACAAACCTTTGAAAATTGTTACTCCTCATTTTTCTGTAATGTTACAACAACCTATGTCACTGATAATATTATTCATATAATTATTGATATAAATATCTGTCATTTTAAGTTCACATAATTCCATATAAATTTTTGAATGGATTTACCAAAACCATGTAACATAAGTGCATTGTCTTTGTTTAAAAAAACAAACTTCACTGCACGTAAAAGATTTACTAAGTTCCATTGCAGTATCGATAAATCCAATGAGCACTGCAATTTTTCATGATGATAATAATCATGTACTTTGCTCATAATGTCTATTATTTTTACCCAAATCATATTGATATTCTAAAATTGTTGTTTTTGATTTTGTTCGAAGGGTGATGAATGTCCTTTCAGACATGAACCATCCGCCTTGGGATGCGAAACGATGTGCATATATTGGCAGCAAGGCAAATGTCTTGATGAACATTGTACTTATAGGCATATGGAGTTGAAAGTAAGTATATGGAAGTTTAGAACCATTGATCATTGAAACAAGAAACTAAAAGGAATTATTAATCAAATAATTTTATTGCTTGCATAGAAAAATCGCAAGGCAATTCCATGTTATTGGGAAACACAACCTGGAGGTTGTAGGAAACCGCACTGTTCGTTTATGCATAAAAGTGCTCGTACTATTACAAGTAATCCCATTAACCCTGTGAAAAATTCTGAATCGACACCGAAGTCATTAAATCAGGAATGGTTAAATCGTCAAGGTAGGCATAGTATGAACCCTGCGAGTCTCTATTGTACTTCTCAAATGTTATAGAATACCTTGTATAAACGTCTCACAAAACCAAACCGTTTGTTTAACTATAGAAATCATTTAATATGTTGGCAGACGATGCGAAGTATGATGGAAACAGCACAGAGTCGGATCAAGGTAGAGGAAGTAGCGAAGCAGGCAGTTTTATCGGTAGTCCAGCTGTTGATCCTCTTATCGTCAAATTTGAAGAAGGTATGAGGCTTTACTAGCCCCCCCGTCCATCTTTCAGCGTACATTATCTTACATCGGCTACTCTTTCCCTTCCGCCCAATTTACAGACAAGTATAAATATTCCAAACGCACTCAGTATACCGAGCAATCTGACAATCCCTAATAACGTTTCTAACAGTCTGAACCTATTGAATAACATCAACGTCACGAACAACTTGAACATACCGCAACCGAATGTACAAAATTCACAGACCTCCCCCTGTCACCACACGTTGTCGTTCTCCCATCCACAAAACCTCCATTCTCATTCCCCTGGTCAGTCGTTGTCTCCAATGCAAAACCAGCAGAGCTCTCCGCTTCTACAACAACCGCCCTATTCTCCTATTCACAACACGCGACAGACCTCCCAACCCCAGACCTCAAGGTTCCCCTTTCCATACTTTGAGATGACCTCTTACAAACGATTTTAAACTTGACGGAATACTCTGATTGTAACCACCATACATCTCCATCGCCCATGAACCATTAGCTGCTAGTTAACAGTACGTACACTAATGAAACCGTGACAAAACGAGGAAACAGATACCGTGTAGCATAATTTACGACTATTGCTCCTCGAACGATGTGAAGTATCGTATACGTGTAGGCAAGCGTGCACGATACTTTGTACGTAAAACAAAGTTGTATCTCCTATTTTGTGAAGTTGATTTATCATTTCATTGTCGATTATTTTTATCAATCGATCGCTAGGAATGTTAGTACATTTCCGATACTTAATCGATCTTCGCTTGACATATTTCCCTTAAAAGCGAATTGATAAGCAGCAAAACTATTAAAAAAAAAAAGAGGACAGACAACCATATACGAGAGAAAAAAAAAACAACTTCAGCTGCATTAGTACGATCGAAAAGTTATATAATATTTGCAGATGATAACGGCTTTCGATAGTGTTAGAGGCACCAGTGTATCGTAAATTCGTAAAGTGTTTTAAGTTTCCTTTTCAATAATAAAGACTGCACTATTTAACATTATCGATATTTAGAAAGTATTATGGATTTTGATTTCACTTGTTTGATGCTAGAACCACCAGACTGATCGAAACAACCGACTTCGCGTTTCTTTTAACAAATTGAATAGTAAATTCGTTTGTTTCTGTACATACTGCAACAAAAATCGTGCGAAAGCTCAACAAATGCAGAAATTACAAATCCGTCGTTTCGACCACTCGGTAGTTCTCGCGTTGAAGCGAAACAATGAAAGATGGTAGATGGAAAATAATGTCTTACTAGAAAAGAAAAACATTAGAGAAGCAATAGGCAGAGTTGGACAATGTTTAATGCGGTAAACGATTATCCATTGAAGTTCAGTCGACGATCGATGATCAAGAAATAATACTGATCGCGATCTTTGGCCATTAATTCTTGTCGATCGTGAGCATTAATGAATTTATGCCCAACTCTGGCAATAGGTGATCGTTGTCTTTATTATTGGATAGAGTAAGAGCATAACACTATATTGACGTTCGAATGATGTCTTTGGAGAATAGTTTCAAACATTTGTGCCCACTACACTTTGAAACTATAGTTACGGCTACGTGTTATTTCAATATGATTGAAAATAAGAGCATAAGTTACTATAGTACACAGTGTATTACCATTGGGAAGAGGGATAACATGCAACATTTAGATCGTTTCGGCGAGACTGTGTTCGCGGTAAAAGTTTATTGCAACTCATTGAATAGTAATTAATTGTTCACAATTTTTGCTGGAACACAGTACGCTAACAAGAGTCAGAATCTATCATCCTAAAAACAAAAAAAAAGAAAAAAACGAAAAGAGTATGACTTGAACTGTAAACGAACAAACAGACAAACAACAAAAAAAAAACAAACTAAAAGTAGACGAAAAAAAAACGTAGATTTGAATATCAATTTTTCCAGGGGCTGCTATATCTAAACTTTGCCTGTAGCCCTCTAACTGCCTATGGCTATCTTTCTCCAGCGACAATGCGATGAGCCTCGAGTTTTCCTGAATGCCACAATACAAAACAAGATCGAAGTATCCGCATCTATTTCGTTGTGCTATATGATACCCAAATGAAAACTGTTCTGGATGATTAAGAAGATAGCTATGGGTCGTCGCTTTGCCACACACACACAATCTGAACTCGCACAGGTACTATGATGCCGACTCAACATCACAATAAGTAGGGTGAAGAGAGTTTCTTTATAGGCACTGAATTTCCAAAAAGAACAGGTAAAACAAACAAAAAAAAAATCATACTTCAAGCTCGACACATAACGTTCGAAAAGGAAAAATTCATTATCGAAGAAACGTTTCGGATTTACTGTAATCGCGAAGTTATGCTTCGAGCTTCTTCTCACGGTATAGTTAAAACAAATGAAATTATTCCAGTTGAATACTGCCTCGGGTACGCGTGCACACGTGCTTTGATTTTTCCGCGCGCAGTATCGCGTAAATAGATTGTCGCGTCCGATCGATCATAACAACGTTCGAGGGAAACTAAAGAATGATACAATGAGAGGCGCGGAGGGAGGGGGGAGGGAACGGACGAACAAGAATACGTATAACTTTACACTCGCGAGGTAAGAATTTTCGAGTCTTTCCTCTGATTTAACGCGTGCACACAAGCGGTACAATGCCTTCATATGTTTTGGCTTTCCATAAGAATTAGTGGAATTAGTGGAACTGGAATAAGAGAGCGTAATATCAGCGATGTTCGACGTGTACTCGGGCGAAAAAAAAAAATAAAAGAAATAACAAATTTGTTACAACGGGTGCGCAGACTGTTACAGCGGTATCAGTTGTATCTTGACAACAGAACAGATCATGCAAATATTGTATCTTCGAAGCGAACGTTCGCCCCGAACAGTACTGTACGCGATAGAGCTTGAAACTCTTCGAACGGAGACCCGATGAATCATTTCTTTCCGAATTAAATATGTAAGTTAGCTTATGTGTCTCGCGTAGCGCGAAAATTATGAATCATTAGTGCTGAAAGTAGCAACAGACGAGCGAGAGAGAGAGAGAGCGAGCGAGAAAGAGAGAAACGCGAAGATGCTGGAACACCGAGTGAATGAACGCATGAAAAAAATTCACAGACGAATACGAGATGCATCTTCGAGCAAAACGGACAAACGAGTCTTTCAATTAGTGTCCGATCGATAGAGGTTTACAAGATATACAAAGGCACGTACCGTTTTCCTTCATCGAAGTCGCCCCTTTCGATTCTGATTTTTTTTCCTCTCTTCGTCGAACGACGAACGCTTTCCCGGTGAAAAACGTTAAACAAGAAATGAAACGAAACGATAGAAGAGGGACGATTTCGAGGATCGGAAACGACGTGGAGAGACGAAAACGTTTGAACAATGAAGTATAAAATTATATGATACAGATACTTAATTATCGATATAAATATATAAATATATATATACATATATGTTTGTATATTTATGTATTTATATAAGAAGTAAAAAGAAAAGAATATAGAAAGAGGAACAAGAGAAGCAGCAAATGCTAAATAAGCGAAGGAATTTTTAAGAAAGGGAAATGCGACTAAATATACGTATTGCATGCGTACAGACATATTTACATATACGTACTTTGAACGTGAAGCAACAACGCGGAACTTGATGTAAAAAAAAAATAGTACTTTTCAATTTCGATTTGAGTCCGCCACCGCCGCTGCCGCTTCACTTATATGTTAGTCGAAAGATGAGGGAGGAGAGGAGATGAGAAGAGACGAGAAGAGAAGTTTGCGAAGACAGTTAGTGCAAATCGAGCGTTTTTTCCTGGTACTAAGGTGTCCGAAATATCGATGAAATTGCAATATTTATTATTTTTATTAATATACATGTATAACTATTTCGCGCCTAGATCTACACGGGAATCGTGTCAAGGCAAAACCAGTGTAATCCTTATTACGGGAATCCGTCAGCATGAGATATGTATTATATATCGAGACGTTGATAATATATTAATGGTCGAGGGAATCGAGTAAATCGAGGGTGTTTAGAGCATTGATCGCGATCGCGGATCTGAGGATATTACGTATATTTTTACTGATTATTTTACGCATGTAGAGTCTCTCGAACGTTCTAGTCTATGCTGGAACTTAATCTCACTGTTTTAGTGACTTGTCGTCTTTGTTTCAGTCGAAAAATAAACGTTTGCTTGATATGTCGCGTTGAATCATGTTAACATTCGCGAGAGATCGACAAATGCGAATTTTTCAGTCTCGCAATAATGGAAACCGTGGGAAAGATTTCTTGTTTTATACACGTAATTTTGTATGATATATCTCGCAAAGAAAACGAAGAATTTCACGTAATTGTAATTTAGATTGGACGGTCAATGGTGGAAACGGTATAGAAGGGAAAAGAAACTAAAAAAAAAATCTGTACAAGGACGATGCGAAGAAAGAGAGCGTGAGGAAGAGTGAGAGAAAAAAAGAGAGATTGTGTATTATAAGAAAAGAGTAGTGTAAAATTAGTAGAGTATGGTCTTCGTCTTTCATTTTCTTTCTTTCTTGTTTCTGCTGTATAGACAACTTGCCGGAGAAACTAACTTGTACTTGATACCTATGACTGTATCGATGGCTAATATTAACGGAATTAATCGTGAATTTGTTCAATGTGATATAGCACACGGATGAAACCAGAAAGTACACTGAACCGATTATTTATAATTATATAGGTCTTTATATATATATAGATATATATATATTGAGAGAGAATTACACTCCACATTCTTGTCTCGAATCCTGTGCGAAGCTCGCTGTACAAGGATGCTTTTGTTTCTATTTTTTAGAAGTTAAGAGACGGATTTCAAAGAGAACATAAAAAGAGATCAACTTCATTTACAGAGAAAAATACATAGAGTATCGTTTCCGAGTCTCGACAATTTCTGTGGCTAGCCTATTACTACCAAATGAAACAAAAAAAAAAACCAACAAAAAAGAAAAATGTTTAAAGGAGAATATTAGTGTGAGAAATATTTTCAATCTCCCAAAATCCGAAAAAATTGTCTTTGACCGACAAAGAAAAGAAAATGAAAAAAAAATGAAACGGCCTGTAACGCATGTAACTTCCTGGAGAGTGCGTGTGTGCGTGAATATATTAAGAGAAGAGATAGTGTGCGAGCACCTACCTATAACTATACTTTACGAGAGAGAGGGAGAAAGAGTGAGAAAGAGGAAAAAAAGGAGAGGGATCAGCAGCTGGACTTGTGTCGCCGGCGACGACCTTAATTTTCTTAGCACGTTAGATTTTGTTGGTCCTTTTAGCGTTCGGAGGTGTTCGAAAAAGCGATCGAACGAACAGTGCGAAACACCTATGTGGTGTGGTGTCCATGGTGGGTGACCATTGGGGCGATGCCGACGTGCTTTGCGCTCGAATTTCTCCGCTAAAAGGAGTAGTCGTAAATTGCGTCGATGTTTAGTCGATAAACAATGCATTTAGCAATATATACATACTGTAATCATCTATTTTAGGACTTTTGATTCTTTAAGATCGTCGGGCAACGACGGTCGGTTACTTTTTCGATGTGATGCGAGGCTCGTCGGCGAGTCGTGTAATTGTAATCACAGAAAAAAACATCGTGCACCGAAATGCTTTAATCAAGGAGCTTGCATCCTATAGTTTCCTCTAGCAATTTTCATAACGATTAGCACAGTTTACGATCATTACTTCTTTCTTCTTTTTTGTTAAACGCATAGAATAATTAACGTTCTTTGAAAGTTCCTTCGTGTTTTTTGTTTTATTACTTTTTTTTTATTAATGTTTTTCTATTTTTATCGATTCGGCTCGCGTTTCGAAGATATCTCGATAATCTGTTTCTTTTTCTATTTTTTCCTTTTTCGTGATCGTTATTTATTGAGCGCGTCCAGCTGCAATCATTGTTCTTGTATCGTCGGCGCAGAGAGAGAGAGAGAGAGAGAGAGAGAGAGAGCGAGAGAGAGAGTGAGAAAGAGAGAGAGTGGTTCTCTGCTCGAATTATTTCATCGATCGTTTATCTTCCGTCTTGTTCTTCTCTTTTTCTTCTTTTATTTATTGTTGCTACCGCTCTGCCATACGGTGGTACGAATGGAAAAAAAAGATGGACATTGTCAATGCTATCGCTGTTATTGTTATTATATAATTTCCGGAAAACCGAACGATTTCGTTTACGGTTGTACAACGATTGTTTTTTTTTTCGCGGTGTTAAGTAATAGGAAAAAAAAAATTGGTTCTGCGAACCCCTTTCGAGCAACGACAATTTCGGTCTTTGTTTCGGTTTTTGTTTCGCGCGTACCTTTCTTCGTTTGCGACACGATCGATATCTTCCGGTCGTCGAGCTTTACTTTATTATTTCAATTGTAGCCAGTATCATTTCAGTGGCACTCGGAATGCGAGGTTGCGGCTAACAACTAAGAAATCGGGTTGCGGATCTTTATGCGAATTTCTGCTGTTCTTAAATTATTGCGATACGTTTTCCGGTTGATTATGTGTCACGTCTGCTGCTTGTTGCTTACTTTCATCTGTCGGAACGCATAAAATCCGCAATCCACCATCGGCTGATCGGTTAAGGAAATTGTCGTTGCATCGACGGACACGCGTGTAAACGATTGATTCGGCGATTAATAGCGTTAACGAAGGCGAGAACGAGTCCTTTCTGTATCTCTCGCGTGACGAGGACTCCGTTCCGCCGAGAGTACATGCTAATTATACGCGACCCGTAATTCCTTGCTATATGAATTGATGTAAACGAATGGAAATCATTAATTTTTATTGAGATAATACTTGGATTTCAATAAACTTGATACAATGAAGAGAATAAAAAGAGAACGAGACGAACGCCAACGTGCGCGCCAGCGACGATATGTTTTCACATTTTGCGCGTCTTGTTTTCTGTTCTACGACACTATGTTAATCCCTGTAATCGAATACTATAGGCGGGACAAATGGAATCGATCGCTGAAGATCACTCGTTTTATTTTTACAATTCACGTCAGCTACTTTTTTTCGGGACGCGGAGATGCACAACACATATTAATAGACTCCCGGTGTGTGAGCTTTGGTCGATTAACATCACTTTGTTCCGATTATGGTTGGTTCTTTGCATCGGTCTGATACTTGTTGATATTTTCTTTTTTTTTTTGTACGTGTTAGTAAAATTTATTTATCGGATGTAAACGAAATGATATTACAAGATACTTTATGATAGTAAATTGATCAACAAATACATCTTTCCTCTGGTTGCATTTGTAATTTCATGGACCCAAGAAAAACAGTACGACACGAGAAAAAAGTAAAAAGTTGCGATTATGTAAGTGTACGAGGAACGCTCGAGAATTTCACCAATGGTGTATTATCGCCGTACGAAAATAGAACTGTCTAATGTAAACGCGCGATTACAAAACGAAACATTTCATAACGTCGTTTTATCGCCGCGTTTTACTTCTCGCAGCTATCGTGCCAGTCCGAACGAGTTTCATTCTCGTTCGTAAAATTCATCGTCGGAAAGATTGCTTTCGACGACACTTCTTCCGGTCGTTTAGGATACCTTTTTTTCGAAAGCGAAGAAAAGGTAGGCTACCGGAGTCGGGCTTCGGAAGGCGATTTTACGGAACGGTTTTCGATCGATTCGCCCGAAAGTTCGAAGTGGATAGAGAAGCCCGAAGCGAACACACTACGGCTGGAACGTGGCCGAGCCAGCTTTCGGAACAAGCCTCTAGAGATCCCCGTAGTCGCGAAAGAAATGCGAAGACAGAGTAATCAGGACGACGAGAAGCGAGGCGGGAGGAGAGAGGCAGTATTTGCACGTAAATGTTTCAGTATCGAAGGTTGGAATGTCCGCAAAAATATAGAAAAATCAGAAAGAGAGAGAGAGAGCGCGCGCGAGCGAGAGAGAGAGAATGCGAGTGAGACAGGGAAAGAACGGTCAAGGAAATATATCGATCAAAGTATTGGAACTGTACTAAACACTCTCCTTTTTCCGACTAGGATTCACTTACATTAGAATCAAAAATTCCTTAAGCCGCTTAAACCCAAAACAGGAACAAAAACGAACAAACCAAAAAAAAAAAAAAATCAATAAAAATGGCCCGGAAAGCGAGAAACTTTAAACTAGCGTACGCCACATCTGAAGGATGTACATGTATAAAAGAGAGAGAGAGATAGAGAGAGGAAAAGTGTCGGTGCCGGCCGAGGATTAGACTGCCCGGCGTCGAGGAGCGTGAAAAGGCCATCGACGCCATTCCCGAGTAAAAACATGTTCTTGCATTTGGTCCTGTGTTTCTTCCAGAGTCGGACAATGAAAGTGTACCGTCGCCGGTAAAGCCGCAGCCGAGGGTTCCTTACTGCAAGACCTACGAAGAGATCAGATTGGAGGAGATCCAGGCCGAGAGCGCGGCATATTACTCCTACCAGATGATGGAGACTTCGGACCATCCGGGAGACGTGGCCGGGGGCAAAGTGAAGATTCGCAAGGGCAGAAAAGCGAGTCCGTACCCGACCAACGACAACGAAAAGAACGGCGACAAGAGCCTGAACTTCGAGGTGCTCAGCTTGGAAGAGATCCGGCGAAGGAAACGGCGTAAAGCGATGCAGGAGGAGGACGAGTCGAAACCATCCGCGGAGACAACGGCACCGGACGGCTCCGGCGACGGAGAGTCCGCCGATTTTCTGAAGGACACTTTGACAACGCTGACGGAGCTCCGAGAGGCGACCGGCGTCAGAGGAGTCAAGAGAACCCTCGAAGACGACAGCCGCGAGGACGTAGCCGGCAGGCGTAAGATAAGGCGTAACAGCGCGAACAACACCACCGGGTTCTCGGGAAACGCACCGCCGGTTAAGTTAAGAAGGTCGCCGAAGAGGTTCGTCTCCTTGGGAGAAGCCGACGGATCGTGCAAGCCTCCGCCGACCACCGAGAGGAAGAGTCCAGCGAATCCTGGACTCGAGAGGCTTAACAGTACCGAGTCGACCGAGTCGACCAGCCTAGGCAAGAGGAGCGAGGTGGAGATCAGGCTATGCGACAGCAGCACGGACGAGGACCAGAGCCAGTTGGAAGTGAACGAAGAGAAAAACGCATCCGCCAGCACCGCCCGCGCCACGGAGGATCCGAAAGAGACCTGCGACAGTCTCCTGAACGTGAACGAGGAGGACTATCTGACGCTAGATATGGCGTCCGACGACATCCTCAAGGACATCGACGCGTTGCTCAAAGAGAAGAACTCGGTCTAAGGTTCGGGACACCTTGCCGACGCTCTCGTTCGTTTTCTTCTCCGCGCTGTTCGAAGACAGTCGCTGGATCTCGTGTTCAAAGCTTCGTTTGGTCGCCGATTCTATTTCCCCTTGACCGACGAGGACTAATTCTAGTTGAATCCTCGGCGTTGCAATACCTTTCGATTTTAGGAGAATTTCTTCATGCTCGTGGTCGCGCGATCGCGGCCAATTCTTCGGAGTATTACACCTCTCCCTTTTTCGTGTCCACCCACGCCGATCCGTTTGTAATGTTAACGTCCAGATATCGACGGTACCTTGTTTTGAACGTTTTTATAATTCCCTCTCGCAGCATTTCGTTGTAGCGACAACCGCGTAGGATTTAAAAGAAAAAAAAAGAAACGATGCATTTTTTTCGTTTAATTGTTCGCATTTCCGTCTTTCTCGTGGAAGTCTAACGTTGCTCGACTCGCGTGGTTCGTCAATGGCATATTCGATTGCTTAACGTGTCACGTGTACGTTCACATTCGTATAATGTATTTAAGCTGTTTTATCTTCGGATGTTCGCGATCGCTGGTAAGCTTTATTAGACGAGTTGGACGCGGCGACGGCGCTTTGCGGTCCAACTTTCCTCTCTCGCAAGTACAGCATTCCCTCTCTAGATGCACGCGTCGTTCTAGCACCGGATCACACAGTCGGATCATTTTCGATTTTATTTCTCGTCACTCGCTTTCGTCCGACAATTTTTTTCAGCACCGCATAAACTTCTAGCGAGACTCTGAAGACGTTCGGTCACTAACGCGAAGAACACGAGTTTATTGGCATTGTAGCTCGCTTTAAGAGAATAAGATCTCGCTATTGTAAATTGGACCGTGATGGTGGAACGATGCAACAAACATTTTCCACTACGTTCCTGTACCTCCGTTGATTGTAGATTCTAGATCAAACGAATTTCTCACACGTAGGACTAGACTGTTAGTTGATCGGTCAATTTATGTCAATTAATGGTTTTCTATTCGCAATTTATCCTTGAAAGTTTGCTGGCCCTAAACTCTCAGCTGTTGGTCGACCGAGATCGCCATCGATCATGCGAGTTTCACGCGAGTTACACTTTCTCTCTCTTGAGAGAGAGAGAAAAGAATCGGTTTCGCATGGGAAAGTTTTTACTGTTCCGATACGATGTTTGGGTAGCAAGCATCGAAAGGAGGAACAGTGCTCAAATTACTAGGACTTCATTCCATACTTCTCGCCGTTCGCTGCAACGAGCAACAAGAGCAAAAAAGGAGACCGAGCTCAGGGATTTCCCAGGTCAGTTCTGACGTAACATTTTGTTGCATGCACCTCGTGGGCTAGTTCTCGATCGGCCGACTTATTATGCGATTCTAATTGCAACGTTGACCAGCCTATTTGCATTCGGCGTTTAAATACGTTCGCGTGACCGTAGATCGACCGGTCGTAAGTGCAAATGATTTAGGCGGATCAAATTGTACGTAGTGGCTAATTACTTCGGAGGAATTCTGCAAATCTACGTTTTTATCGTACGCAATACCAAGAGGAGCTTAGGTGATACGATAGCGTTTCGTCAAGAGCAACCTGCAGGATTAGAAGGGTTCAGTGAGTATTTGTATCATTGGTCGCGCTCGTCGTTTTTTTTTTTTTTTAATTTTATTCTTATCCGTCACTTATCCGATTAATGAAACTATAGAATAAGTTGAAGTACCTTCGAATATTGAAATTGTATAAAGAAAAAAGTATTAAATCGGAACAAATATACGATTGTTACATTTGCAAGTGACTTGTCGTTACTTTTCTATCATTTTGAACAATCGCAGCAGCCGACGCGACGCCCGCCGGGAAGAAAAGGTAGGTAATGAAACAAGGTTTTACTTAAATGCACACACTATTTATTTCGAATGCATAATCGTACGGTTAACATACCTGGTGACGCGTCTTTTTTTTTGCTGATGAATCATCTTGCACCGGATATAAATGATGAAATCGAGTTTGCTTTATCGGATACTTGGGATTAGAATCAACTATATATAAATGTCGATATCATTACGATGTACACACAATAAACGTCCATTACTCTTGCCTCGCTTCCGTTTCTTACACGAATATAAATAATACCGACTTAAAAACTATTTTACGTTCTTTTATTGGCCTAGGTAGAGGTTACATCTACGAACTGCGGTTAAAAACACTGCCAGACGCCATTGCTAATTACCCACCCACCCCGCTGATAACCATCCCTTTAATCTCATTTTCACTTTCGCTTTCGCCTTCGCGCGTCGTGTGCCTCCAAAAATTACATATTCCGCTAATCGAGTTGTACAATCTCCAAGAAGATTTGACTTTTAATCACGAATTTTTTTTGAATCGTCCACATCTCTTCGAACACATTTTGTTTGATCCTCGCCCCGAATACGAATTTCGTTCAACTCCAACCGTCGAATAAATAACAAAAGAAAACGAAAGCTTCTTCTCGGCGATCAAGCTCTCTTCCCGTCGCTTTTGTACAAGAACAATCTTCGCGCGTGGAATTACATTCAATTTTCGCGAATCTAGTAAACAATCTGAACAATCCTTCGATCTCCAATGATCGCGTCGTCGATGCTGACGGAATCGTCTTACAATTATACATTCACGACGTGTAGATGACTCGAGAGCTTCTCAAGCTTCCTCGATTCGATATTTCGGAAGGCGTCGATATCTCTTCACTGTCTACGTCACTTAATTATCGTCGAACCGAAACGATTTCACGCCTGTTTTTTTTTGTCGCACGGAGTACACAAAAATTCTGCTAAGAACACATTAAAAAGAATCCCGGAGTACCTCTCGCAAGTACCTGTCTCTCTCTCTCCCTCTATTGCATAGAAATCCCGCGGGGTCGTCATGGACCCTCGCGGGAAACGAAGCTGCCGGATCGGCCGCCATATTATCTTTTGCACACCGCTGAAACGATTCGCACCCGATAATTGAACCCGTGTCCTGAGAACTATTTCGCATTGAAACAACTATTCGAGGGGATACGATCGTAACTAGAATAAAAAAAGAAAAACGTTGATGGAGATCTTCAAGCGATAAATACCGATCATGCCACTAAAAGGTAGCTGTGGGTTTCTCGAATTCTGTTAGTGTTCGGTGCACGAAATTCTCTCACCGAAACAAGCATAACTCTCCCGGAGATAATTGCGCGGAGTTGATTACTTTCTGCGGAACCTGTTCACGGCTGAAACGTTCGATCCTCTTAGGCGTGCATGAATCGTCTAAATAGTTTCTCGTCGGACCATCGTTAAAGCTCAATCTCGAGGTTCCCGCCGGAGACCGCGTTGGAAATCATCAGGGGAAACTAGGCTCGAAAGTAAGTTTGTCGAACGATACGTCGCAACAGCGTTCCACGTACACGGCCGGCGGCTCGCGAAAATGATTTTCGTCGTGCACACGGAACAAAACGATCTTTTACGAAGACGAATGTGCGGGCTTTCTCTTTCTCTCGCGTGCGCGATCTATCTCCGTGAACATTCGTCGTCAAACATCTTCCTCAAGGTTGCCGTCGTTCTTCGCTCGGTCGAACGGTCGCAGCAGTCGCGCGTCGAGCCGCTCGATTCAAAGGAAATCGACGGCCATCGACGATGATAGAAATTGTCTTGAACGTCTGCAAGAACTGCCTTTCATCGATTTCGAACGTCTTCTCCTCGTGTTCTCCTGCATCTAACGTTTCGTAAGCTAACGTAAGTCAAAGAAGCTCGAGTCTATGGAGAGGATGTCGACACCGATGACCACCACGGTCACTGTAGCCTCGGTGACCAGTACTGAGCCGCCATGTCCGGTGCTGGTTGGCCTGGCACCGCGATCGGGACACTGACACCTGGTGATATCAGACCTGGAAAACCACGGCGAGCCGTTTAGAAAAATTATTTTGCTGCGAACGTCCAACGTCGGCATCGGTTTTATTAGTATTTTGCGTTATTAGATATCTGGCTGAACGATTCTATAAGGTTAATGAGTAGACTGCGGATTTTATGCATTTTTGACAAATACGTTTTTTTTTTTGGACCCGAGCATCTATAATTTCGTCGAAAAGGATACGACACCGCTTAAAAAATAGAATAGGAGTCTGTCTGTTTCTTTAATTCGAAGCGGTTGAATCTTAGATGGTATGTGAGAAAGTCTTTGCAACGTTAGGAACAGAGAATCCTTCGAGCACGCTCGTAGAACATACTATGTACGTATACATTTGTATAGAGTAGCCTGGCATTTAGAGCAAGAAGACACAATTAGTTTTTTGCAACCTGTGCGAAGGACCTGCACACAGGGCCGGTGTGACCTTTTGCGAAGCCCGGTCCAAAAATTTTGCGGGGTCAGAATACACATTCAAATCCTATACTTAAACTTCACAATAAGGAATTATTTATTATAAGTACAAGGGATGCTACGTATATTTTTAGTAAGATGAATATTACATAATTTTTCTCGCTTTTTTCGCCGCAAAATCTTTGATTACGTCACCAAAATTGATTGAGTTTGCTACGTCGGGTCCTGCAAAATGTCTAATGAGTTTTCGGAGACCGCGGAGCCTTTCAAAACGCAACCTGCCTCGCGCCGGCCCTGCCTGCACATGTTAGTCAGAACGAAGTGTGTCTACAATAAAGCTAGGAGAAGCGACGGAGGACTCGACGAAACGCGAGGAAAACTCTGTCGTTGCGGAAAGACATTCGTAAGACAGAAGCGTGTATAATCCATTACCAGCAGGCTCGATAGCGTGTTATCCGTGGTAGTCCGTCCGCTAAAGTGCAAGCAGCGAGTGCAGTGAGTGCGGTAGACACTCACCGGTCGAGCTGGTGTTCTGATTGTACTGGTTCAGGCCCGCCGTGTGGTATGGCTGGGTCGGGCTGCAGGTGGGCCTCGCGCCGTATCCGAGATGAAGAGGCTCGTAGCTGGCGGGCCGAGCTACTCCGCAGGAGTAGCCATTGTCTCGCTGCTGGAGACAGGCGCCGGGGCTGGGGCCCACCGTCATGCCGACGGTCATGCCCATCGGGCCCATTCCGCTTCCGGTCGACAGTGACGACATGCTGGTGGTGTGTTGGTTCTGTTGGCTGCCGCCGGACATCGTGAAGCTCGGCATCGACGTCATTGGACTGCAACATCCGAGAACGTCCGAACATCCGAGAGTGTTAAAACAGTTCGTCTCGCGTCCCGAGCAACATCTTTGTGAACGCGTCAACAAGCAAAACTGTTAATGGCGGCGTCGTGCGGGGCGAGAGCCTGAGCGCGTTTTGGGCGCTACAGGTACACCTCGACGGGTAGAAAACATAAAAATTTGTCATTCGATTGTGTAGACTTTCAGATAAAAATTGATTTTTCAGAAAATAAAATTTCTTTATTTCGCGCTCGTGTTTTTCACGCTTCAAGGTGTACGTCAAACGCCTCGAACGTCGAGGAGGCTCGGCGTTCGTGTCTCGCTGGTTCGATTCTCACCTGTACGAATCAGGCATGCTGGGTATTCCGGGGTAAACGGCGGTGGGTGCGAAACCATGATGTATCCTGGGCGGAGAGGGCGGTGCTTGCGGGGGCGGTTGACCACCCAATATACCCGACGTTGGCGGCGGCGTCGGATGACCAGTACCCACCAGGCTTACCCCGCCGCTGTGTTGCTGCTGCTGCTGCGACGGTTGTTGCTGTTGCTGTTGCTGCTGTTGTTGCGGTTGCTGTTGGTGTTGCGGGTTGTCCCTCCGTTGCGTGCGCAATTTCTCTTCGCGCCGCCACTTCGCCCGCCGATTCGAAAACCAGACCTGAGTTAGTGAACGAGAAGACAGACGAAGATACAGGTCAATCGCTAGGCTACAGGCATCGCCTAATTTCACCGGCCGATTCTCGCGAGAGCGCCGAACGGATGCGGAGAACGCGTTGGCGTGCGTCATCGCATCGCGTAAAACTTGTCACAGAATCGACGGTTCGTTCTTATACGTTTCGTTCGATCAAACCTCGTGGACCTGCACCGGCACGGACACTTTTAGAAGTTCTAGTCACCTGTATTCGCGCTTCCGGTAGGCCGATCTTTCCGGCCAGTCGCTCCCTAGCGAACACGTCCGGGTAATGGGTCCTCTCGAACTCCTTCTCGAGCGCGTCGATCTGCTCGTTGCTGAAGCTCGTGCGGTTTCTTTGGAGCTTCCGCTTCAAACGCAGACGGGCCTGATCGTCGTCGGTGCCTCCCGACACGCTGCCGGCGTTGCTGTTGTCGCCCCCGCTGTTCGTTTCGTCCGAGTGCGCGCCACCCTCCAACTCGGCCACTGAAAACAAACGGATATTCCTAAGCAATTTGCGGATTTCACTATGTACGCTTAATCTATGTATATTCGCGTTCCTCTGCGTCCCAGACAAAGACGAGCCAAGCGTTCGCTGTATCTATACAGAGTGTCTAAAAAATTCCTTCAACTCCGGGAAATGGGGGGTTCCCGAGGTGATTTGAAGCAACATTTTCCTTTGCAAAAATGGCCACCGCGGTTTCGTGTCGAAGTTATTAACGAAAAACACGGACCAATCAGAGCGCAGCTATAGTGAACGGTTTCCGACTCGGCGACAGGTTCCGCCGAGCGTCGCGTAGTCGTTGGACGAGCCAGAGTCTGTCGGCTGTAGCCGCGCTCTGATTGGTCCGTGTTTTTTTTTAAATATCTCCAAGCCGTGGCGGCCATTTTTGCAAATTGTTCGCGGGAGTTGAAGGAATTTTCGGACAGTCTGTGTAACCTAAAAACGGACGGAACGGAACGAAACTTGGACGGTTTCAACCCTTGTCGAGAGCGAGTCTACAGATAACGATGACTAAAGAATTTGCAATGGTATAGCGAGGGTGTGGACAGTGCCGGCGCGGCGCGGCGGACGAATCGGATCTCGAATTTTTCCGGTTAGCACGCAGTAGCGAGAGGCCGGTTTCCAGTTAGCGGCGAAGAATCGAGATTGGTTTCTCGAACGGTCGAACCGTTGCGAGTTTTTACTGACCTTATCATCCCTTTTTTTCGATGGGAGGAGGGCCGTCGGCGCGGGGCGTACATGTCAGTTTTCTTATATAAATAGGTAGATGCGTGTAAGTGCTGGGGCGCACACGGATTGCGTGTACAGTGTATGCGAGACCGAATAGTGGAGAGTGGCGAGAGGAGCGAGGAGTGAGGAGAGAGGAGAGAGAGAGAGTAGTAGGCAGGCGTTGCTGGGTGAACCTTATCGTCGGTTTCTGGGTGAGCGAGTCCAGGCGTCACTGGGTTTTGGCTCGGCGGTGAGAACCGCGCGGGAGGAGGGTGACGCTGGCGGAATAGCCGGAGGAAAGAGCGAAGGGGGATGCGCACGATAAGACGCCGGGTGTCCCAACGCCAGTCGTTGCTCTCCCTAGCACGATACGCTTCTGTCATCCGACCGAAGTCCCATCCTCTTCCTTTTCCTCTTTCCTTCTCTCCCTCTTACCACCCCTCCGTCCTCTCAACCCCCCCCCCCAACGCCGCCCTTCTTTTTTTATCTCCCCGCTGTCCTGTTTAATTCTCTCAACTATTATTTGCTCTCTTCGCTATTTTCACCCTCCATCGGTGACTGTGACGCGTCCTCGGATTCCGATGATCAGTGAATTTAACGGTGCATTTTTCTCAAACACCGCGGTCACTGATCGCAATTACGAATCGAGAGATGGTTCGCGAGAAACAATTCGCAGATCCAACAGCGTCAATCGAAAGGTTCCATCGACGTTCTAGAACAATCTTTTTCACGCGGACGAGAAGTCCTTTCGCGTTTCTCAGAGAATTTCACAACCTTCGGCCCGCGAAGGGAACGTTCGGTTGGTCGGGCGAAAGTTACCGCGAATTCGCAGTCCGGCGACGCGACGACGTATTTATTGTATCTCGCAGTTGGCCGGGAGGAACCGAAGGCTGGAACCGGTTCTCATAATGATACCGTCGCGTCGGGGAAGCGATGAGAACTCGAGAGATAATCCGTAACTCCCTTTCGTGGATGCGGTTAAGGTTTATTCTGGAAGCTGGCAGGCCGCCACCGCCCGTGGCTCGGAACTTCGCGCGGAATCGGAAGGCTCCCGCAGCAAGTTTCCAGTACAGGATGTAGAACCGGGAACAACGCGGAACTTCCTTTTCCTCCTGGACTTCTTTCCGCGCCGTCTACTCGTCTCGGTTGTTTGCCGGTGTCCCTCTATCTATTCCGTAATTTCTAATATCGTTTCGTGTTCGTACATGGCGAAGCAACGAACGACGTGACGCGACGGTTGCGCGCGAACGTTGAGAAAAGAAGAGGAGGAAAGGGCCTAACCTAGACGCCGCAGGCGAGAGAACGGAGAGTATATCTCGTCGGTGGAGGGGAACTCGCCCGCCCAGCTTCTCGAGCTGTTGCCCTTTGCCTTCCGTCCCAACCAAGATCGTCGCTCAACGTATTATCCGCCAACCCCAGTCTAAGTCAGTTCAACCGTGATGGCGGACCTCTGTTTCCCATTTTCATTAATGCAGGCAAAACCCTCGTCCGATTCTGCTCGTTCTTTCTCGATATACGAACCCCGACCGACGAACGTCTCATTTTATTGTGTAACACGTGCACGCATGCATACGTACATACATACAGTGTGATCGTACGACGATCGCAACGTCCGTCACCACTCGCGGGACTGTCGAAGTCTACCGGCGCCGAAAGATTTCGCGAGCTTCCGTAATTTTCGGCCGCGGGTGCAAAGGAAAGTGCAAGAATAATGAGGATCGTAAAACGCGGGAGTTCGCTACGGCACTCGGCCGCGAGGACCGTTAAAATACGACGACAACCGGGAGAAAAACGAGGTTTAAAGAGTCACGCGGTCGGGCCGGCGTGAAAATAAAGGTGGCGGAGTCGTTGTCGGGTAATGGTCGCTGGAGGGGAGGGAGAGGGGGGTAGGGAGGAAGGGTAGCACAAGTGGCGAACAGCATTATTAACGCCGATAATGGCCGTTGGTGCACTTACCTAAACGCCGAGGCTCGCCCCCGGAATTTTTCTATTGCACTTGAACGTGCTACCGCCGCTACAATGCCGGAGAACCGGCGCGGCGGCATTGTGGTTGCAGCGACGTTTGGTTTATAGTACGTATGTGTATACGTGCAGGCCGTTTCGTGGGGGCCTTCGAGGGTCGCGGAAATTGGCCTTTATCCCGTTCGTACGAAGATTCGCTTAGAAATTTAAAACACGGTCATGGTTCTCGTCCATGGAAAAAATGTTCAGTCTCGAATCGGGGAAAATTAATAGTTTGAACGCCAAGCGTTCTGGAAACGGGGGACGCAATTTTATTTGTCCAGATGCGCGCGAATGAGATCTTACGCGTTCACAGGATCTGCGAAATACTGAAAAGGATGACGGGGTATCTGTAGTCTCGGACATCCGAACCTTTCGACAAATTACTTTGATTTAGCGAAGCGAAGACTCGTTCCAGAATTGCAAGGTTCCGGGATGCGCGCTCTTACTTCTCGATAATCTAAAAGTCGGGTTTCTCAGTGGTCAGAAACGCCAGACGAAAGATCGATCTAGGTCGCTGTAGCCCTCGAAAGTCCTGTTTTCTCATTTACGAGGCGTATTTCGCATTATTCGATAGCACGTGGCTATGAAAATGCGTGATTGTATGCTTCCGAATAACGCAAATTACGTTGCCGAAAAGAGACTACGCCTGGTAAACGGGCAAACAGGAGTTTTGAGGGTGGTCGCGGCCTAGATCGATCTTTCATCTAGCTAAGTTTTTAACTACTGAAATCCCCCATTCTTGTATTATCGAGATATGAGAAAGTTGGCGCGCCTATTTTTGTTACATAACTGGGCGCGCGGAGCACTTTGTGCACCATCCTTTAAAACTACGTAAATCACAAATTTTATGTCAAATAAATGACACGTCCATAACTTTAAAGTACCTAAGGATAACTGAAAACCATATCGGCTCTGGTGGGATGACACTACAGTCGTAGGTTATGTGGGAGCGTGCCAATCGTAACTAGCAGACATAAAAATTATACTACATTAAACTACAAACGGAGCACTCGGTGCTACTGCGCGCCCACTTAAGGGTTAAGTCGAAATCAAATCCTATCGTTTTCGCGTGAACGTTCAGGAAAACCTAGGTGTACGAAGGCCGACGAATTTGCTTTTCCTTTCGGAAAGTACTCGCGATACGGAAGTTCTAATGGCGGTAGCCGCGAAGGGAATAGTGGGACGAAGAGGTTAACGGGGGAGCGTGCTTGGCTGGTAGCACGACGAGAGCGTAATATGACAAGTTAGTCGTATCCGTGAGTGGTTTCAGGACGGAATACCGGCGCGTCGAAAGGTCAAGGGCCGGTAGAGCGGCTGCATGGCCGAAATGTAGAGGTGCTCGAGAAAATCGGAAAGGCCAACCGCGTCGACGATCGCGAGAGCGACGAGAGGCCCGAAGGGAGAGGCGACAAAGAAACTCTTAAACTTTCCCGCTGTATGCGTGGCTTTCTGCTTCCTCTTCTGGACACTCGAGAGAGAAGCGTGTTTCTCGTTCGATCCGTCATTCACGGGGTTCTGTGCGAATCGCTTAGCTCTCTTTCTCTTTCTCTCTCGATGGGAAACAATGCTACACTTTAGCTGGGCGTATAGGCAACAATAACAGGAGCAGGGTTCGTGAACGGTGCGTGGCTCGCTCGTGACTCGTGACCAATTGTTGCCATCGAGCCGCGATCTTTTCGGTTCTTTTCTTCACGGTTCTCGCGCGCCATTGTTCCTTTCTCCGGCGGCAAAAGCGAACGAGCGACCGACCAAACGAGCGAGCGAGCGCCAAGTGGCGAGCGCGATTCGCGAGCCAGCCTCTTCTATCGGAAACGATTTTAATATGCTCGACTTGCCACTCTTCTTTAAACACATTGTTCGATAATTGACGCTGGTCGCGTGGTAAACGAGACGAGTTTTTGTTGGGTCACTGACTCGCGTGCTTCTCCAGGCACGAGCTCTCTCTCTCTGTCTCTCTCGCTCTCTCTCTGGCGCATTTCGAGTCGCTGCTCGGTCAGCCGTGGCTGAATCTACTATGGCAAATGGCAGCGCGCCGGAGAAAACCTTCAATTTAGAGTTTGTTAAAGCGTATATCGCAACTTCTGACTCTCGAAATGAACGGTGCTCGCTGAAATATGGTTCGCGTTGTTCCGGGGGGAAAAAAGAGGAGAGAGAGAGAGAGAGAGGAGGCTTGTTCTCGGGTCTGCGAAGGGGTCCCCGCGAGGAATCGCACGAAGGGACCAGATGCACCGTTCTCCGTGTCGAATGGTCGAATAGGTAGCGATGATACAGATGTTAGCGGGATTACTCGCGGTGCTCACCGGAGCGAGGAGGAAGTCAGCGGCAGGGCCCGATTCGCTGGCCGGATCCACGGAGAACGGGGCATATTATTAGGGGTCGGCTAATAACGCGTAATGCGAACCACCGGGGGCTGCCCCTCTCCCGTCACTCATCCTCTCTCTCTCTCACACACTCTCTTTCGTCTCTCGCGCCGATTTTTATTATCCTTCTGGCGCCGAACGCGCGTATTTTCTCCCCCTTTTCCGTAAACGGTGCGACGTCATAGGTGAACCGGCGTCGAAGGGAGGATCCGCGTGTTGTCGAGGGGGACGACGTGAAAAAGTGAAGCGCACATTGGGCCACTCGTTCCGCCGTGACACCTCGCACCCAGTCCCCCGACATCGCGATTATCATTTTGAAATCGACTAGAAAAGCCAGTTGGTGACAATAGCCGGCCATGATGCGTTAGTAACGGCCATTCACCGGGCGAATCGGCGAAAGAATGGTCGACCAGATAGAGGGGTTGTCCGGGGTTTAGAGGGGGCCAGGGGGAACCGGAGGGAACCACGGAGGGGGAGGACTGCCGGAGGGTGAGAGGACGCGATTAAGCAGCGCTCGCGCGACACCCGTTCTCTAGACGAACACGTATATCCGTTCGCTCCGGATGCAAATCCGAAAGGAAGAACGTTACGGGCTGGCTATCGGGGTTAACGGGTTATGCGAGCGTCGCCGACCTTTGCCCTACAATTTTATTTTCGGTCCAAAGAGAAATCGACTTGGAAAAGATCTTCGAACCGCCTTCGTCGTTCGCATAGATCGCTACGATTTTCACGAAAGAACGACTGCACGGTAGAACCTCGACGGTTGCGCGAATTCCGCGCGACCATCGGAGGTTCTAGCGTGCGCGACGTCGGCCGCCTCCCTCGGACGGAGCCCTCGAGCGGCTCGATTATTTTTCGGAGCGTAATCGCAGACCGTATTACCAGATTATGAGATTACACACCGCGGACCGTGAGTATCGGAAAAACCATGGTGTACTTTATCAGTCACGGTCGAGAGTTTTCGAAGATTACTTTGATACTTTTTTGCGCTTCCTGCCGCGGCGCGAAAGTGATCACGAGGGAACCGAGGCGAGGGCCCCGGATATATCGGATGGCTCGTAACGACCGACGCAAGTCGAGAGGGATCATCCTTCCTCCGGTTGCGCGATACGTTAGAGCGGAGCCAGCCGCGAGGGTGGCCGAGAGAAAAGCGGGGGCGCGGAACAGGGTGGAGCACAGAGACAGACGGGGAAGCTGTCGCGCGAACGCTATCGTCCCGCGAGGATCGGATGCCGGATAGGAATTCAGCGTATAATCCGTTTCGGTCTAATGGCTAATCCTTGCCGGCGAATTTATTGAATTCATGCCGGGTCCTCCGATAGCGAAAACTACAACGCTCGCACGTCCGATCGACGACTCTCTTGTTTCTAATCGCCGAAGTAATTTTAATCACCCGTCGCCGTCGTCGAGCAACAGTTAACGACGCTCCATCTTTCGTCAGTTCGCGCAAGATTGAGTCAAGCATTACGTTCCATTACACGAAGCTCGTTAATTATTCGTGGTAATAAGAAACTTCACACACGCGGCGGATTAATTAATTCGCTTGCAATAACGAGATCATTAATTAGACACCGAGCAACCGTTTATAATGGCCGATGTAATGGCCTTCGGGACGGGATTAAGATTGATTTAATTAGCGCGTTCTTATTCGGGGGAAACCCTGCAGAGAGATTTCTCACGAATCGCACAAAAATGTTTTTGAAATTTTAACTAGCGCGCGCGCACACCGATAACGATGATTGCGTCGAAATACGACGAGCCGTGAATGGACGGCGGCTAAATGTTAAATGGTTGGAAAGAAACGCGGTGCCAACCATCCTGGCTACGTGGAGCGCGTTCAATGAACGTAACAAGCGTCTATGACAGCGTCGTATGAATGCAAATAGCTGGCGGCGAGGCAAATGCGCGCGCGCGTGCGGCGCACGTCGAACATTTAATTATAGATCGGTCCGCAAAAAAAAAAACCGTGAAACGAAAATATTTTCCGTAGCATCTACCTACGCGGAACACGCGCGGACGTGTTCCGACGCAAAATGAAATGATTCTCCGCGACTACAATTTCTTCTGCGAATAACCGACGCTTGGGATGGAAGAAGCAGGGAGACAGGGACGAGGACACGCGATCGGGCGGATTCGGTGAGGAGGGAAAGCGCCGAAAACGCGGAGAAAGTTTTCAGCGGAATTGGTTGGAGCCCTGGGGTGTGGTAAGCGAGTAAGTAGCAAGAGCAATTAGAGAGGCGGAAGTGTCGCGAGAGCAAACCTAACGAGCTAACGACAATTAACACACCAGACTGATATCGGGAGAGGGCGTAGAAAGAGGAGGAACGCTAAGTGGAAGGTGTTTGGCAATCGATCAACGCAACGACGACGAGGAACGAGAGCGGAGAGCGACGAGGAGACGCGGAGAGCCAGCTACGGCGAGCCGGGCGCGGACGAGAAACGCGAACGCGAGGATCGAGGAACAGAGGCGAGTCGACGGAAAGGAAAATATTGGAAACTCCATTAGGAGTGGTGCAACCAGCCGTGCAGCGGAATACATAAGCAGCTCTCTTCCATAGGGTGGCGAACGAACAGGGAAAAGAGGGAAGTCGAGCCGGAGAAGGAAAGAAACCGAGAGGCTGTACCGCGTGGAGGTTATTACGCGATTCATTTGAAATCTTTCATTTTTCGTGGCTCTGGCCCGGTGGCCCCTCGGAAATCATCGTGGGTCGCGGCCTCGCTCCTTTCCTTCGGCGATTATAATTCCGATTGTCGGTGTTCTTTTGTGCATCTTCGAAACGCGTCCCGGTTGCTCTAAATACTACCTTTCTTTTTCTTTTTTTTCAGAAATGCCCCCCAATATTCTCCTCCAAAGTTCTCTTGATTTCCTTGCAGCATCGACGGACGGAGAATCTTCTTATACACGGCCCGTCGGTTCCGTCGGCATTGTTATACATATTTTTGGCCGATCGAGGAGGAACGACAGCAGAGATCGCGACCTCGTTCATTTCGTGTTCTTACGGAATCAGCTTCGCCGATTCCATCGATTTTTCTCTCGCGAAATAATTGGAACAACTTTGTAATGCAAAGAAAACCGGCGGACGTTCGAGTTTCTCTCGTGGTTTAGGCCGCGCGGCGAATCTCCGCGATTCCGTCGGAAAAAAACCGGCGAGATCTTAATTCCCCCCCTCTTAATTCGTGGATCGGGTGGCCGTGCAGGCGGAGCCATCGGCAGGCACTAAATGCCGTGAAATCAGCCGATGATAACGTAGATACGCGCGGGGCGTAGAACTCGCGCGATTACTTCCGGCCTCTTGAGTCGCGATGTACTTTTGCAAGTTTCGCCTTGAGACTCCCATCCACCGGTTCGAGCCGCCCTTCCCTGCAACCCCTTTTCGCCGCCGCCCTCCTCATCCTCTTCCCGTTCCTCTTCCTCTTCCTCTTCAACCAGTTCTGTTTCCTCCTCCTGTTACCGCTACCGTGTTCCTCTTCTGCCTACCTATCCGCTCCGCCTCCCTGCCGCCTCCTCAACCGCCTCCTCAACCTCCTCAACCTTCTCCACCTCCTCAACCTCCTCGTCCTCCTCTTATTCCACAACTTACGCCACGTCGAGGTGCGGTTAAGCTCCGTTTACGCAGCGGAGTTTCTCCACTCCTCGATTTCCTCGGGGCTTTTGTCGCAATCTCGGCAACCCTACGCTCCTGGTTTTCGCTAGTTCACAGACTGGTTCGGTTATAGTTCGGCCGGCTGGTGCAACAGCCGAGACAATCGCTGGTTAAAGAGAAATTAACTCCCGGAATCGTTCCCGAAGAAATACGAGACGCCGCGGTTAACAACCGCGGTCGGTCACGTTTAATAACGCGCCTGTCGCGCCTTTCTACTTCTCGGCACAGACGCGCGTACACCCCGATCGAAAATAAAGCTCGCCAAGTTCGACGCGCGACAAAAACTAATTTATTTCCCGCGGTAGCTCGCGCAAATTTCTTTCGAGCGACGATAATTGCCGACGATCGATAAATTAAACACTCGCGTAAGATAGCTTCGTCGATTTTCTGTTTCGCGTTTCCGCCGCGACTCACCGGCCAAACGAGGTCCGCGTCGACACGCGCGAACCGATCGGACATTAGATTATCGCAATCGGTGGGAAACGAGTGAAACAGAGACTCTCGGAGTGGCTAAACCGGCAAATTAATTGACCGCGAACGCGACCAATTTGTATTAACAGGTCTAATGGGGTTGCAGCTCACCCTGTTAACCGCGATGTAAATCAATGACCAAGGGTGATTTCGGCTCTCGCTCTTCCCTGGCGAATGAATAGCCGGTGAAAGGCCCTAATTCGTTTACGACTTGCAAAACGAGCCTTTTGGGAGCACGCGCAACTGGTAGCCAAACAATTTCTCTATCGTTACACACCCCCGTGATTCGTCCCTGGGGTAACATTGTCGAAATAAAATCCCGCGTATCGAGCGGAGCGAGTCGACGCGCCTCGGTCCAGCGGCTTCGAAACGATCGCCTCGAGTGCGTCGGATTATACCCAAATCGGTGCGGCGCGACGGCGCGAGGTACGTTCTTAGAATCGATAATTATCGAATCGTCATTGAACGAGGAGGGGGAGTCCTTTGCGAAACACCCGATTTTTATGGCGAATTTAGTCTGCATATATCGTACCGTGAGACGGAGAGGGGGACAAGAAGGAGTTGCTCTAGCTCGACCGACTCGGTGTCATCGATCAAAAGGTAAAACGATCATTGAAAGTCGGGTCAGGCGCGGCCAAGTAGCAAACGACGTGTTTCACCTCCTCAATCGGACGACGCCTATCCGTTCCCCGTCTCGCTAATTGTCGCACCGAACCCGTGTAAACCAGCTTATTTTACACGAGCAGGTCCTCCGAAAAGTTCGACGCACGATTCGAGGTTTCTTGTTAACAGTATGCGGTCGATCCGATCCCTTCTGAGCGGATATCTTGAATCAAAAGTCAAAATCGATACGTAGGAATAAATGAAGAAATTATTTCGTCGCCGCCAAGGACAAACAGAGTGAAAACAATTCACGGATAAGACAACCAGCAGGCTAACTCGATGAGAGTTTAACCAAATTTTCGCCGGACTATCGGAGAAGGGGAGGTATCCGTATCCACCCTTGCCGGAGCATGATCGATATAATATAATAACGAGAATAACGACGGCAGATCGACGAGTTGCGCGTTGGTTCGAATTCCCTATGGGGATCTGATTGCAAACGAATGCGGCAGGGTTACAGTCTCCCTTCATAGACGATTAATCCAGTTTACGCGCAGACGTTGCGTCGGTATGGGGTTCCTGTAAGCCGAGAATCCGCACAAACGTCCCTCCCGCGCTTAAATATATTCAATTACGAGGCTCGAGGCAGCTTTCGTACTTTTCTCCGACTTTCATCCTCTTCTTTTTTTTCCTCTTTCCTTTTACACCCCGGTTTGTAGCTTTTCGCCACACCTTTGGTTTCCCCCGTTCTTTGTTCTTTTCATGGAGTGGAACAACCGGCGCGGCGGCGGCCGACCTGGTAACGCGCTGCCATTTTATCTTCCGGTGCGCACAAGTTGAACCGCGACAGCGCGATCGACACACGCCTCAGGATGTTCGTAACGGAGATTCACCGTCGAGATTTATCTCTCGGAAATCGATATCGAACCTCGAACGGACTTTCGCCGATTGCATACTTCGTACCTGGAAGTCTAGTTCCGCAAGGAAGTCTAGCGCCGTGCGCAGAATTTGTCCGGGAACTTCCACGGGCATTCGATTAGATCGAACACGACGTCCGATGATTTATCCCGCGCTCGTCGAAACTCGAGCAAATTTTCTCGTCGCGGTGGTCGGGTAAACCTGTGTTCTGCGGATTCGGAGTCGCGAAGCATGTAGGGCGAAGGGCGGACGGCGAATGGCGACCGGCGAAGGGTGATGGGCGAGAAAGAGAGACAGAGAGTGGAGCTGGGGCAACGAAGAAAAATAAGCGCGAAGAAGAGACAGGAATAAAGTCGGGGACAGAGGGAGGGGGAACGAAAAAAAGAGGAGAGTCGAGCCTGCAGGCTGCAGCCAAAGGTATCGGAGTGGTGGGTACTGGCAAAGCGAAAGCTGAAGGGAGACAGGCATCTCGCCCTTCTTTTGTCCCTGGGCCTCGGTCCGATATTGAAATGGAGTCGTTTGAGTGTGAATAATTTGCTTTACCCGGGCCACCCCACCCAGCCCCTACCATCCACTCTCTGCCGTCCTCCTCTCTTCGCTTCTCTTCACCTCTCCCACTCTCTCCTCTCTCTCTCTCTCTTTCTCTCTGTCTCTACTCTTCTCTCTTCTCTTCCAGTTAGTCTCTCTTACGATCGCCCTTCGGCATTGCCACATTCCGCGAGTCACGGGAACCGATTCGAACTTTCCGCTGATTTTACGTGTTAAATGTTTCTACGTCGCGCGCGTCGGGGTTCCCATGTTTTCATGGTGAAACGCCGGGACAACCTACTTCGCAATGACGACACTGTTACGGCAATGCGAAACGCTGGATCATTTTCGTAACGCATTGTTCTGCAGAATTTTTTCGGGACAAAGTAGTCGGACAGCTTGACACGGCGACAAACGGGCAGCGCGATTTAGGCATGACTGTCCACTTAGATTTTCTAATCGTTCGGAGCAACAAACAGCGACAAACGTCACTGACGTATCTCGAGTGACAAACGCCTCGTATGACCGTTTGTTGCACCCAACCATCGAAAAAAGTTTCTTTTTTTACAGTCACGTCGAAATCGAGCTGACCGTTTACTGCCATGAGCTCTTCAATTGTATCGGTGTCTGGCGAAAGGGCGTACGTTACGTTTCATGACGTTTAGGACGGAAAAAATCATTCGCTGCTCTCGATGCAGCAGCGAGTGACTAGCGTATAATATCCAAATGAAATTCCGCTTTTTGAAGAGGAGGAAGGAATAATTCTCGGACGATTTCACGAAATGTCATGCACGCCCTTTCACCGGACAGCCATCGTCGATTACGATTTACCAAGCCCGACCATAGGTCACAGGTCAGCGATAATTAGCGCAGTCACCAGCGAGAAAGCGTTCGGATCGAGACCGTGGTCGTTGAATTTATTAGCACGAAAATCATAGTGACGCGGCGCGCTGCGTGCAACGAATCAATTAGAACGCGCAGTATGCGGAGCCGCGCACGCGCCCCTATTTCCGTCAGAGTTAAAATTAAGTCGACGTAATCGCCGGCACGACCGACGTACTCTGTCGGCGATCGGGCACGATCGACGCGATCGTTCGTCGGTCGTCGGCCGATCAAGGCGAATCGGCCATGGACAAAGGATGACAAGCTCTCGCTGATTCAGATGACGAGCCGCGGAATGTTAATAAGATGCTTAGAAATTTGACGCGACCTCAGCTCGCTTATGGAGATCTGCTGCCCTTGGTGCTATTCGTGATAATAATATTTTATGCCTCGCGAGCGAAACTTCTTGTACTTTTTTTCTAAAAATAAAGTTCGATACGCCGAGTCCTGCAGCGACAACGGGCTGACTGCAGGGCGGCAGTTTTCACTTCCAAGTCATCGAGGACCTGCGTAGGACCGACGTATAAATGCGAGAACTTCCACTGCACGTACGGTTGTTGTACACTTTCCTTTGTATGCGAAGGCGAGCGAAGTACAGGGCAAATGGCAAGAGCGTCGGACGGTATACTTTTCTATCCAGAACGCGCGTCGAAGCACCGAAAAAACCGAAGGTAAAACGCGACCGGATGATGAGCCAACAATCATCGAGGATTCATCGGTCTTTTAGGAGGTCAATGTCACTCGGTGGCCTGCGCGACTGCGGACGCCGTGCCGGCGGCCGCGGCGAGCCGGCATGGATCCTCTTAAAGATGCAGACCGCATACGAGACACGGTGTATATAATCCAGCGGCGGTGCCATCGGAAATCAGTCAACTCGAAAAGACAAACCGAGTAACTAGCTACAACTACAATGAAGGTAGCCGTGCCATCTCTGTAACCTAACTCTCGATCAAACACGCAGTCCAATTGATATTGTACATTAGCGTGACGCGACGGTCAACTAACCAAATTGTTCGACTAATTTGTTTAACGTTCCAGATCTTTATCGCTTTCGCTCTCCTCGCCGTGGCGGTCGCCGAACCACCCAGGTACCGTCAGCCGCAAAGACAATACTACTTCGCTAGGCAGCAAGAGGAAACCACCGGGGCGGACGCTCCGTACGCGGCATCCAACTGGAGGCCCGCCGGGCCAGCTTTCAATCTCCCCCAGAGGCAATACGGAGCACCGGCGGCTCCTCAGCAACAGTACGGGGCTCCTGCCGCTCCTCAGGAGCAATACGGAGCTCCCGCCGCTCCTCAACAACAGTACGGAGCGCCAGCAGCTCCTCAGAAGCAATATGGCGGTCCGGCCGCCCCTCAAAGACAATATGGCGCGCCGGCAGCTCCTCAGCAGCAATACGGAGCTCCCGCGGAGCCTCAGGCGCAGTACGGAGCGCCGGCGGTTCCTCAGCAACAGTACGGAGCACCGCAAGAAGCTACCACCACCGAAGTACCCGACACCACCGAACAGGAGGACGTCACCACCGTTTCCAGCGTCACCGAGTCTGAGGTGAGTGAAATCTTTCTTTTTTCCAAAAAACGCGTCATTTCGAGATAAAGCCAGTCTAGACGAAGGAGCCAACAATTGTTTGCTCGACGTAAGAAAGGGACGTGGAGCCCCGAACACGGTCGTGACGAACCCGCAGGACCGAAGGGTCTTCTCTCTCCTCCTGGCGTTCTCGCGTCCCGATGTCCCCCGGTGTTCTTATTCGGCCGTCTTTAACGACATTAGTATTCGAGTCTTCGTTTGCTTTCGATCGCTGTTCAGGCACGCGTGTGCCCTTACCAAATTCGAAGCCGGCGAGGCAGCGTGACACAATCTACGATGCACTCAGCCGTGATTCGAGATCCTCGGGATCGTTCCGCCGGCAACCTTTCTCCGGCTGGTTTAAAAAATCGAACGATGTCTTAATTGCTCGAGCATTTTCCTCCGCGGCTGCCTCCGCTCCTCCCCATCCGTCTCTCCGCGAATTAATCAAGTTCCTAATCGCCGGTAGCCGCAAGAAAGATCGTAATCGTGATCTACGATCGTCGTTGTTACTAGAACAGTCGTAGACAGAGATCGCTTTCAATGTTCCCTCGGGACAACGGGGGGAACGCTTTATCTACGATCGTTTAACAAACTAAAGGATAGGGTGCTCACGGATTGCTCCCACGAGGACGTCCAGGCGTTAACCCCTCGCGCCGAGAACGGCTCGGTCGCAGAAGAAATTCAGATTAATTCAATTGCTCGATGAAATTGTGTTATGTCTTCGCAGTCCGAGCCCGTAAACTCCGTGAACGAGCTCGAGGACGAGGAAGTCGACGAACAACAGCCCCAGCAGTCCGGAGAGTACTACATCGCGCTTCCCGACGGCCGTCTTCAACGCGTGCAGTACGTCAGCCGTCAGAACGTCGAGGCGATGAAGTACTTCGCCAAGATCCGCGCCGAGAACGTCGAACCTCTCCGTGGACCGATCTACGCTTACGCTCCTCTCCAAAAGCTCCAGATCCTGCCCGGCGAGCTGCAAGTGTCCGTCGCTCCGGTCGCACCGATCGCTGCTGCTGCCCCCGCCGAATCGAAACCGCAAAAACTCGAGATCAAGCCGGTCGCAACCCAAGTGCAATACCAATACGACAATCCCGCCGCCGTGATTCCGCTGTCCGCCAACCCGGTCAGCTCCTCTTACACTACCTACACCACCAATTACCAAGTGCCCGCCAGCGAGTCCAGATTCCTTCTGTCCGTCCAGTAAACTTGTACAAACGCTCCGCCCGTGTATTTAATGTAATTATTTATGTAGAAAAACCGATGTTTGCGTTTGACGAGGGGACCCGAACCAGGCCCAGATATTAAACTAACCCGCTAGCGATAATTGTAAAAATCTGATGGTGTACGATAACCACGAGTCGAGTTCGATTATGTAGGTTAAGGATGAAGCAATAATAAAAGCATTATCATTGAGCACCGTGTCTCTCTCTCTCTCTCTCCCTCTCTCTCTGTTTCGCCAGGACCTGTTACAGCACCGATCTTTCGTATTCACGATCCGTCCGAGACGTAGTTTCAATTAACGCGTTCACCGACGGAGGCGTGGCGAAAATACTAGACGCTCGTCTTAATAGTAAAAACCACGGCTTACTATTTCGCGGTAATTATTGTAATTATATATAAAAATTCTTTCGTGGGAAACTACTGAATCGAATTCTTCGTTTAACCCCCTAACAGTTTTGCCCGAAGACCGTCCGGCTGCCTCGAAACATCACTTTTAACCCTTTGCACCCGGTCCTATTTTTTTTTTCAACAGGAAAATTAAACATTTCCTCCGACCTAGAATAATTCTAGATATGATTTTTTTCATTTTATGGGTATGCAATTGACATACCTCGTACAATACTTAAATGTTTAGTAATTGATTAGATACATTTGGTAATGTGAGCAATATTTTGAATAATGGTGCAGCAATTTTTATCGGGCGCTAAGGATTCAGTAACGATGCCAATTTTTCGCTATAATTAAGAATTATTATAAATTCGATACTTGTAACAGGTTTTACTGCTCATTTGAATTTACATAATCAATTTGAATACGAAATGGTTTATCAAAACTGTGCTTATTTTTTGGACACAGTATCGCAGAAAAAAGAAGCGGTTAAGCGCGTATCGTATAGTGAAAATTGTACAAAGTTCGAGCGAAATCAATCTTTTACCTTTACACGTTGCGTGCTCGGTGCTGATTTTGCGGAACGTTCCAGAATTTGAAGGAACGTCGAAATTGAACTTCGAATTGATCATTGCGCGATCGACACGTTCGAAAATCATCGGTATTTTAAGAGCGGTAATACGATATCGCCAAGCTTCCTCGACTAACAAGTTGAACCGTAACGAGAAGGAAACCGTTGCGTTCGTACTTGTGCGTGTCTGCGTGTACGCATCGAATCACCGCATCGCGAAGGTAATGGAAGAAATCCCATGAAAGAATATTGTTAGCCGCGGCACGTGGACGAAGCCATAGGCACGGGTGTGTTGGTGAGAGAACCGTCGGCATGTAGACGCGCCTAACCGCAAAATTCCAGAAATTTAATATCTCCCTCGACTCTACCGGGGTTGGCCGTTTCATAAGTTCACTCCGACACAACCAATCCCTCGTCAGGATCCTCCTCGAATTCTACCACCACGTTCCAACCCACCAAAATGTTCTCTCCCTTTCTCCCGGCTGGTCGCTTTTCATCATATTCCGCAACCGCCGCGGCCAATTTCTTCCTTTTTAGTCGAATAAAATCGCTGGAACTTGTTTTTCAGTTCGTCCGGCAAACGATAACGCGCCGAGGCTAAAGAAATATCGACTCTGTGACTGAAAGAAGAATTAAACGTGGGACAGGGAGGAGGGGGATATCGAGACGAGCGTGGAAAATTGGCAAAAGCTCGTTAAAAGAAATTCTGCGCGTTCGGTCAGCCAACAAAGATTTATGCGAGCTCTCTCTCTCTCTCTCTCTCTCTCGCTCACTCCGAACGGATTGTTTCTAGTGTAATCACAATGGGAACGAACCGAGCACACAGCCACGCGAAATCCCCGAACTTTCGCGAGCCCAAAGCGAGGCCGATCGGTCGGGAACAAAGGTATCCCGACGACGCTAAGTACCTTGAAGACGCCGGATCCCGCAGGTTCAAATCAAATTTCAGATTGGCCAATTACTCCGGTCAAGTGGTCAAGACCAATTAAACTCTACCGATCTTAAGACCGGGCCAGTTGGTAAGAGAGCTGCGGTCGCTTCCAAACCCCATTCTCTCTCCGATTCCACGAGAGTTTCTTCGGTTCATCCTCTTTTCCCTCGTCGAACGTTCCGAGGAGAGGAGCGATCGGAATCGTTGACGAAATTTTGTATGTTTTTGTAGCGTTTAGAGATCGTTCGATGCGCGAACGCAGTGGTATAGAGGATCAGTGCGGCATTTCATCGTATTGTCATCCTTTCAGGAGGGAAAGAAAGTTTTTATCTTTCTCCGTCGCATCGTTCGGATCTCGGTGACATGGACGTCTGCACTCGAGCCAACCAGCCGGCGCGGCGCGTCACAACCTGCCTACGGGATATTAATTTTTCCGGAAGTTACCTCCGCCACATTTTCCACCCGCCTGTCTCTCTCCCTCGTTTTCTAACGAGTTCCTTGTTTTAGTCCGGCGGTGGTTTATTTTTAAAGGGGGAGGGAGAGAAAAAAGCGCGAGGGAAAGCGTCTGACATTTAGCAATGCCATCGCGGACCGCGCTACGGTTTTTAAATACCCGCCGTTTCTTCCGGTGGTCGATTATTTTTTCTATTTTCGAACAACCCGTGGTCGTCATCGTTGCCAGCCGCAAACTGACCGCGCAAGGGTCAAACAACTTTCGCCGGATTTTTCGAACAAACCTCTCGGCTACCACTCCCATGACGGGCGTAATCATATTCATCCGGTGGACGCGTCGAATGTAATCAACCAATCGAGATCGTCTGTTCCTCGCAAGCCAACCGGGAGAGACTCCGCGAGTCGAAACAATCGCGATATCTCTCTTCCCTCGAGTAAGCAGACACTTAGCTCGCGCAAGATAGGAGGGAGTTATGAAAATTCATATATATATGAAATAATAATTATGCACGGCCGCGTAACATTATACTCCCGTGAACGGCGTTGTTGTCGGCAGATTAATCGTTTCGTTATATCACCCCTGAAACGAAGCCAAAGACGTGGCGCTGCAGCTGCATTGTCAACGGCTTCGTCCAATCAGATAAATCTACCCTTGCATCAGGAATCGGGAACAACAGTGTTTTACCGTGAAACTCAACACGCAAACATCCGGTGGTACCCGGAGATGATTGTCCCCGGATAAAACGCGCGATTACTATTGCAATTTCCCTCGTACCTAAACAAAAGGGGCGGAGGGGTCCGCGATCATTGGACAGTCAACTTCTTACCGAGGCGAACGAGGCGATCTTCTAGAAATCGTAAAATTGCGTTCCCTATGAGCGTGCTCGCAAACGCGAAACGATGGCGTGAACGGTCGTTTTAAAAACTCCCGGGAGTTGCTCGCGGCGACGAAGGATTTATTCGCCGGCAAACCTAATAGTAACCAGTGTTACCGAAAATAGTCGGGAAAAATGATTTACACGAGTGTATCGCGCGGTCAGAGGCGTAAGGAATTTTTATTTCTTCGGCCTGGTGTGTGTGTGTGTGAGAGAGAGAGAGAGAGAAAGAGAGATATTGGTTTGGCCGCGTTCCCACAGGCACCGCGGGGGCCTCCCGCTATTTTCTTGTTTCTCGAACCGAGCCCTCGCGGAGGCGAGACAAACGATCGAGAACAGCGAGAAACTGGTGCCCGCGGCGCGGCTACCCTTTTCCTTGGCCAGGCGGCTATACAAACCAGCTCGAGAAACCGTAACTCCCCCCCCACCCCGCCGTTGGAGATTCCGGCAAAGGGATCGACTTAGCCGAGCAAACGCGAGATTCCGCTCCTTCCTCGCCCTATGCCTCTATTCCCCGACTCATTTGTCCGCGCTTTAGTCTTCGCTGCCTGTTTGCGGGTGGTCAACGCTCGTTCTCATGACTCGGAAATTCCCACCTGACTTTGGCCTCTATTCAATCGAGTGTCTGTCGCTTCGAGTAGTATTGCGTTACGTCGGGATCGGTGTCGGAGGCAGATGTCGAGCGAGAAATTCGTTTGCGCGCCGTACACGTTTACGTCCAGTTGTAATCGATGTAAAATGCACGTAGAATGTCTAGTATCGTGTAAACGATCCGTTCAATGTAGCACTGTAACTCTGCCGTAAGCCTATTACTATAGGCTTTGCAATAATTCAAATGGTAGTTTGAAAATCGCACAATAGTAGGACACGATTAGATTACATTGTTATTGATAATCGGACAGCTGGTCTTCATGCGAAATGAAATTTTTCTACGATAATTACAACAATCTGGAGCGAGGTAGAGATTTATTGCCATTGTTAATATGTTTAACTCGGAGCTATTTTAAATTGAAAATTAAAGATTTCTTCCAACCTAGAATAATTTCGTTCTATTTTTCTTCATTTTATGGATATGAAATTGATATAATAACTCATAAAATACTCAAATAATACATAAACGATATTTTCAATAATGGTACAGCAATTTTTAGTGGCGCCTGTTAATTTTGTTAATAGTCTTTGGATTTTTCTAACGTTTCTACTGTTCTCAATCACATCTACTAATTTTTGCCGTAATTGCATAGAATCCGCTGTCTATCGGTAACGATTTGTTCGTGATTTCTGTCGTCGTCGAAGTATCTATCGAAAAATCCTCGGGCTTCCAAAAATTATGGAATAATCGTCGGTGAATGTGTTAAGAATCACTCGGAAATATCCACGATGTCGAAAACGAGTTGAACAACGCCAAAAGGGGAGAGAGAGAGAGAGAAAACTTCTTGCTCGGAGAGAAAGAGAGAGAGAGAGAGAGAGCGAGAGAGAAGCGGAGATTGAACCCTCGATACGTACCGCGAAAGTATTTGTACGATTCGTCTAGGGCAGGTCTCGTCAATAATCCCACGCGGTGCCGAGCGATAGAAGATGAAACAATGAGGAGAGAAAAGGAGAAGGAAACGGAGAAAGAAAGCCGGTCGCTCCCACGTATGGTACACAGAGACGCGGGTACCGTAGGAACGGTAGTGATTGAGGATCCCCCGTCGACAACCACGTCGAACTCTTTTTGACTCTTTCGAAGTCGGCACCTGCCTCTCGCTCGCTTACTCGCTCTGCTCCGCTCCGCTCTGTCCCGTTCCGCTCCGTTCTGCTCCGTTCCGCTCCGTTCTGCTCAGGCTTGCGACGAGAAAAGCCTTTGTGATCCTTCCGTCTGCATACATATATCCCTCATAGTTTTCAGAATCCGCGCGCACGACCGCGGGCACGCTACTGTACGAGATGTGCACCGAGTGACTATACGCATTGCGTCACAGGCCACGTCGATATTGAACTGGAGGGTACCAAAACAATAAGGTTCCTACTGCGCTCGCGACGGTGCGCTTTTGTATCTAAGAACACGCTGCTTGATTAATATCGCCGAATTAATATGCCGATGAAGGCACAGGGAACGACAGAGACGAACAAGAGGAGCGACAGGGGGGAGGGTGGAGGGAATAGAGACAGAGATACTTCGGGTTTTCTCCTATCGGAGCTTTCTCGCGATCTCCTCTCCGTCAGGAGTTTTACCCGCGAGAATCGATGTTTCTAAACATCGTTCGAACGACTCTCACGTGCCGCTAAAAATTGCCAGGTGATCTTTTCAAACAATTTTTGCGCTATTACGCTTGTGTCTAAGTAATTGATAAGTGGACTGTAGATCTTCGTGCGAACTAAAAGTTTTCCATTTGATTTGCAGCGAACTGGAGTGAATTAAAAATTTACTGAAGACAATATAACGGTATTATGAAATTCTTCTAATGTTCTCATTTCAGTCATAAACGCGCAAAATCCGCTGTCTATTGATAAGAAGTGTTGAAGAAATCTGAGTAAAACAGCTTCGAGTGTTACCAAAGACCGTCCATCGAGGATCGCTTAACGAATGTCGTTCGACAACGACGGGAATTCCGTTCCGGCGACAAATACGTAAATAAAGGATCGCGGCGGGTCGGGTCGGCGTGTTCGCACGTCGAAAAGCGAATCGGGAATATTAGGTCAGCCGATGAGCGAAGTCGTCTGATATTCCGCGCGTGACGATCATAATTCAATCGTCTGTAGCGCGATGAGCATGGTCCGTCGATTGTGTAACGTAACGTACGTGCGATGCCTTCCCGACGATCGATCTGTGTACCAACGAGAGGCGAGTTATGTAATTGATAGCGCGGCGGATGCTGCGGAACAACCCTTCTATCGAACGTTACAACGTTTCCAGCGTTTATTCGGAATCGACGGGAACGTGTTCCGAACGATTCTCAATGTTCGTCGAGAACGACGTCGAGAAGCGGTTTAACAAACGCTCGACGAAGGAGGAACACGGTCGACCACGCGCGTCGCGTCACGTCGCGGACCAGCAAAAGCAGAAGAGTCGGCCGACGATCCTCGGAATGCAAGGGAAAAAAAAATTCTAAGGGGTTGTTGACGACTCCCCTTAAACTCCGGCTTACTTTTTTCCCCAACCCCGCCCACTACGCCTCGAAACGCGGAAGTCGCGCGCGGAGTGTGCCTTTTACCAAGCGGATCTCACGCGGCTCTCTTTATACACGTAACACGTACTTGGCATTATTCATACACCAGTCACGTTATATTCAACCCCCCTCGCGGTGTGTACGCGACGGTCGAAGGGGTTGCTGGCACCGCGCGCTGTGTGAACGTTGCCTAAAAGAGCGTCGGTGGAGTTTGTTTCTCGAAAGGGTTGCTTCCGCGTGTTCGACCGCGAGCGAATTTTTCGGAGCGGAGATCAAATACCCCCTCGAAATCGGAGGGTGCTATCGACGAATTCTCCGCAACGCTGGCAAAGATAAAATACCTTTTGCCCCGCGCTATCGCTTCGGTTTCGGTCCCGCGTATATCAAGAATGGGATCTCGCGCGAGTCCAATGTATATCGACCGGCGAATTCTCGACAGCGAAGATGGAACGCGCGCCTCCTCTCCACAACTTTTATTCCAGTTTTGCGGATTCGGTGAACGGGACACCTCGCGCGACTCGAACGTATCGACGAGTCTTTGAAGTCTCGTGTTTTTGTTTTTTAATGAAACACAAGCCCAGACTCGTTCGCGTCTCAAAGTTCCCGTGCTGCGGCCGTGTATCGATTGGCGTTACGAGGCAGATCAGCCTCGTCCCGAGCCGATATACCTAACCCTCCTCGAGCTACGAAGAAAACGGCGCGGCGCGGCGCGGCACAGCCTGGCGGGTAAGGAAAGAGATCTCCGCCGCCAAACACCATCCCCTGCTTCTGCTTCTTATCCCGTTCGCGGCGGAGACACTTTGTCACCCTCTCACGCGCTTCCCTCGATTGAGCATAGCCTAGCCGACGCTAAAGCCTCAGACGTGTCAAAAAGAGTTCGAGAGAGGCGAAACGAAGACGGATAGATCTTTATTGTCGCCTTCGACGCTCGGCGAGACCGAGACCGTGTACCGCCGAGACAGTCCCGAAGATTGATCGTTCCTCGGACAATTAGGGGAGGAATGTTCGAGCATATTATGCGTTCTTCCGTAATTATTTTCTTTCCTTAAATATGCTCGTGCTTCGTGCGAGAAGCTTCGCCTCGGACAATAAAAAAATTATAACCTTAACAGTTTGTTATTATCAGCTATTTATTAGCGGAAACCGAAATTACTTTCTCGCCAAGCCGACAGCTGTTGCGCTCGTTGCGACGGAAAAGTCCATTCCAGAATGATCCGCGTGATCCAACTTGCATCTTCTTTGCGTCCGCAAACAAGTATGCAAGCCCCGGCGGAGCCGCACCTTTGAAAACAGCGGAACGAACGGCGGCAGCCCGCCGGGAAAGGCTTTGCGAATGTTTTTTTTTTTAATTCCGAGAGAACGCGTTTCATTTCCCGTTTAGCGGACGCTCTAATCGTTCCGATGGAAAGTACAGTCGAAGAATACGGGAGCACAATATGTTTGGTGGAACGCGGTTACGTAGAATCCGGCGGGTCGCGCGATAGGTCGGCAGAGCAAAGAGCCTGGGCAGCGGGCGAAACATCGGTGCATCAGATCACGTATCTGCAGCGGCCGCGGAATTTCATCTCCGAATTCCGCCGTGTGTTTTCCAACTAGTTCGAATGAAAGAATTTTTCCTCGACCACCGATTTCTGGACGCGGTCGGGAATTCGTAATAGCCGGGCGCTGGGGCCCAGGAGGGCCGGGGGAGAGGGGCGCGGCGGGATGATTTGCGCGCGGCACGTACAAGAATTGCAAAACCGGCCGAAGAGAAACACCAGAGAAAGAGAGAGAGAGGGAGAGAAAGAGAAGAGAGAAGAGAGAATAAGAGAATCTACAAGCGGGCGCGGACGTTTGTTATTTCTCTCGATTGCGCGTTGAATAACGGCCGACACACAATATATGTATACAATATACGGTAACTTTTCTCTCTGCGGAAGACCGCAGAGCTTCCACGCGCATGGCTCACCGCAAAAGCTCGCTGATGCGTTTTGCACGATCATCCGCCGTTATGCTACGTATCGACTTCGGAGTGTTATGCTACGTGTCGACTCGACAGTTTTATCGAGATCTGTCTCTGTATCGACGACTAACGAACTTGCAGTCCGTTCTTCGGTGGACACGAACGACCTCGAATACCTACGAAATCTCCATTAGAAAGTTCGATTCGTTTAATCGTCCGCGTACTTGAACGCGAGCGTTCGGTAAGCGAGAGTCTAGGACGAAAGCAAATTGCAGGAATGAATGAAACGCGATTTGCCGGGAAGGCTTTCCAGCCGACCTGACGCGGATAGGTGTACTGTTTCCTCTGATTTCTATCCGAATACGCGCATACATATATACGTGCCCGTAGAACCGGTGACCGGTGACCGAGGCACGAGAGAGAACGTGCACGAGCTACGAGAGTTGCGGTCGAGGCCATGTGTGATCACGAAATGGCCGAGTTTTTATCGTTTGCTCGGTGGCGTAGATATTCATCGACGTCGGCCGTTCATCGGTGCGGACGAGAATAAAACGGAAGACAAAGGAGTGCACCGCGTTGTTGCAGGATAACGCGGCGAGAGGGCGAGGGCGACGGCGAGGGCGGGGGCGTCGAGGTGCGGGGGTGCTCTAACACAAGACGTCGTCGTCGTCGTCGTCGCTCGCCATGGATGTGGATGGTAACCCGAGCCGCGGCGGGAGGTCAGTCTTCCAAGATTGACGAACACGATAAATCGAGCGGTAGTGACACCGGTTTGAATGACTCGACGCGACAACTCACTGACCTGCGAATCCAATGCATAGAGTTTCTCTCTCGGCTGTATAAGAACGATCCGGAACGCAACACGTTCCGTGTTAAGGAAAACCTGGCAAATATTCCCGCTCATACACGGTGTCCCGAAAAACCTCGACCTCGTGCTCGTACTTTCTCGTGGGAGGTCACGCGAGATTTTCATCTCGTTAGAGGTCAAACGAGATTTTCATTGCGTCTCGAACGCAACAGAATTCGCAGCGGAGAACGATTTCGTTGCACCGACTCTTTCGAAGAGACGTGTCGCGGTAATATAGTTTAAAATGACTAAAACGAGCAGCAACAAAAAAAAAAGAAGAGCAAGACTCCGGGGATAAGGAGGGAGCCAGTTGCAGGTCGCGGATTTTCATTGCGTCGCGAACGCAACAGAATTCGCAGCGGAGAGAACGATTTCGTTGCACCGAGACTTTCGAAGAGACGTGTCGCGGTAATACAGTTGAAAATGACTAAAATGAGCAGCAACAAAAAAAAAGAAGAGCAAGACTCCGGGGATAAGGAGGGAGCCAGTTGCAGGTCGCGGGCTGGAAGGTAGCATCCGGAGGCGCGCGATTTAACTTCCAAAAATTTCCAGCCCACGCGCGCTCGCTCTTCAGAACCGGGGAACAATAAAAAAAGGAAGAAAGGCGAACAAAACGAGGGGAAACAAACCGGTGGATTTCTCTCTAAAAACTTTTCCTTTTCCGCCGGCGGAAAAGGATCCGTGCGGCGCGGCGCGGCGCGGCGCTGCGGCAGGAGGAGAGATGTTACCACAAAAGGTATCGGAGAGCCATTAATATGCGGATCGCGTGTTTCCGTGTCGAGAGGATCCACGTCGACGGTCGCGTGGTGCAACAAGAACAACAACCATGGAGAATGACGAGGAGGACGACAACAACGAGAACAGCCACAGAAGTTCGGTATTGTCCTGGTAGACGATAAAAGGTTTCGCATGGTTGCAATGGCGCGTACCTACTGGGACAGAGGGAGACCGCGAGAACAAGATGAGAGACAGAGTTCGAGAAGAAGAAGTAGAAGCAACGGACGCGAAGAGCGAGCGAGCGAGAGAGAGAGAGGGATGGGAACAAAACCAAGGGGAAAAGGAGAGGAGAAATCAGAAAAAATAGAAGGGAAGACAAGCGTAGGGAGATCGGGTGCAGGAGATAAAGAGGTCGACGATAATGCTCTCAGTACACCCTGGGTCTCGTAGCAGAGAGCGCACCGGGCGGCCATTATATTGTTTTACCTCTGTATCTCAGCCAGAGATCAACGAGCATACCGCGGAGCGGAGCGGCGCGGCGTGACGCGGAGAGTGTTCTCTATACACCTTCGACGACAGCCATGATGGAGGCAGAGCGGCGGCGATGACGACGACGACGACAGCTACGGCTGCCACGACAACCGGTACACGACCACCGAAACAACGAAATCGCAGGGGACGGAAACGGGCGCGGCGCAACCCGAGCAAAGTCGCGAATGCGGTCCGGGGTGACAACGGAAAATTGAAAGGAACTGCTTCGACAACGAGATTCTTCGGCTCCGCACGATGCTTTTACTTTGAGTAACCGATCTGTCCGCGGCGACGAGATTCGTCAGACGTCCGACGTGTCGAATAAAGGATGGATCGCTTTGAAAGCGCGCGATGTCCACCGGTCGCGAATGTAGATCGGAAAACGAGTATAATCAGTGGGGTCCCATCCGGTCACGGATTCGTTCAGCGTTTGTTTTCCCGATCGAATACGCGAAGGTATATCGGGATGGCATTCAGGACTCGTGTCCTCTTTTTTCTCTCTCTCTCTCTCTCTCTCTCTCTCTCCTGCGACGTTCCCCGTCTAAACGGCGCAGCACGGGACCCGAGAGGTGAAAAAACAATAGCCTTACGACCCGAACCCCTTTCGTTTCGATCAGCACGGAGTCTCTTTGCACCCTTGTCTCCTTTCTTTCTTGGCCTCTCTTGTTCGTTTCTGCTGTCGCTCTCTCCTCTTCCTTTATTCGCGTCCTCTCCTTTCTCGCCACCCTCTCATAGAATTCTTCTCTACATGCCGCTGCGTCCCGTACCGACTCGTCTCGTCCCGTCTCTCGTCTCTCGTCTCGTCTCGTCTCGTGCAACGGCACAATGCAACTCAGGGATGCATTGTGGATCAGTCTCACCAGACACCCCACTGATACCGACGACGTCGACGTCGACGTCGACGATGGCGACGTTGGCGACGGCGAACGTGTATATCCGATGCACCACGATCAGAACATTAACACTTTGATAGCTCCTGTCGCGCAGAAGCGATTCCATCGTCTTCTTCTTCTTCTTCTCCTTTTTTTGACTATTATACTATACAGAGTGTCTCTATGGTAGCTGCGACACAATCGAAAACACGCGATTCGGAAAGGTGAAACGAAGAATAATGTTTTCGGAACCGATCAACGCTCTCCTTGAATCGGAAACCGTCGTTTCTTTAAACGAACCGTGGATTTTTTCAAGATAGTTTAGTCAGCCGAACAGAACGTGTCGAATTTTTATGCGATTAAACTGTTCGGTCAATCTCGAGTATTAATATACAGGGTGAGTCACCTAACAGTTGTACCTCAAATATCTTTGTTGTTTTCAAAGATACGTCAAATGTCTGAAGCACAAGGTGGATGGTTCAGTGAGGTCCACAGGATGCCGTGAAAATATTTATTGTCGTTAGTATCGTTTTTTTAGAAATCTGAAGGTCATCCTCATTTTTTTAAACGGGATCGCCCCTTTTTAACCACCTATGATAGCCTCTTTCGTTAGGAATTCCGTGACTATAATCACTCAATGTCATTCAAGGTCACGGTTAGAGTATTTAAAAGGGGTTGGTTCCGTTTTTCGAAAATTGAGGTGACCTTGAGATCTCTATAAAAGAATAACATAAAAACAAATATTCTTACAGCATCGTGCGAGTCCCATTGAACAATTAAACCTTTTCCTCAACGCGTTCGACGTATCTTTAAAAGCGACAAAAATATTTGAGTCACCCTGTACAATTTCTCTTCTTATTTCGACGATTAGAAAAGTCCTCGTATCATCGAGGTCGACGAGACTGGATGAGCCGCGATTTTCGGAAGCAGATTTCGGAGGAACGGGTTTGAAACAGGCTGCTCTCGTAGGCGAACAGGAGCCTAGAATTGGTGCGATGATTGTGCCGTAATCTGCTTTCGCTCTGCTCTTCGAGATGGGGTGGCAGTTGTCGTTTCTGATTGGCCCGAGGCGTCTTCCGTCTCTCGAGCCGGTTGCTATCGGCCTAGCGGAGCGTGCACGGGACAGAGAAAATTTCGAAAGACGAACGCGAGCGAGCGAGAAAGAGAGAGAAAGAGAGAGACGGACTCGTAGCGACGGGTAGAGGGGAGGGACGAGCTGGCCGACGGAACAGAGAGAAGCGGAGAAACAACCCTCCTGACACGGGTTATCCTATAAACGGCAGCAACCCTGCAGCAACGCGGAGATAATCCGGCCCCCGGGGTCCGCGTGCGGTTGAACGCTCGCAACAGTTACCATATTTGATTGTATCCTTTCTACTACGCCGGAATACAAAATAATACCCCGTGTATGAGTCGGGAAACCCGATTAAAGAATACCTTACAAGTCTGCGGGCTCGAACGGCCGCGGCCGGTCGGGTAATCTTAAAAATCGAGGGAGATCGCCGCTGGCCGTAAACGCGGACTATTATTCCGCACAGTTTGCAACTCTGATTGCGACAAGGCGCGTTCGAGTACAAACACGACCGCGCCACGAATCCGTACGTATTTGGTAAATTGTCTCGTCTCGATATAGCATCGATTTCTCGACGGCTTCGCCACGCGACAACGGTTTCCGCGCGGTAAGATCCGAGGGATACGAGTTAAGGAGAAGAAGAAGAATAATAAGAAAAAAAAACAGATGAAAACACGCGTGTACGCGCATCGACGCATACGCGGGGTTGCTTTTCGCTGCTCGTGACACCGCCCGCCACCCTGGCATGGCGGGAAAACACGACCGGGGTAAAAGAAATCGCGCGTTTGATGTACCGCCAAAGGGAACGCGTGCATGACCGTGCGATGAAAGAGTGGCGAGTGGCGAGGGGCGAAGGGCGAAAGGACCGCGGTGGGGGCACGCCGAGGGGGGGTTGGGGGAGGGGGAGAGGGCCAAACCAGCAGGAGAGAGAATATTCCGTCGGTTGAGGTACAATTTCGTGTGGGTTGGTCGGTCGACTGCAACCACGTTTCTACCCTTGCTCTCCCAACCCGCCCACCCACTCCCACCGAGCAATTCTCTCTCGCACGTTCTCCCCCTTGCTCTCTCTCTCTCTCCTTCTTTCCCGTTTCGCTTAAACGTTACAATTATTACCGGAAAAGCTGCACACGCATGCGGCAAACCGCGGGACCCACCGACGGAATTACATTGATATTAGTATCGTTTCAGTCGGCAGATTAATTAATTAAAACGTGCCTCCACGCGCCTCTTCCCCTATTCTCCGATCCCATACACACCGCCCCCTCCCCACCGGTTTGCCCCCCCCCCCGGTACCACCATTATTTCTCACCGCTGGCCACTTTTGCCACATCCAAACGCATACCCGCGACCGTGCGTCGGTTTTCTGCATATTCGCGCAGAAAATCGCGAAAGACCGTCGGCCGCGGTGGCCCGACCGCTCTCTGTCCGACGAATTCTCTCGTGAGGGGGGGGGGGGGGGTTCGCGCAAAATGTACGTTTCGCTCGATGGATCATCCTCCCTCCGCAGCGGTCGACACGAATTATTTCGCTCTCGTGTTGCTCCTCTTACCTTTTTTCGCGTGCAAGATGTCCGCGGGGTCCGGCGGCAAGGTCGTACAGTGGCTCGGACTCAGGCTGGGCTGCAGAGACGGGAACGGACTGCCGGCTCCGGATGGATACCTGATTTCAAAGACGAGATTGTCGTTTGAATAGAATCGAACGGAATCGTCGGGTGAACGTTTGATCGCTGCACGATTTTTGCAATGGTTTACCATGGATTCGGCCTCGGCCAGCCCGTGGTCTGCCCGTTGAGTAGCCTCAACTTGTCGTAGACGCTCTCGGCCGGGCTGCCAGCTCCCACACCGACTCCAACGGCCGACACTCCTTGTTGCTGCTGTTGCTGTTGCTGCCGTTGCTCCTTCTGCGCCGCCAAGTTTCTCAGCACTCTGTTGATGGACGACACCTGCAGTCATAAAGCGAGAAAACGGTTTACAGCCGACGCCGTAACGAGAGAATCTTCGCGAAACTCCGCTCGACTCGCTCTTGCAACCGTCTCTATCATAAAGCTATGTCCACACCGAAGCAACGTTCTATTTGGTAAATAAAGAAAAAATCGCTCGACGTTGCGTCGGTGTGGACGCAGCCTTAGCTTCCCAAGGGCGAGATCGTGAAACGTTCGATTGCGAGTATGTCGGACTGCGAATAAAGTGAACGAAACGGTAAAACCACGTGCCAGAAATTGATCCGAGTCGGGACGCGACTCACGAACCACCCGCGATTTATGGTCGCGAGACGATCAGCGATGGTCGTAGATGGAAGACGCAACGTGTCGCCAGCGCGCGTGCATCGCGGCGCGGCGCAAATGTACTATGTATAACGGCTTGTACTTATTTGCATACACGTGTTTCCGAGTGAATCGCGAGTATCGCAGACGCGCGAGTGCGTACTTAGGTCGGTAGAAGCCGAAGTCCCCTTGGAGTGACGCGAGACGGATATAATTGAAGGCGGAGGTAATTAACTCCCTCGTGGAGCACACACCGGCAGCCGCTCACCGCATCGTTTTAATTACCGCTCTCATCGCATTTCATCGGGCAGAAGCGCGCGCTCTCTTGCGTCCCGCCCGGCTACCTCGCCACCCTTCGACGTCCTACCCCGTCGTGCGTCGTCGTCGGTTTGTCTCGTTCCTCTCTCACCTACAGCCGCCGCCACCGCCGCCGCCTCCTCCGCCTCCACCGCCCGCGTCTAACCCCGTTCCCTCGCTTTTCCTGTTTATAATAAATCCGATGCCACGGAGGACGCCTCTTCAGCCACTCCGCAATCTCCTAAAGCCGCCCCCTGGAAACCCGTTACACGGCCGAACACGGCGAGGAACAACGGGACTGGCTTGTTTCTTTTGCCAGCTCCCTTTCTCCCTCTCCTGACCCTCCCCACACACCCACACCCAGCATGTCCCGCGCTCTTTGGCGGCATTTCTCCTGAGAAAATGCGGGGAAGAATGACATCGCGCCAGCTGGATCGCTCGCAAAGTGGACTAATAAGCGTTAACAGCTTCGACGTCCCCGCGGAGCTCAATCAGATATCGTGAACAGCTCGAACGTTGACGCGGAGCCGGTACGCAAATACCAGAGCTCGCCCCATGTCCCAAATCGTACCCGTGCACGAATCCGTCAACAACCCTTCGGGGACGACGATGGCGCGTCAATTTTGTTTACGATCGACGTTAATATTTTTAGCGTTAGATCGTTTAGTTTTAGGTGTTGTATAAACACAGAGCGACAAGCGGCCGAAGGGATTAGAGTTGAGAAAGAGAGAGAGTGATTATATTGTTTCATAAAGTTCAAAGGTATGCTTCACGTAAAAATTTAAATAGTAGAACAATAAGTGGCTCGAACTTACAAGACGACCTAATATTTTCCCTAGCCACCTTAAAAAATTCTAGAATTCTGTAATGAATTTTGAAATATTCTTCGGAGTTAGGACCGACGTCTGATCCGAGGGGGTTGTTTAGGACCAATCGAAGACCGTGTCGCCTACCCAGCTTCCAACGAAATGTCCCGTGAGCGCGAGACACCCTGTACGTTAGTGTAACGATTTTCGATATCGCTATCGGGTCCGAGAATGTTTGCAACTTCCGAAGGAGAACGCAACGTCTAGAACGCGCAAGTATGTCGAACGCGAGACAGGGGGGAGTAGAGAGAGAGAGTATCGGTGACGTCTGTTTCGTGTTTTGGACATGTCCGTGATAGCAATGGGTTCGCGGGTGCACCGAGGGGGATGACACTGCTCGGGTTCCTAGGTCCGAGATGTCAGCCCGCTTCAACGCCGTGGAACCCTGACACCGGGTCTAACAAACCTCGGGAAAAGGAAACCTCCCATGGCCAATCCCAGAGTTCTCTGCGTAATCCGGGACACCAGTATCATCTTCCCCCCCCCCCCTCATCCCTCTTCTCGTTTCTGTTCCTCATGATAAAACGAATCACAGCGACACCTTTATTATACCGAATTAACGCTAGATAATCAAACATGTGGTAACGATAGCTAACGTTATCGATATTCTTGACAATGTTTAGCTTGCGAACGAACGGTCCGAATAACAAAGCTTTTAATAAAAACTTCTTAACAAATTTTAACTTACAATTTATCTTTCTAATTAAAATTAATGTTAATTTCAACGGAAATTCAATATCTCCTCTCACTAACATGTTCAACTGTCCTACTAATATAATTTTTATACATAAATTAATTTCAATAAAAATTTCTTAATAAATCTTATCTTATATGCAATTCATCTTTGTAATTAAAATCAATTTCAACGATAATTTAATATCTTCCCTTACTAATATTAAACTATTCTATAAAATAATTTTGATATCTACATTAATTTCAATAAACATTTCTTAATAAATTTTAATTTACATGTAATTCATCTTAATTTCATCAAATTAATTTTATAAAAAATTTCTTAATAAATCTTAACTGATATACTTCAAGTAAAATATTTGGACATCGTTCGACCGGTCAGGGATTAATTGCGAGCACAGCGTTCATCCGGTTTGGATTCGCGCGTTGGTTGGGAACATTTATTACACGGAACAAAAATGGCCTCGTGTCGCGCGATATTCGTTTTACGACGGAACTATGCGCCGTCGAGGATATCCGGCAGCTAGACAGCGCAGCCCACGGTACCATTCGTTTCACCATCGTATCTTTTATTTATCCTGCGAGCTGCTTTCGTCGGTTCTGTCACTTACAGCTCGTATAAATCCCAGCCAAGTCGTAAAAGAATTCCTACGAACTAAAACGGTACATTCTCCTGCTGCCGATAGTTCCGCAATTTATTCTCCGGAGTTCTATATTTTCTTCCACGCAACCGGTACGAATTCGCGCCTCCCGTAGGCGAGCCTCCCTCGAACTTCGCGAATTAAAATGCACGAGGAGCCGTCGATGATGCTATAGCGAAGTTGGATAGTGGATAGCGTAGTTAAAATTTTCAAGAACCGGGTCTTTCAGGCGTTAAACGAAACTACATGTTTCTCATTCTGTCCGACGCGATCGGTCCGAATTTATTTTCGTTTCGAATAAAAACTGGCTGTTTACAACGAACGGCAGCGGTCCGGCCCGTACTCGAAGTCGCACAAAAGCGACGACATCCGAGTCACTCGACGTCAGGATCAGGACATAATGGAAAGTCGTTGCGGTAAGAAGGTCCTCGGGCGACAAAAGCGTATCCGAAAGAACGTGAACGGGTGCCAGTCAAGCAACGATCTCTCGGCCCCGCCGCGACATCGAGTGTCCTGGCTGTTTGACCGTTTTTTGATTGACATCGACCGCAAATATCGGCCGCGCTCTCCTTGGCTTTCTATCCGCCGACATTTGTCGCGCGCGTCACCCTCGTCATTATCCTGACAATCGTCCCGCACTAGAAATCGAATCCCACAATGGCGGCCTTGCATTGTCGTCGCGATCGAGCTGCGAGCGGCAATCAAAAACGTGACACGGTCTCCCGCTTTCTTTCGCCTACGTCGCCCGAAGAAAAGAGTTTCCCAATGTCGACGCGATTATTCGTTGCCGGCACGTTTATTCTCCCTTTCGATCTTCGAAATGTCCAACCGATTCTCGCGTTACGTATTCGGATGCCTGACGTCGATTAGATCTAGAACAGTGGTTGTTGCGACGGCAACACCGAAGGTAAACGCGCCTCACCGACCCTTCAGCGGATTAGGCGACATACCTGAAAAATGTTTTTAGCACCCATAAAACGCATATGGATCGACTGCGAATTTAAATTAGTTTATGACCACCGTACCCCAACAGATGGACAGACCCACCGAAAACGACGAACGAAGACAATAAAAAAAACCTTCAAAAAAACCTTCCGATGCACTCACGTCCAGTTACCAAACGTTACATCTCCCCACTCAAATACACCCTTAACCAATCACAAAATAACCGACGGACAAGACACGACGAGACTGAAATAGAACAAATCTGAAATCGAAATCAACAACTTAAACATAGCCACTGCGACCAGAACAATAAACACGCGAATAGCGTACAAGTCTAATAAAGTGTTTACGTACAACAACCAATTATCGGTCGTACAAATTAAGGTGCTCAATATCACTTCAGTGCATATTGAGAGAGGACAACGATCATCATCGCTTGCCTTGTATACAGTGGTCATAGAACTTAGTCCCGTGCGTCAATTTGACACAGTTTTCCCCGAAGCAATTTACACTGTTCGTGTAATTTACAGGTAAATTTTGTCCGGAACTTCGTGACTCTTAGTTTTGTTTTTAATGCGGACTCGTAACCGCAAAACGTCAGAACACAGTTCGAATAACACCGATCCAGCAGAAGAGTAAAAAAGACAAAAAAGATTTCGAGCAGCCCGCGAGACACGTGGCGTTTTATTGGTCGGTCGCGAACAATGGGAATTTCGACACGTTTCTTCCGTGGCGCATCGCATCGCATTGCGTCGAGTCGCGCGGATATTATACATTATAGGCGATCGACGTGAAAGGGTCCCAGATATCATCCTTAGTCGCATAAAGGGCGACACGCGGCGGGGGCTCGGAACACGCTGGGACCTAGAAGAATCCGGCGGATCGATGAAATTAGCATGAACCGTGAAGAGACCAAGGGTGGCCGATTCTTGAAAAGGGTGCCGCCGTTGGCCGGATAGAGACGTCATAATATTATCATCGCGCGATGCCTGCTCTAAACGACACGATAACGAGCACGGTAATAATTCCCGAATCGCCATCGTGATCATCGTTTTCGTCGTTGAATTTCGAATGACTTTCGCGAACGCGAGAAATGCTATCCTCAAAGGTGGGGAGAAGAACAACGCGTGATAATCGACGCTCGGATTATCGCGCGTTGATTTATAGCGATCTCGCGCATCGTCCGGAGGTCGCTCGCGACCGGATACACGGGACACGGTCGTTCGTCGGAAGCGTTACGCCGTCCGCGAAATAAACTGTCACCCCGAGCCCCACGAGACTTTCATAACTTTCGAATAACCCTCGTAAAGTGGCTCTCTGACCACGCGCGTCTCGAGTCATCCGTGCCCACTACATATTTCAGGATGTTTTCGCGATAATAAAGCCGCGGGCGTGTACGGGTCTCGTTCAGACCCCGGGATAACGGAAGTGGACTGAATAGAGGCGACCCAACCGAGAGGGGAGAGGGGAGGAGAGTGGAGGAGAGGAGATCGTCGTCGCACCCTTCGTTTCTTCCGCTGTTCGTGCTTAATACACTCGACTCGTGGCGCGCACCAAGGGACGAAAGGACCAAGGGATGAAGGGACAACGAAGGGACCCGAGGGAAGCGCGCTACCCAGGAAATACGCGACTACCGCGGATAAGCACTCGTAAAAATTGCACACTTATACAAGCCGCGAGCGTAAACAGTATCCGCGACGAAATATAATGCGCAGGCTATTAAGCCGGGGACCCCACCGACGCGACGCGGCGCGACGACGACGACGAGGCGAGTACGCTGTCGAACCCGATTACAAACGCGCTAATCATCTTTTCACCGACGCACGATGTCAACGGCGACATCATCTTTCGACACCCTCCACGAAAAAAAAGGAAAACAGACGCCAATTAAAAGCAGAACAGAACAATTGTACCCTTTCTATTTTAACAGTGGAAACATTTTGTCTTGAGGCCGCCGCGCACGAGATATTTATTGCATTCCATATTGTCAGACAACAACACGATCTACATTAATGGTCCATTATTCCTTCAGCTTTCCCTTTCTTAACCATTGGTTGTTGTTTTTTTTTTAGAAACTACTCTGAATTTGCGTATCAATCGAGAACGGAACAAATTTTTGGGACAACCTAAATATATCGGAGGATTATTCGAATGTCTGAGTTAATTGAAAAGCCTGTGGACCCGCGGAATGAATTACGAATACCGGGGTTTACAAGATTGGAGAAGGCTCGAAGCGGAGCGCAGAGTATCGAGTTGATCGAGTAATCGAGGGTCGCCGCGCTAGAAATTGGTTCAGGAATTCTGATAGGAGCTAACAGAGGTTTCCCCGGTCCGCATTTGCGATTCGAAATGGGATACAAGGGAGCCCGACGACTCGTGACACGTGCTATCGCGTCTACGCGCTCGCGCACGCGAAAGAGAGAGAGAGAGTGGGAGCAGTACGAGCAAAATGTCACAACCTGTCATTAAATCACCCCTCGAAGAGCGCGCGAGCGCGTGATTCTCGACCGGTAACCGCACGGCCGCGGCCCCGTGTGCAAACATCCAAATCACAGGTTACGCGAGTCGCGTAATAAGAGCCGATCGCGTTGCCGATCCGTTTCTATTAATCGGCACTTGCGGACCAGCGACCCTTTTGCAACACGATTGGAGGATAATAGCAGCGATCGAGAACCGGTCGGTACGATTGCTCCTTTTTCTCCCACGAACTTCGCAACGGAGGAATCGTGGGCAATTTTTCGGCGATCATTCTCAATTGGCATTGTAACGAATTCGAACGGCTGGAAATTGGGGCGCAACGTTTACGGCACGCGCCGATACGCCGATTTGCAGTATAAATCTAGCACCCTACGCGACGACGATACCACCCTATTCATGTATGTATGTACCGCGTGGGAAATGCAGCTTGGGTTCGACTGCGCACGAAGAAAAAACGGCTACGGAACGCGTGTCGCGCGATTGTTTAGGTGACAACTCTATTACGATCCGGCAGTGGCCAAACGATTCCCTTACCCTTTTCCAGACTGACGTGTTACCGCTCGGAATTTAAGTTAATCTCGGGCAGAGTTGGGCAGCAATAAATTATTTTGTAATCGATTTCTGTAATCGATTATTTAACGTAATCATTAATCAGTCGATCACCGTTGAAATAAATCAGTAATCATTATTAATTACCTTCTGTAATTTTTAATCATTGATCGGTAATTCGATTAATTGTATTTGATGCGGATCTGTAATGTATATCTGTACGTTGATACGTTGTATTAAAAGCAAATTACAGTAAAAATAAATAAATAATTTGTTCAAAGGATTTTCTATGTAATAACACGTAAAAGATATTGTATACAGGGTGGTCCACCTAAATGTAGCCACCTAAGTATCTTTTTTATTTGCGATGACATAACAAATGTTTTTACCGCAATATAAATGGTATCACACGGTGAATTCTTCGCAAATGTTATTTTCTTCTCAAGGTTCTTTTTTTCCGGAGTGTTCACTTTAATCTTCAAAGATCAAGGTCATTTCAAGGTCACGCTATTACACGTATCTGAATGTATTTTTGATAATTGGACTTCATATTAATCGTAATTGTCGATCATCAATCGAATTACGTTTCGCCCAACTTTGCACACGGGACACCGAGCGACGCGCGAAATTTACAACGCGGTAATTGAAAGCACCAGCGTTTTCTGAGATTGCGCGCGATAATAGGTGCAATCGCGGCATAGATTAAGCTTCCGGCGTGATACAGGAGCCATGAAAGGAGCTGGAAACCAATTCCGTGCAACGAAGGCGATCCTTTCCCGTGTATCGTTATCTCGCGGGCCATTATTCCACGAGTTATCGCCGCTCGTTTGATTTACCGTTCCGGAGCGTCGCGCCGCGCCGGGAAACTTGGCCGTCGTTCCGTTGCGTCGTGGATCGCGGGTCTGTACGAGCCGATTAGGTACATCGGCCGAAACGGCAGCGGATATGAAACAATGAACCAGACAATTGGAATGCAAAATCGTCCGCGTATCGCGGGACCGAGAGGCAGTTTACGTTTGCACGGGGCACTGCGAGAATCGAGGAACCGCGGAGAAGGAATCGCCGACCGGCAAGATACAAATTGCATTTGAATAGAAGTCGAGGAACGCGCGGGATCCGCAATTTAAACCGGAAGAGAGACGAGCGCCAAGCAAGAAAGACGTAGAACGGAGAAGAATGCTAGAACGAAACGCGGAAGAGAACTGAAAATTCGGAATCGCATCCGTGACGATCTCTTTCTGCAATTTCGCTGGGCTTTTCGTCTCGTTTCGAAAAAATAATCCCGCCGAACGAGTTGATTAGGGAACGCAATCGATCGTGCAACTGGGAAAAAGCGATCGGCCATGAGAGACCTTTCGACTCGACCTGTATCTCCTCTGTCATCGATGATAGGTCGACGATAGAGTGCCGGATGACCGATGCCGCGTATAATCACAGCTTTCAATCTGGAACGGACGAGGGTGGTTTTTGGCGGCAATATCGGGGGTTGGTTCGAAGACGTCCGAGGGTGGTGCAACCGACGCTGGCTCGTCGGCGCGGATCGGAGGGGGGGGGTGTGGTATTTAGCAACGCGGCAGGGGTTCCCCCGGAGTAATACAGGGGCGGCGTGGACGCCACGCGTCGCCCGTTATTGCCTTCTACACGCACGACGGAGAATGGAGAACGCACCACCAGCACAACCCTCGCCACCTCCGGATTCCTGCGATCCGCCACCGCTCGGTGGATCCTAGTTTTTGAATCGGTGAATCGGCGCGGCGCAAGCAGCGCGCCCGGTCACGTGCGCAATTTTCTAGATTATCTCGATGCGTAACAATCGGGCTTTGCGCAATAACGAAACGATAGACGGCAGGTGGGCGGGGCGGCAGCGCGTATCTACAAAGAAACCTAGCGACGCGTATCCACCGCGAAGAGAAATCTGCGAAACAAAATCGTCGAACCTCGGCAAGGTTACCGAGCAGTCCGAGCCTCCGCGTAGAGACGTCTAGGCGGCGTTCGGTATTCCGACGAGGGACGAAAAAAGAAGATGAGACGACCGGTCCTCGAGAAATAAAAATCCCCAGCGGGAGATCGGAGTGGTCGATAAGTCCGCTAAGAGGAAAACGTTGAAGACAATCGGGCAACCTGTAAACCGATATCCTTTGGCTACACCGATCCATACACGCGCCGAGGACGCGGAGGGCTCGTCTTCGCGATGACACACGCTCGTTTGTAGGCGAAGGACAGCGGATCGTTTCTGATTGGACGGGACAGCCGCTACACGGTGGGTTGAACTTGAACGGCGACGAACAGCTCGGTATAAGGTTGCCGGATCGCTCGGCGGTTAAAGTGATGTTAACTGCTTCGACAGAGGTTAGAGATGGGCAAAACTTTTATCTAGATCGAGAACTCTCCTCTCGGACAACCACGCGGAACGTTTTACCTGTTATCCCCCGCTAGCCTCCCCCATCGTCCTCCTCAACCTCACCCGGACGAAGATAAGCGTGTTACTTGCGCAACGGGACCCGCGGCGTACTTTTAGAAGGATCTTCTCGAGTCGTCGAAACCCTCGTGAATATTTCACGGATTCGAGCGATCCCTCGGTGAAGCGAAACTGGTGAAATTCGAACAGTTACTAAATATGTACACTCCCGTTCGTAAGTCACCGGACGCTTACTTATTTTCAACGATACGGTAAAGATAAAAGTTTCTAGCTTGACTCCAATGTTTTTTTTTTATTAGATGTAGCTATTTCGATGTAGCTATTTAGATGTAAATGGAAAATTAAATATGTATAATTTGAATAAATGTTGAAAAAAGAGATAGAAAGATTGTGGAGTGATTGGACAGAATAAGCCGAATTGGATAGAATTGAGATAGAAGTCGAATTGGAAAACAATCAGTCCACTTGAATTAAAAAATTCAATATGTGGCATACAATTTGATTTACGTGTTCTCCACATTAGAAAAACTTGGCAAGTACCATTTTTATTTCATAATATGGATCCTTTAATAATAAAAAATTGTCTAATCCAAATGTGAGTAAGCGTCCGGTGGCTTATGGACGGGGGTGTACGCAACTCATTAAGATTATCGAAGAAGAAAAGACAATATTTATTTTCCATAGAGGTCCGCAGTCGAACGATAAAGAGTAAAAAGAATTTGTTTTTGGCCCCCGTGGGCCCGATCAGCCCGGCGAAAGGGTGGCATGGCTTCTCCGATATTGTTCCCCGGACACTTGACCTCGGCGAGGCGAGCGATGCGTCAATGACGTCTGGTCGATATCGTTTCGAAACCTTCAAAAAAAAAAAACAAAAAAAGCTGCATCGTATCGTTTTACGTACGCGGCGAACACGATACGCGATGCAGCCCCGAGGGCTGGTCTAATTAGCAATTAATCGGCGAACAAATAGAGCGTCGCGAGGCTGCGGCCGCTTCCGGTGGCGGCGAGGCGAAATTCGCCGGTGCGACGCGGCACAAGGAATTAATTCCATAAGAGCATCGTGTCCGGCAGGGTCGGCGACGCGCGACGGTTCGGTGATTAAAAGGGACGTCGGGGCCTCGCGTGGAAGAAAAAGACTTCAGCGGGGGCTGAAGGATCGGCTATGGAAATAGAGGTAAAAAGGGGAGAGGGAGAGAGAGGGAGAGGGACTGCGGAGCTTGGCCGCGGGAGAAAGAAAGAAAGCCGAGCGAAGGAAGAGAGGAACGGAAGAAACGTTGGACGAAGGGGATGAAAAAGGGTGAGAGTTAGTGGCGGTTCGGTGAGAAATACATAATGCAGTAGCCGGACGTCTCCGGCACCGGCTCCAGCTCCGACACCCTCCCCCTCCCACCCCCTACCTTAGCACTGTCTAGAGCCGAAGAAGGGCTGCTCAGCTCCGCTTCGCTCTGCTCCGCTCTGCTCCGCTCTGCTCTGCGAGAGGACATGGAGGAGGCCGAAGAGAAGAGAAGAGAAGAGAAGAGGGGTTGCTCGGTGGCACCAGCCACGACCAAGGAGGGGTTGGTAACGCGAGAGGACGAAGGGGTGCATTGATTTACGCGGCCAGGGCAAGGCGAGGGTGTCTCCAAGGCGGACGTGCAGGGGCCAACAATTCACTCGCCTCGGGTTCTACCAGCCATCCATTACTTTGGCTCTTCCACGGGCCAGATCTACCACCCCTTCTAACCCCGTCTTCCTTCTTTCTTGGCAATGTTGCGGTTACTTACCGGGTGTATCGGGAACGATAACGATGTCCTGCTCGAGAGGACACCTGCTACGTCATCACGGCCCTCGGAAGAAGAGGGCCTAATCTGCATGTAATCGCTGGTAGCGATTCAGCGATTGACCGTCGAATCGGCGGCAGGGACTCCGTCGATGTAGATCAAACGTTTTCCCAGGCGAGTTACGAACAATTAAGAGCTCGCCGTCTGAAATGGTCCGGACCATGAGCGAAGTGCCAACACGGGCAGCTATCCGTTCAAACATTCGTCCCGTTTGCTCCAGGCAGCAGCACGTGGAAACGGCGCGACGCGACGCGTCCCTGAGATCGTTCATTCATGGCGGCAGACTATTAATTACAGGGACACGCTCGGCCACCACGGGAAATCGTGTTACCCCCCGATTCACACAACTCCCTTGCGGCGCTCGTGATTTTCCACCCCTGAGCCCAAGAGAGCGGGAGGAAGCAACGACGACGGTGTGGATGTCGCGTGGTCACTGCCGATGAGGAGAGTTAGCGGTATCGTTTCGACATCGAAACCCGTCATTTGGCGTGTCCCGGCCCGACCCGTCCCGGTCAACCCTTTCGACCCTCCGTGAGACCAAAAAGCCTCAATTTACAAGATTTCATTGGCCCGGTCGACGTCTACCCCTCTCGCACGTAAATGGACGGACGATCGTGTACACCGTCGCGTGTACCGGTCGACGTTTAACACGATTTTTTCTAATGCACGATATACGAGTCGAATCGCAAACAGAAACACGACTCTCGATGTTGCACAGGGCACGCAAACACCACCAGTGATTTCGGAGTTTTCATTGGGGTTGAGACATCAACGTCAACTCCCGGAAAGAACGATCGCGGTCAGGCTGGCCGGTACAACGAATGTAATCTCGTTTGCCAGTGGTTCTCCTTGCATTTAGACTCTGCACGCTTTTCAAACCTATTAACGATCGCTGTTCCACTCGAGAAAGAACTTAAGTATCGAAATAGGAGAGTAACGAATCCTATTACCAAAACTGCTGGCTAATTATTCAAACACGATTTCTGTAAATTATCGACGAGGCGGTCAGCCATTAATCAACCCTCCGCAACCTTTTTCATCGACACGGTCCGCGCACTGAGTCGTTTATATGTTCACGTCTGAGTTTAAAAGAAAAATACTTTTTGAAAAAATCTAAATACATTCTGGAATATCTATCGGAGTTCCTATTTTTAAAAAAATTTTGTGAAATTTCGCTTCGGACATAGAACGACCCAGATTGCAGACGGAGGATTCAACTTTCATCGCATTCACTATTATACATAGATTGTTATGCGTGGTCCGACGATTGTGAAACATCGCTAGAAAAATGAGAAAAGGAATTCCGGTTGATGAATCCGAAAAATCAGATTGGTTTCAGGGATTGTTAAGAGAATTATTTCTTTATCGCCACGACTGTTACACATAGATTGTTATGCACGGCCCGGCGATTGTGAAATATCGCTAGAAAAACGGGGAATACTATTCCAGTTAATGAATCCGAAAAATTAGATTGGTGTTTTTGTCGGAACTGCGAGCGGAGAGCTTCGGTTCCAGCGGGGAGTGCCGAAATTGAAGTGCGCGCGACAGTTTTCACGGTACACGGGTCCGGCTTTGAGAATCGGCCGAGAACCACTGATAGTATTCCGGAATCAGTGGTGCGAGTAAACCAATAACGCGTCCGCCACGCCGAGTGCCAGATTCAAATCCGACCGGGGACTGGCATTCGACGACGAAACGGATAGCGAAAGCCTCGCAGGACATTTCGAATCCGATGCCACGTCCTGGCAGCCGTTCCGGGTTTGTCAAATCATTGTCCGTTCGATTGTTCGCGCAGTCCACAAAGCCGCTGGAATATTTCCCTCTTCTAAACTAATTGGATCTTTCGCGTTTAGTCGTTTAATTAAATCTTATACTGCCCGATAATTCGACTAAACATTAACGTCCCTATTCCGATCGCGACGGTGCTTTTTCAAACGGCTGTCTATTTATATTCATTGTCCAAGAAGACGAGCAATTCAGCGCGAATAAATCCGTCCGGATTCGATGAAAAATCAGGAATAATTCGCGGGACTATTCGATGGGATTTGACGAGCTCGGCGACGTGCCGGAATTTATTAGCGAACTACAGAAAATTGTTCCGCCGCTTTCGAACGAAAGATTCGCGAGGACGCGACGCGACGCGCTTATTCCCGCATCTTTCCGAGCTCGAAGCAAGAAGCAAGCTGCCTCCCGGAATATTCAAGGATATTCCGGCCGTTTTACGGGGTGTACGAAGCGTATCCAATTTGATGGCATTACAATAACGGGGGTAATGTCTGAGAATAATGAAATTTCCCTCAATCACCGCGACCCGCCTGGAATACGTTCGTTCCTCCTTTCCGTTTCTACCTTTCGCCTTCCCTTTTCTCGTACGCCCTCTCGTCGCTGGTTCGCTCGTCCGCTCGGCTTCGGTGCCTTCGACGCTCCGAGGACACCGGGAGGATATCCTCCGCAAGGAAATCTATGTATAACCGTACGGCCTGTTCGACCGACAACCGACGTTTTCGAATCGATTTCGTCCTCTCTGCGCTTTACCAAAAAAAAAAGAAAACGGATAGATTTTTGATTGCGATATACAATTCTTCGGACGGGTTCGATGGGATCGAAGAGAATCGAAATTACGGACGAGAAGAACAACGAAATCACGGGAAATTGTTCCGGAGGCCGAGAACGACGAAAAATATCGCTGGTGTTGCAAACACCGTGCAAGAAAAATTGCTTTTTCCCCGTGATATTCCTTTTATTTTCCCGATTCGGTCGATCTGCCGGCTCGCCCCGCCCATCCGAAACCCCTTCCACGCCGACGTCGACGCAATAATTCTCGAGCGAACTGTACATAATGGAATATTACACGGGCCATTAAAGAAACGTTAATCTTACCCACAACAAGTTCAGAAGCGCTTACAGGATGTTCAAACGCGGCCGGGATTATACTTTGTGCGCCGGCTTTGATCCTCCTTCGCCCTGGAGGCTCTTCCGACCCTGAGCGCGTCCGTGCAATTTGTTAAACCGTTAAATTCCGCGATCGTCTCGGCCCGTGCCGGAAAATCGCGTTCCTACGTCGGAAGTTACCATGCCCCCTTCGCATTAATTCCCTTCAATCTCATTGCTCCGGTCTACGTTCGTTTTTCAATTCCGTAGTCGTGAGCGAACATTGTCAATTCCATCTTAAGCTCCAAATTACACTCCCAAATAGTTAATACTTCGAATTTAACTGTTATCGGTCGACCGGTTCAACAGTTCGTACATTCGCTTTTGTATCGTTTCATCTTTCTTTCGATCGCGTTCGCTTGTTTGGGAAGGTAGTAATTTTTTCGAGAGCACGTGAAATTTTTAATTCCGTTCGATCGCTCGACGACGGAAAGAGAGAGAAAGAGAGAGAGAGAGAGAGTCTCCAAAGCAATCTTTCGGATGGCCCTGTTATTCGCGTCGGAGACAGTTAACTTCTGACGGTTTCCCTCGCGACGATAAAAATGCTCCGGGCCGTCGTCATCCCTTTCTTTCGGAATTTCTGTCGAAGCATCTGCAAGGAGGGTGGTGTACGTACACCTCGAACCCATTACGAAGGCGCGAGGGAAAGAAGGAGGAAGGAAAAAAAGAGGCGAAGGGTCGAAGGAGGGCGGCGTGGCACCGAGAAAAAGAAAGAGAGAGAGTGGAGGGGAAGCACAGCTAGCTAGAGAGGGAAAGAGGCAACAGAGGAAAAGAGAATTTAGCGACCCTCTTTCGCTTTTTACCCTGAGCAAGTCGAGAGCCCCTTAGCCACCGTTTATTGGACGCATGCAAATATCCATGGCAACGAGGGACCACCATGAGAACCAGCCCCGTCGCCGTGAACTCTGAACGTATTAGTGGGTGGAGTGTAGGTCTCCGAGAGATCGAAGGAAAAGGGAGATGTCGGGAAATTTCCTTTTGATCCGTGCGTTATTCCTTCCACCCTTAGCAATTTCTTAATTGATTCTTTTGTTCGCGATACTCTCTCCGTGACCGCCCCCCCTCCCCCGTAACTTTATACTTAAAACTTCTAGTACGCTCTCTCTCTCTCTCTCGATCCTTTCGCGACTGGCTCCGAGATATTCGTCGAGCCTCATCATTTTTCGCCTCGACGCGATCCCTGGCGCGGAAGAGCAAATGTTTTGCGATCTCCGCGCGAATTCGAACAACCTTCGGCAGTTGTTCGAAACGTCGTGAAGATAGATCGATGGGAAAAAATTCGGGATCGACGAGGCTGCTGCACCTCGAGCAGGATAGCACACCTAAGTCTCCTTCGGCTTCACGGTGATTTCATCGGGCCGAACGGTACATATGTACACACGTTTCCCGTAACCGTCTCGCAGAAAACTGATTTCCATCCCCCGCCTCGTGCAAACGTGTCTCTGTGTTGTCAGCTCGGAGAGACAGTCTCGTTGATAACACGCCTGCGCGTCCACGTCCTCCACCTTCCGAAACTCAAGGTTCATTACTCGTGTCTTGCGATACGCTTTATAAACCGTTGTCCTTGTTACCGCACGACAGACCAGTCATTAAACTCGGACGCTAGGCTTTTTTATCGCTCCACCTCGACGTCGTCTACGCGCCCGTTCGAACAGCGTGAATCGATCAACTTCCTCGAAGCGAACGTTCGAAATCTCACTTCTTTTTTTTTTGCCGGATAATATTTTACGTGTAATCTACACTCACACTGGGGATGTTGTCGTTGGTGCAGACGCCTTCCTGAAGCAGACGATCTCTAATCTCCCACGCGAAGATGGATGGACACTCGCTCTTATAGAGGGAAATCTTGCTCACAACTTCCGCCGTGGCCACGCGCGGTTTGCTACCACCGATAGCTCTGGGCCTGATGGATCCGGTCTCGTAGTACCTGCAACAATAATATTTTGCAGTACAATACGGTAGAGGGAACTCTTGCCGTCTCCGCATCGAACGCGATAGCATCGAGTTCGAAATTCTACGGGGCAGCTTAACGAAATTCGTTCTTTCGTTCTTTTACTCTTGGAAACGACTCGTCCCGATGTACATTACGATTCGCCGACGGACGCCGGCTAAAGTTTCGTACGCTCGGCGGTGGGGGTTTCAAAACAAGCAATATTTCAACCAACCTTCCAAGAATCTTCGAGACGCAGCCATTGCTGACCTGCAGGATCCTGGAGATGTCGCAAGGTCGTGCGCCGGAATGCGCCAGTTCGACGATCTTTTGCCTAGTCGAGTCCGGAAGTGGTCGACCGCCGACGAACACACCCCCCAGCTGGTTCACCCCGCTGTGACCTAGAATTAAAAATGTTCACAGTCTGTTAACAAATTCCGCGAACAGCGATAAACAAAAAAAAAGAAAAAACGTAATGGTTTTCATCGACGAAACAATGTCACAGCTCGACGTCGTCGCTCGTCTCGAATTGATTTTCCGCGGATCGTTCGTGCAAGGGCCGTGAAAAATTCGAGCCCGCCGTTCCCCCCCCCCCCCCCCGGAGACATTCCCGCGTCTCCGGGAATAATACTCCTATCGCTATAGATCACGTATTTTTTCTCCCTCTTTAGACACGTCGGCAGCGGAGAGAGAGAGAGAGAGAGAGAGAGAGAGAAAAAGAAAAAAAGAAAAGGAGAAGAGCGTCTCCTTTCTTTGCGCGGATTCTCCCATTTTCCGAGGGGAACGAGCGAGACTGTCGAGTCGAGCTGCGCTGGGTCGGGTCGGGCCGGGTCGGGCCGGGACAGGGAGTCGGTTCCCGGCGCTATAACGTTAGCGAATCCCATCGTAGATAATCTTCGACTCATTGTGTCGGTGACAAGGCGGACGCACACACGACAGGGCTGCGGCATTCGCCGCGTTCGAAAGTCAGGTCCCGGGGCTCCCGGGGCTCACGGATTCCTCGCAGATCTTTTATATTTCACCGCTGCACCCGCGGCGAACGAGACGGCCTCTCCGACTTATGGTGTCACAGAGAGAGCTCTGCCACGCCCTAATTTTTTCGGGGGTGGGAACCGCAGGACAGCGATCCACGATCCGGGATACCGAATGAAAAGACCGTGCGAGAGGACTCAAGACGTTTTACTGCGAAGAAAAACCTCACCTCGAAACGACTCGGCGATTGCTCGTAAATGGACGAAACATTTTCGAATAATCTGAACAGATCATTTCGGAAATATTCTTTCGTACACCGTTCCTACGGACGTTCATTCGATTATAACGTTTCTCGAGCGTTTCGATCGGTTTCACGAAACGTTCCTCGCGTCGCGTCGGTTGCACTCGAGAGAAGAGGGAAACAATGGGGCAAGGAGTTTTTACAGCGAAGGGTACACCGTGGAGACAACGGCTGACAAAAATTTCCAGACGGAGCTTATAATTCGACGCGTCGGCCTACTATGTGGAAATTTATATGGGAGATTTACGATCGTGCGCGATCGACGAAGGGTGGCTCACGGTCGATTGACTTTCGGGAAAAGGCCTAGAGCGCGCGAATCACCGACAATCTCTCTCTCTCTCTCCCTCTCTCGTGTATGCGCGTACGCCACGAGTGGTGCTTCTTTCCTCTGCGATAGCTCTCAGGTCTCGATCCACCGGGTGTTTCGATAAAAATTGAGAAATCGCGAAGAAAATATTTTGATCGCACCCGAGGTGGGGGGTTGCTAACTGACGAGGAGAACAATTAGCCGTCCGAAAGAACAAGCGCAAATTCCAATAGCAGGGGCGCAAACATAAGAAACGAAGGGGAGCCGGAGTCAGCTAATGATGTCTTAATAAACGAGAGGCTTAGGACTCTCGCCACCCTTCCCCGGTGATATTTAATACAAACGTTACAATATCAAAACACGTTCTCTCGCAGAAAGCCCACTCGAGCGCACCCCTCCGTCGCGCGCAGTTAATACGCGCGGCAGGGTTACACTTCGGCTGCCTTAAAGGTGTACCCTCGTGCAGCCGCCAACACTCGTGCCATATTATTCGCTCGTAGATAAACAGAAACCCCCGCCGTCCGCGCGGACAGACACGGGCGAGCGCGCACACATACACAATTGTCTTGAGTTATGCTCACAATGAACGGGCAACTAGCGCTCTAGAAATGTACGCTATTTGCCGGAGTTATTATCGCTCGTTAAGGACCGGCATTCGAGGCTCGATAATTCGCTTCTTTCGCCCCTTTCTACCCCAGTGACACTCGCCCCCTGTGCTTTTTCCGTTTGTTTCTTTGTCCGCGAGCGTTGCCCTTTCCCCGCAGATTTATTAGCGTCGGTTCGCTGCGTAAGAATTCTATCAAAAATTAAAAAGTCCAACAATTGTTTTCACGAGCCGAACTGGCTCGGATGTTCTCATTAGGAATTCCCTTCGGCTCGATTTTCTCGCGAGACGATTCGTTCGCGCAACATTTTCGACGGTCGACAGCCGCCGACAGGACGATGAATCGCATCCCTCGCCAAGGAATCTTGTTTAATCGATAATTGATCGTCGTTGCTCTTTTGTTTTTCCTCGAGCGGGCGGAGAGAGGAATCCGTCGCGCCGTCGGTGAAATTTAATCGACGATAATAGCCGGTTTTTGCGGCTCGCTCATGTTGCCCGCTAATTTCTCGAATCCTTAGCGGAAGATAAATGGATAGATAAATAAACTATGGCGGTCGTCGTCGAAGCTCGCTGTCGATGACTCGGGCGCGGCGGCGGTTCCGCAACCGAGAGAGTGGCGCTCTCTATGTCGAGGGAAAAAAGGGACGCTCGTTTACAAACGAGAAACAGAGCCCCGCTGACGCGACGGCTGAGACGGCGCATTTATCATCCGACCGACTTCTTACTCCTTCTTTTTCCGCGGGTTTTTTTTCCACCGCGCCGGCATCTTTTTGTCGTTATACTTATTCCCCTAATCCTGGATGGCGTTAGCCGCGTAATCAGTTCCCGGTTCCGACGCCAAAGCATCGAGAGAGAGTAAGTTAAGCTTTCAGGGAACGAAAAAATATAATTTAGAATATTGGCAAACAGACGTAACACGCTTCTTCGAGTAGCTCTCCTCGAGAAAATGTGACTTGCAGGCAGTGGCGGCTCGTAGCTAAAATTAGTGGGGGCGGCTGCTCCAGAAAATTTTTAGCATTTGTTTTAAGATCGTGAAAAAGGGTGATGTTTACTGACATTAAGCTTAAGGATTATATATATATATATTGTACAAGTATAAAGAAAGAATTAAAGGACAAAAAGGAAATAGGAAGTGCTGCGTATTCGCCAACCGGAAGAATTTTACCTTTGGGGATTTCTTTTTTGTAAAATTCGCCGATCGCGTCTTCGTCGCGTCGCGGGAATAATGCGACTCGTCAGCGCGATGACTGAGAGAGACCGCGAGGAAGACGTCGCGTCGGAGGAAGCGTCGATATTGTGCCCATTATACCCGGGTCATTTTGCGTCATTGTGCCCGGTATTGTTCGGGGGCCGCGCGAACTTCCCGAGAGTTCGCAACAAGCGTGGAAACGGCTCGTAAAGTTGCTACAATGCATTCCGTAGTGAGACGACAAACGGTTACAGACCGATTAAGGTTGGGTTCATCTCCGCGGCGTGGCTTGTTGGTATCTGAATCGGGTCTGCGCAGAAGTGTTTCCGGAGAATGAATGAACAAGACACCCCTGGAACCATTTCAAGCTCCTCAACTTCGAAGAGGGAGGAGTCAAGGGATGCCCACTTGGCCTCGAGTACCTCGCGGTGAACGTTTCTGCACCACCGAGGATAATCGCTCGAGAGGATAAAGAGGACAACCGACCGATCTATCTAGTTTGCTTTGCGGCCATTTTAAATGCACCTCAAATATTGACCGCGAGAGCGACTTTAACTGGGACGCTCGCGGGATAACTCGACGGCAAATGTTTGCCCCCCGGAAAACATCGGGAGGACCGTTCTCCTCCTCCACCTCCTCCTCCTCCTCCCACGAGAGAGAGACTAGGATTAATTTTCGAAACCGTGGCAATCTCGGACTATCCGCGATAATGACGCGATGGAAATGTCCAAACACCTTGACGAGCGGTCGCTCGACGGAGCAGCGAGTCGAACGTTCCGAAATTAGGAGGTCCTTTGAGAGATCGCTGACAAGGGGATGTCGAACGATCGGGAGAGATACTTCTATTTTGTCCGCGACAAGGGAGCCTGTCCGCTTCGCTCTGGCTCATATATCTCGACGCGTTATATCGAGACAGCGACGAGTGGATCGAACGAGGGTGAACCTCTTGCACAAAACTGACCGGCACAGGTAACGTACGAAAACCGGAGGGAAAATACTTGAAGTGAGACAGAAACAGAGAGAGAGAGAGAGAGTGAGAAAGAGAGTGAGTAGGGAACGAGCAACACAACAGTTACGATCGTCATAATAGCTTCATTGTTGCGGACATGTTTTGAAAATGAGGATTCTTGCCGAGGTCTCCCCACCTCAGGTTCATCCCTATTTCGGCTGCTCTCCTCGACTGTCCTGGCGAACCGAACACAATAAGGACTCGAGTATTTGTTGTGTCGCTGTTTGTAGCCAATCTGCCGCGTGCTTTGACCCGCGCGCGGTAGCTTCTCTGCCGCGTCGTGTTCGACAAACGCGCGCCCGTCGTCCCCCTTCTTCTCTCTCTCTCCCTCTCCTCTTGTCGTCTTTTTTTCCTCCTTTTTCGTTTCTACACGGCTAAGCGAGTCGACCTTTTTTCCCGAAAACGTGTACCCGACAGTTATTAGCGTTATTAATGGCCGTCCATTGACAACTCGATTCATCGACGATCGTCTATTTGTACCGGAGGGGAAAGATCAACCGCTCGGCAGATGTACCGCCTCTCTCTCGCTCTCTCTCGGTTCCCGATCGAGAGAGGGACCTTCGACGATCCGAAAAAGGCGTCACGGTTAGCCCGAATGCTCCGCGAGTGCACCTTTTCCCGAGCATCGAGTGAGACGTACGCCACCGGCCATTGTCGGCGACACTCGAGACGCTAGCTCTCAATAGCGATGTCCATTTCTCTCATCGACGTTACGCGCATTCTCCTCGATCTCGCCCGTTTTCATTCGCCTCGATCGCCGCACGACGACTCTGGGCACACGTGCATGATCCTCGCGACGCCATCGAAATGCTGCTTAACACCTCAAGCGCCGTGTCTCTTAGAAATACGTTCTTCGTGAAGAGCCCGACTCTTGTAGAGCCTCGATGTTGCTAGGCGAAAGACTGGGTTAGTCAGTCGAAACCGGCAAATATCAGCAGTAGAACGATTTAGATATTTCTTTTGAGAGCCAAATTTCTTTACAAGAAACCCGTTCTTAGAAGTCCGGTAAAACTAGGTAGACTAAAAATAAAATAAGATATACTTTATAATGATCTTAAATTGCTCTTTATTTGTATTTAGATATAACACACTGACTGATTGAAAATTGCATTAACTCTTATACGTTGCTCAGGGTGAAAATTCACACAATTACTACTTTCACATACTGTAAAATCATTTATCCTTTTACGCCTATGTTGTAAGATGTATTTTTTTAAAACGTGACGTTATAAATGAAACACAATTTGTCGATTTGTGTAGAACAAAAATGGGAGAATTATCATCTCAGTCTCTTTCATGCAACTACATTTGAGGAGCGTACGAGGATTAAAATGCTATTAAACTAAAATAAAATGAATTTATTTCGAACACATTCGTCGAAGAGCCGCACGTGGCTCGCGAGCCACAGTTTGCCGACCACCGTACTAGGCAATAGTTTGATCGCGTCACACGGGCTCTTGGCTAGATACCGGATAGACACCGTGTTACGATCGTAGCCAGAAGATAGACGCGAGAGCGAACGTGGCCAGTGGCCCATCGATTTCCCCGGGGCATCAGCCGGGGGCCATTCGCCCTGAAAAATGTAAATAGGAAGGCTGTCGCTTTCGGAAGCGGTTTTTCGGTTAATCGCTTGTCCCTTTGGCGCACAGGCAATTGGGTCTCTTCCTGGGAGAGCAAGAGAGAGAGAGAGAGAGAGTGGGGCGCACGCTCTTCCGGGTCGAATTATCCAATTACCTGGAGGCCAACCTGTGCCTCGGTGCTGGAAGGTCGAGGAATGGATCGGGATCGACGACGGGAACGACGGTAGCCACGGGCAGCGGTAGCACGAGGCGGTCGTGGCCCAAAGCGGACCGGACAAAGAGCTCGTAAACGCGTTATTCCACGCCAACGAATCTGTCAGAGCCGCTTCTCCGGGTGCACCGCGTGGAAAAGGTCCGTCCACAACCTTCGTACCAACCTACCGTAGTACTACCTACACGACGTAGGTACTTCTGCGAGAGCGAGGCCTGGACCGACGCGGCGCGGCGCGGCAGCATCGCTGATCGGCGCCGCTTACCTTCGTTATCTCGACATCGGCGACCGGTATCGAGAATCCACCCCGATAACAAAGACGAGAAACGAACATGGCGCGACCGTCTCTTTCGCGTGCGACGAGCCTCGGGAAATATTGCGAATCGGAACATTCGGGACGTGATAAATCTACGATGTCCGGACTACAATGACTTGCTTGGTCGAAAATTCTCTGGTGTGAAAGAGACAGCGATAGCTTCGACACGTTCGTTGGAATCTCGGATCGGCGGACGCAGGGTCGGTCGTCGCAACGAGGAATCCGTGCGACCGTACGAAAAGGGAGAAAAAAAATATCATGCGGACAATGCAGAGCGACATGTGTTCCGGAGGCGTAATCCATGTGGATCCAGTGTCTGCGCGCTGCTCCGCGTGGCTAGAGAGAAGCTTAATCGCGATCGACGTTTGCGAGGGACGTTTCTCGATATGTTCGCGGCGGAGACACGGGAGCTGGGACCCCCTTTTTCGCCCGGTTATTGGCCAAAAATGCAAGAAAGGACCCCGGAGCAGAAATGCCGAAATAAGGGTCGAACTGCACGCCGCACCGCACCGCACTGCCACGCAGCGCCAGGAAATAAAAAGCCGAGGAGAAGGAGGGGTGTGGGGGGCCCTTTAACAGAGGCGTAGGGGCACAATATAATATCGTACAAGGTGCACAATGACATCGACTGGCTGGCATTGTGGTCGCGCGGGCCGCTTGTTCCCGTGGGATTCCTGTCCGTGAAGGCTTTGACATAATTAGTCCACGTATCGGAATGATCAGCTGTGGGAATAGCCCTCCTAAAACTGTCGATCTACATCTAGCTGTGGAACGAGGCCGCCGCGCCGCGTCGCGCAGGGGAGTATCGAACCCCCACGAACGACCATTCTTACTACCGTCGGATCGTTTCTGAAGTTTCTATACCTTCTCGCGCCAACTTCCAACAAATATCGAGACGATCCTTCCAACGGGATTCTCTGAATCGTCGAAGAATATTTTCATTTCCGACGGAGGATCGCGAGGACGGTTGAGAAACGCGGTCAACGAGCCAGCCTATGCGAAAACACGGATATGGGTCAGCCATGGTTCAGGCAGGATTCGTCGAGCTGTCGAGTTCTGAAGAGGCTCTGTGAGCAGGTGTGCGGGCGGAATCGTTATTATTGTGCCGCGGTACAGTCCTGAACCCGTAGGAAGTGAAGTGGAGGAGGACCTCTGGCCCAGTGGAGAGGTCCTTTTAAAAAAAAATGTTCTTACCGGCGGCGTATACAGCAGCGACGTTCAAGTACGAGACGCGAAAACGGCGAAAACAAAGATGGAGCCGGTCGGACGAGAAAGAGAGAGAGAGAGAGGGAGGGTGGAGAGAGAGAGAGGGGAAGACACGGAGGGCAAGTGTACAGTCGGTGAACCCGTACAAATGAACCTTTCAAAAAATCGGATGAAAATTCTACCGGGTTCACCGAACGACGTCATTATCGCCCTGTTAACTCGCGTTTACTAACGATCCGCACGCACTTTTTTTCGCTCGTTCTGCACGCGGCCGGACCATTTTCCCCCGTCGGAGAGAAAAAAAAACGAGCGCCGTGTACACACAGAAAAATTGCACTTCACCGTTTTGTTTTCGCCAAGAACCGAGGCGCACTTCAACGTGAACGAGCGAACGAATATAAATGTTCGTTCAAAGAGAAGAGGGAGCACGTACGGGTAAACCAATAAGCGTTTATTGGAGATTTCCCGATGATTCTTGCTCGATCTTACCACCGCGACGAGGATGAAAATACGAACACTCCCGTCGACCGCCGCGTCGAGCATCGACGATTTTTGCGCGGATTGAATTTTGTATCTTCTTTCGCAGCATCCAGTTCGTTCGTAGATCTCCGAGCAATCGAATAAAATTAATTTCCAGAGAAAGCTTTAGCTGTTTGCCGTTGTATCGACGGTGGGGCCCAAGGATATCCGTTTTCCTTCATCGAAAAACTACACGGACCTACCGTTGAAAGAGCAAATCCGACGGCCACGAGGCACGAGCACAATGAGAATTCGATGTAATCTCCGGAAATGTTTAGGGGAAAATTAGACCGACAGTTGTCGACGAACCCGTGGGTACCCAAGCGATTGCTCCCCCCCGAAACGGTTTGTCAAAATATTTATTCAGTGCGCTAACCATCTTTTTCTTTTTCTTTTTTTATTCGTGTCCCCCATCCCGAATCTATTAGCTCTATCGAAACGATTTGTCGGTCGTGTAACTAATACCAGTTGCGTTCGTAGAACTCGAGACGGCAAATTTATTTTCGTTTCGTTACGTTAGCCGCCGCGCCAGTTGTTACGCGTACGGCGAATTATCAATTTCAACGACTTGCCTCGGTGAGGCAATCGGTGCAATGGCTCTCGTCGATAAGTTGTTAAGACAATTTACAGTTAGTCGGATTTATAGCGTCGCGTCCCGACGCGTCGCTTCGGTCCGTCGAATGCAATTTGCACGGCGAGGCCATCGCAACCCGGCTGAAATTCGAGATCTCCAAGTCCGAATAATGTTTTTATTTTCAATCGGAAAAAGAAAGGCGGCCGTAATGGAAACGGGAGGGAGGACGCTTTAGCGTGGAAGCTCATTAACGCAATGAAAGAAAAGAACTAGTGGCCCGACGACGACGGCGACGACGACGACGGCGACGACGACCCTCGCCGCTGTCAGGACGTGGAGCTATTGCGATGGGAATTTCATGGATTCTCCTCGGCTGTCGCGAATAATGTGCCCGATCGTTTCACTGATTTAACGCGGAAAAGTGGACGAACAGGCCGGAAGACGCAGCGCGATTGGTTGTTCCCTTTAATACCGCCTCTTGTTCGGATTTACGATCGCGTTTCCCGCCGGGGCTTCATTCCGAATCGTCGATTAAATCAGCACTCGACACTGCGTAAAACTCTCGTGTACCGCCGCGAATCAAAATTTTTACAGTATTTTGTCCTACATTTTCCGAAATTCGCCATACTCGGAACCAACTCGCTTTCCCAACTATTGTTTATAAGAAATTCGCCATCTTCGGTAGGTACCTAGGCTCACTCTCGTGAAAGTGTTCATTCCTTGGTCACCCGGCCACTCGTAGGTTTTAAAATTGTAATATTCGCGATGCGTAATAATATGCGTTCCTCCGTCGTCGGGTCGCATTCTTCGCCATCGCGCCACGAATAAGTGCCCCGTGTATACGATGTTACTCTCGTCATACGAGCCTCCATCGCTCAGGTTTTCTCTCTCCCTCTCTCACTTTCTTTCCGAGCTAGCAGCGGGCGGAGGAAGAGCCGAAGAACGAAAGCAGAGCCGTAGATTTTACGGCTATCTATCTATCGAGCCATTTCGTACGTGTGCTGGGTACACGGTGAATTTTCTCCGAGTCCCCACCCGTGTTGTGCCTCTGTATTGGACTACGAATTCCTTGGAACTACCCTCCGCGCGCGCGGTCTCGCCCATCTTTTTCAGGGTGGACCAAGCCACCCGCCGAAATGTGCCAGCCACCCGTTTCTGTTTGAAGAGGGAATTTTACAGTCGAATACACTTGATGCAAGCCGTACACTTCTGTCCGACTATTTCAACCGGTGCGGCACGGCGCGGAGCGGAGCTGGAACAGGCGGAGTTCCTCTGTGTGAACCGGGCCTCGTCTTCGAAAGGTCGCCTCGCTCGCGATCCCATCAATTAACAGTCCTTTCTTTTTCACTCTGGACGCGAGCGACAATTTACTCCTAACGAAACGGCCGCTAAATCGAATTATCCTCTCGCCCTACGAGAACTACTTTATCGAAACATGCCAAACAGATTGTTAACTTTTTCTCGATCGTACATTGTTTAAATACAAGTTGTGAAAATCTCGGCGCAACGGTTCGATCAATTATTACACTATAATAGCTATTTATATGGAAACTTTTAAACATTAACGATTCGGGTTTGAATCAGTTAACGTTATTAGCCACATTTTTGCTAAAAATTGTTGGAACGGAAGGTGGTGTTTCGTCCTAGACCCTCTAGAGGACTCATCGGTAAGGCTGTCTAGCGGGCCCTGCCTTAGACACACAAGTGTCTCTTTGCAGAAAGTTATTAATATACTGATTGATGATATTTCAGTAACTAGCGAGAAAGTTGAACGATTTGTCCATCTTGTGGGCGGAGTTGAAACTAATCTTTCCGGGAAAGTTAATGTTTAAAAGTTTCCATATAAATAGCTATTATAGTGTAATAATTGATCGAACCGTTGCGCCGAGATTTTCACAACTTGTATTTATGCCAAACAGAATTGTGAAAACTATAGGTAAGCGAAGGACGGTTAGATGGAGGTTCAGCGAACGAAGTATGCAATGGTTTTGGATAATAAAGTGAAAACAGAAGAATACAGGGAGGAAGATTAGCGTAGAGAGTAAACATACACCGTGAAGCGCACGAAATGCATGATCGAAATCGGGGATGAGAACCAGAATAAGACGAATGTACGCTATGGCAGCGATAAGCGTGAAAAGAGACTATCAAAGAACCGCGCGCACGAGTAGCGCAGCCCTATTTATACTATGGCGGGCCATCGGTGTTTGGACGGAAGGAGTGGGATTTTTGAACTTGAAAGGAAAAGACAGCACCGACGATCATTAGAGCAACGACCTGGTGCTGCGACGGAGACAGAGGAATTAGGCGAAGGATTTGCCTAACGGAAAATAGGAGACGATGGCCCACTCGACAACGACAGCGTGGTAAACGCACTTTCTCGTCGGCTGTTGTCGTTCGAGCAACCGAGCTCACCGGCGAGAAAAGAATTCCCGAAACACGATCGTTTTTGTGTCTCGCCGGCGGTGCGAAAGATAAACAGTAATTTAGATATAAAATAACAACCGGGTGTAGGCTTTTAAACAGAACGATAGAATTGAAATAACAGAAAAATAGAATTCGACGGTTCGGGTGAAAATGGAGCAGCCGTGATCCAAAAGTGTTAATCGGAATTACAATTACAAAATGTGAGAGAACGTGAAAGAAGCAGAAGAAGAGGCTGGTATTTGGTTCGTTTCTTTTCTAATTTGCGAGGTACTTTTTGAGAAGCGAGCGGAGCACAAAGCGGCGTTAATTGTCACGTAATCGTAACGACGTTCGGAGTCTTTCGGGATCGCAAACGGGGCGAGAGCGGTTCTATCCGGCGCGGTGCGGCGGCGTCCGAAGAGTTCGGGGGAGAGAGTTCGCTGGGAAAAAGAGGGAAAAGAGAACAAGAGTGAGAGAGAGAGAGAGAGAGAGAGAGAGAGGCGGCGCGGCGAGACAAAAACAAAAGGATAACCTCGTCCGGTTCGCCTAAGAAACGAGAGCAGCAACTGTTCTCTGCACAAACACGTTACCATTTCTTCAGGGACGAGTGTCGCGTCGCGAAGAAGAGCGGACCGGAGCAAAGCAGAACGAAGCGAACCGACGCGAGACGACGCGACGCGACGGCGGGGAAAAGAGAGCAAACTGGGGAGAAAGAAACAGAGAAGAAAAGAAACGGAAGGAAAAAGAAGAATCGCCGAGAGAGAGACACGAGAAGGAAGCTACACCCCGGCGAAGGTACTGTCGGGATAGAGGTGGCGAGCTTTGAAGGTAGAATTCTACCGGCCACCCCTACCATCCCCCGTTTCGTTCGGCGTAAAAGAACAGGAGAGGGTGTCGGCATTTTTATGTGGGGGCAGTTACGAATTAATTGAATGAGAAAGCCTGATACCTCTCCAGGACGTCCGAGGAAATATGGCTGAGGGATCAAAGAGGCGCTTCTGTCCGTTCCTCGCGAAGACCAGACATTTTTAAGGTGCATCCTCGACCTCTTGTCTCGTCAGTTCCCTTTTTATCGGTCTCGTATTTTCCCTTTTTCCTTCGACCCCCGAAGAGCGGCGCGCCGGTAGAATATGTGCGCGCGATAATAAAGAACGAATCCGTGTGCTTTAGCTTGAAAATACACGGGCTTTACGCGCGACACGATTTTACTGTACACTTCGTACACGCGCGGTAACGATCGTTGTTTGCTCAACAGAAAGACAAAAACAAAATAAAATCTTCATCCTCGGATTGCTGCCAAAAGCCGTTTCCACGCCGTTTCGTTAATTTTGCGCGTCCGTTGCCTGTCATGCGTAGAAGCATGGTATTTCTATTTAGAATGTAATTAAAAATTTGGATGGCGAGGTTATTACCGTTATGATCCATTAGCAAATTAATTACTGAATTTGTAGAGTTCCCGTTTCGTGAACAGCGCGGGAACGCGAAAACTTGTCAAACTTTCAAAACTCTCGCCAGAAATTACAACCAACTCTCTTCGTCGTTAGTCATGAAGTTTCTTAACGAAGTACCTCGGCAGCTATATATAGCAGTGAACATGAATGGATCCAAAAACTTTATTAAATGTGATCACGAGAATATTTCGGGAAATATCTTCCTATCATCGTGCGCATATTTCTGTGACCATTACAGAAAGATTTAAATACGGAGTAACTCAATCTTGGGGAGCCGAGTTTATTGAGTTGAAAGAAGAATCAACGATGTTACGTTACAGGAAAAAATGAATCGAAAGTCACGCGTAGATAGGGGCGCGCGCGTCGAACAAACGGGAAAATGTGGCCGAAAGAAAAAAAAAGAAAAGAAAAATAGACAACCTGATTTGTTCTCGTCGCGTGGAGGAAGCGGAAATACGATTTGTACGTACGATCGATCAAAACCCTCGTCTCTTGGCATCGCGGCCGACGTCGTTCCACCGAAGCAATTCGATGAGCTAACGCCAACTTAACGCTACACACCCCACTGAGCCGCACTCGGTCAGATAACTCGTGGATTTTCGAGCATCGCGCACAGATTCCCCGCTCGCTCACTTGTAGATTCTTCGATGATTTAACTCGTACCGACCGTTTAACGCGTCACCCCCGGCCGCCTAACGCGCAAACCAAACCCCGGTTTTTTCCTTATTTGCGATCGCCAAAAAGAGAATTCGACGGGTTCCGGACAGATTCGGGACCGGAATTTCAAGCAACACACGAGCTTTTAACTTACTAACTGCACCGCTATTCGATCGAAGCTGCGATCAATGCGCACACAACAATATATAAAAAGAGAATAAACACCTGCACGAAAATATAATTTCCGCGAGATTCGATTAAAAATTACCGTCTACCAATTACCGTCGACGCGAAACTAGCCGAGCGAGGCGCGCGATGATGCGCCGAAAAGGTTCCAGTTTGTTCGCAAGCGGGGACAGAGTTCGCGCGATCGTCCACGATTATCGGGCTAAGGGGGGTCGTGGGGGCGGACGGGGGGTGGCGGCAGGGGGATGATTTCGCGCAAGGGCCGACAGAAGCCGCGGAAAGGGGCGAGTGTTGGAAGGCGTAAGAGAATGGAAATCAATACGTGAAGTGAGCAGCCAGTTTCAGGCAAGAGCCTGCCGGCTTTAGAAAGCCTTGAGACGTCGTCTGTTCATCCTCTTTGTACCCTCGTGTTAAGAGAGCTCGAGCAAGCGCGAGAGCGAACGACACACCGTACGGAACGGCGACGGAAACTTCGAAAGTCCGAGAGAAAGAGAGACGACCGAACTTCCATTCAGGACTAATGGGGTTAAACGCCTTAGCCATCAACCGAACGTCTCCCTCTTGATTCTCGGACGTTTCGATTCGGCTTCACGGGGAATCCCCGGAGTTCGGAGTTCGCGCTGATCCGAACAACGTTACGTTTTGTTTCATTTTTCTTTTTTTTCGATCCATGCCCCGAGAGAGAGAGAGTGAGAGAGAGAGAGAGAGACCCCATGCTCTCTGGCGTCGTCTCTCGACTCATCGGGCAGTAACAAAAGACCTTCTTCTAGGGGAAGAACGCTGCCTTCGAAGATTCGGAATTTTTCTCGCGAAATTGCGATCGCTGCGCGCTGGAGACGCGATTTTACGGCGCGATCCTCGCGACGGTGGTACGGCAAAATTGAAAATGGGTAAATTTACCTTTGTGTGCCATATCGTCAGCGGTGACAGAGGCTAGGAGGCCGGTGGCGCCCGGCCATGGAGCGACCGCAGCGCCAAGCTGCTGCGAAGGCAGAATCTTCGGGCTTTTAGGCACTTCCGGTCACTAAAACAAACAAAATTTTTCATCATCATCAAAGAACAGACGTATCCCCTAATTGTTCGCCCTACCGGATCTTAACTAATCTCCCGATAGAGCTAGGTTCGCGACCGATCGGACGAGTCCTCTCGATCGTGGTCACGTTCAAACGCGAATTTAACAGTTAGGACACATGGGTCCTCGCACAGCGTCGATCCAAGCCGTACAGAGGTATGGACGAGACGACTTTCTGGCACTGCGATTAGCTCTAGTCCCAGAAACATATCCGCGCGGCAGCCACCTGTGTAAATTCGAGTCGTTTGCGTATCGGTGCGCAAGTGTGATTCGAGCGTCTTTGACCGATTAAAAGCCACGAAATTATTAAAGTTTAGGTTACGATCGCGTTACGCGTGTTGGCCAGAAAAAAATACACGCATTATAAATTTTTCTCGAAACGAAACGTATAATAGCGTGCGCGCGGAACGTCGCGTCACGTCGCGTCACGTTACCGCGTAGAAGTTGCGTGGAAAGCACCGGCCGCGCGCGCGCTTTATTTTCCCCGATATCGGTTTGCATTCAGACGATATCGACAGTCACGCCTAATTAATATGCTTTCATCGAGCTCAATGACAAGAAAGATCGTAATTACCGCGGCACGATATTCCCCTCTAACATTGAAAAGGTGTCTCTCCGTTCTAATTGGCTCCATCGTAACGAGCTCCGGTGCGGAAAGGGCACGACTTGTTGAGCAAAAGAATCGGCATCGCTTCTCCTACGAGAGAGCTTAACGGCATAATGGCGTTTCTCTGCGGACGCGAAATCCCTTTTAAAAGCTTAGATACACGAGGTCTCGTTTTGAACGGTGCGCACCGCGACGTTCGCCGCCTCGAGTGTCGTAATTACCCCGGCCTCGTGCTCCGTCTCTCTCTCTCTCTTCTCTCCCTGCAGATGATTCTCTCTCTCTCTCTCTCGCTCGCTCACTACGCTCACTTACACGTGTACCGCCCACTAAACCTGTCACCGCGCCGGCATACAAGCGAGAAAGAGAAACGTGTATCGTTTGGAAGCGACGATAAGGGTCGGGAACCAAGCTCGACGGTGCAATAATTAGCGCACAAACGGATCGAACCCGGTTCCAGCGAAATAGCGAGAACCACGTCGGGGAATTACGGATAAAAACTCGCGGATCCCCGCGAGAGCGGGTACAGCGACGGCGACAAACCGGCTCGCAATGCGATTTACTTTTACTCGTGGAGAAACAACGAAAATAACACTTTAGAAGGGATCGCGGAAAGAGAAGAAGAGCACAGCGTTCCAACGGCACGGGACTCGCGAAGAGAGAAAACGCGCAGGTAACGAAGTAAATGAGGGTAATAAATCTGGGAAAAGTTATTTTTTTATTCAGCGCGTGTCGGAGCGCAGACGACAAAGGGAGGCCGTCTCAATGGGTCCCGGCGAACGAGTACGCACATGGTACGCGAAAACAAAACATGACTACGAATCTCGACACAATAGTTTATTCAGCGCGATTGTACGGGGCACAAGGTGAATTGATGATTCGACGTCGGTCGTTGTGAATGAGAGGATGCTTTTCGACCGATTAATACGGAATTAACCGCAGCCGATATAATTGTACTCGGGATCGACGATCGCTGGATCAAATTTAATATATCGTTAGACATTCTTGCTAGCAATTACACAAATATACCACGAGCAGAGACGCGCGTTCTGATATAACGTTCTGTTTTGTACTCTGTTGGTCTCGAAGGGAGGAAAAATTACGAGATGCACGCGTGACAGGGGATTTGAAGCGAAGTGGGCGGAGGAGCGAGGGGCAGGGAGGGAGGGGACGACGACGACAGTAAAAAAGAAGAAGTGTCGCGGGAAGGGAGAAAAGTACATCGCACTCGCATATTGTGCAAGGGGATTACCTCGGATTATGCGCGACTGAGCGCAAACAAGATCTCGCTGGCTTGTGTTTACAAGACGCCAAGCTGTCGATTTAGTAAACTCCGGCTCGGCTCTCTGTCTTTGCTAATTTACATCGCGTCGGAGCTCTATTAACGCAAAAATCGAATCCGAGGTCGGATCCGCTCTGTTCACCGGACAAACCTCTGCATAGTAATTTACCGATCGCGACTTCCTGCGACATACCGTTTAACCCTTCGTCAGCATACTAGACTGGACCAATGTTTTTTTCTCCTGTTCGAAGCTTACAAAAAATCTAAAAAGTTTCTGGCGATAAATAAAAGTATGTGAAATTTCGCTCCGAACATAACCGGTGGTTGTCCACGGAGGGTAGCGCAATTATTTCCGCAAATATAATAGGCAAATGAGCAGACTCCGAGTCTTTATGCAAAATAACAAGTTTGTGCAACAAATTGCGAGGGACTGGAGCTAAATATAATTTTATATTCTTCACTGATCATTTTAATGTACAGGAAATAATATATTAACACTCTTGAAGACTTTTTGGGAACGATATTTCTCGTTTTGCTGGTAAGCATGATTTATCGATTGTCTAAAATCGCCGGTCTTATAGTAAATTTCAGCGAAACATTATCGGTCGGCAACGTGTTAAATTGCACCTACTAATTTCCGTAAAAAATTCCTAAAAGTTCTACTAACGAGAGACGTATCGAGCCAAGGTTTCCTCGTACGTTCTTTTCTCCCAGAAGTTATGTGGTCGCCGCGGGCTCTCGGTAGGGAGAGGGTTAAATATGATAAAGCCAGCTGAACTCATCCTCCCTGTCACCGATCCGGCTTCATCGTAATTCAGCGAACAAAGTGTGACTGATGAACGGGCTTGTAAAGTCTTCCGCGCAAGTTTCGCCGGGACAATTATTCGAGCCGCGTTCTACAGCCCTTCAAGTTCTTTGCGGCGCGTGGTAACAACGCGAAACACCGGGAGAGAGCTTGGTATTATACACGCGGATGGTAATAGGTTCCATATCCACCAGCTACCGGCGCATTATGCTTTACATTTCCGGCGAAACACTGTTAATGGCACCGCCGCCACCACCATCACCACCACCACCACCACCACTACCACCATTGCCGTCACACTCTAAATCCAACCCCGTGGTACACGGTCGAAGCCCGCAGGAATTAACTGCTCGCCCGCTCTCGTTCCCGTTCCCTCTCTCATCCCCTCGCTGCCTTATGCAGTGACTTCCGCCAGCGCGCCGTTCTATTTCGCTTACGCGCATTAATTAATAATTTCATCAGAGACGCCGGCGTAAACGCAGCATTTATTCGATTGAATGGCAAAAGTACCACCACCGTTGGGATGGGAATGTTCTTCTAAATCGTTGTCTTCGATCTACATCGACAATTCGTTGTCACTCGCAGAGACAGTCGGTAATTCTACGTTGCGTTTCAAGTATCAGGAATGAATTGCTGTATCGTGGCAATATTTTTGCCCAGCGAACAGATCCAGAAGCGTTTTATTGGCGAATGTTAATGCGCCCACGTGTGTAACATTTATACGATTCCACGGGTGTTTAACGACTCGTTAATAATGCGAACAGTTAACTGGCTGTTAAACGATTATAGATCTTGCGGAAGCCTCTTCAGCCGTGTACAAGGATTTACGTTAATGAAATTCCGCGTTACGAGAGGAAAATCACCGCTTCCGCCTTCGTGGCGTCATCATCGGAGGCAATCTAATGCCACCTATACGCGATATAATACGATATTCCTCTTGCTATAAAAAAAAAAAATTATTATTCGCCTCGGCGATATTTATTCACAGCGGGAAAACTCTTGAACATCCTTCTGGTGCGTCTCCACTCCGATTTATCGCGACATTCTTTCTCTGGGATCCTTATAAATCAGTCAAATTAATCTCGAAATTTTACACGAATATTATTGGCTTGTCGGAAAAGTTACGACGCGCTTTTGCAAGAGATCGATGCGAGAAATACGTCATTACTTTTCCGACAAACCGACAGATTGATACGAACATTTGTGTTTAGACCCCTGCCGCGCGTTCGAATGAAAATTTAACCATTCTGGACGCTAGGAGGTGAGGAACATTTCTGGGGATCTCGTCTCCCCTATGGTAACCGATAGACCTGCTTCGATCGATCGATCCAACCATCGATCCGTCGCGGAGCTATTGCCAAGCGGGCCCCGAATGCTCGCAGCAGTCCCTTCTCGCGGCACTCGAGGAAATAAATGGTCCGACAGTTCGATATTCGACGGCGGTTCGACGTGGTTCGACGTTCGTCGGTGGCCGACGCGACGCGACACGAGACGTACAAAACAGTTTGCATTCAGCGAAACCGAAAACTACTAGAAAACCCCGAACAACGAACCCTCGTCGAGGCGGAAAGGCTTGCTCACAATGCGCGCGTCGAATGTCACCGCGGGGTGTCCACACTTGTACGGGCTGGGAAGCATTCATCGCGACGACGGATACGGGACTCATTCACTCTGCGGATTTTACACGGCGAGTCATGTAGTCTATTGCCTAATTACACCATAATACTGTACACGGGAGCGGGCGAAAGACGCGACGAGGAGGGTGGCAGAGAGAACGAACGCGGAGCACCGGAGAGAGGAGGGATCGACGAGCATCGTTGCTCGCTTGTTCTCTTATTCGCTCGGTGCCGGGAGAGAAACGGTGAAACGCAGACAACAGAACTCAACGTATCGTTCAATCACATTCATCTCCGATATAGCGCGCGTATACAGGCCGCATTGTGCCACTTAATCTGTATTATACGGTACGGTCGTGCAATCTGCATCCTCGCACACCGTGTATTCGCATCGCATCGCGTCGCGCTCTAATACCGACTATTAAGCGAGAAGACAAGCGGCGGAGGGGTTCCTTTTGGAACCAAGGGAGACATCGGGATGACGTCGGGACGCCCAGTGTTTAACGTCGCGAGGCTCGTTTCTGAAAACCGATTAACTGGCCTCCCCTCGCACGCCCGCCCGCCGGAAAACGTCTCTTTCGCGGCCGCTAACGAGTCTGTCGCTACCTTGTCAACGCTCCTGTCGAGACTTTTTACAATCTCGTTTCGTGGCAACGCAACGGTGTCGCGAGGTGTCTTATCAATTCGAGAGAACTGAAACGAAATTTATTCCCCCCTCGGAGAACAGGGTCCATCGGTGGCGGCTCGCGCACAGGCACTGTGGAACTGCGACACCCCCTATTTTCACTTGATATTACCGATAACATTTAATATAATTAGTCATTTTCACTTTAATTCTTTCTTTATACTTGTACGATATACTATAAACCTTAAGTTTAACGTCAGTAGTCATCCTTCTTTTATTTTAGAACAGACTAAACATTTTCTAGAGCAGCACCCCCACTAATTTCAGCCACGAGGTCCGCGACAGTTTCACGTCGTTTGATAACGTTTGATCATAACAGATTCGTTGTACAACTAATACATTCTCCTAATCGGGGATAGATGTTTAAATATCGTTAAATAAACGGATCTTTATGCAAAAGAAAAATGGTCGAAGACGATCGTAGAAGCGGGAGATAAATGTAAATCTTATCTTCCTGTTTTAATAGTCTCAGGAAGTCGAAAATAATATAACTTTACAGTCTTTACGCCATCTACTTAAGCCATCTTTATTATGAACGCATAAAATCCGCGGACTAAATATAAAAGTTCGTGCGTTTTCGAACAAGTTGTACAACTTAATTACAAACTAACGTACACGTTCGCAAGTTCGATGGCGCCCCGAGACTTTGTGTCTAGCAAATTGAACAAAAATTTAGATCACCTTGGTAGAATTGAAATCGGATCAGCGTGTTTCGGTGCAGACGATTCCAAGCGAACGAAAACGCGATTCACGAAGCGTTCCTCGCTTGACACGCGTGATCGAGCACCGGCTCGAAACATCGGTGAAGTAGAGCGACGCGTCGGTGAGTTCCTTTTACGAGAGCATGAAAAGTTGGTGCCGCCTGGATCTGCGGCCACGTGACTACGTACCAAAAGCTTGCCGTCGGCCGACGCTGCCTCCGGGGTCGGGTTGCGGAGGAACACCAGCACGAGGAGGAATCCCTGAGCAACGTGGTGCCGTGACACAACCGCGTACTTATTCACAGTTTTCACGAGACGACGGGACGCAACGTGGCGTGTCGTCGTCGTCGTTTTCGCGATCGCGATCGTCGATGTACGTCGTCGTTCGTCGAACAGTCACTCGCGTGTCCAGGCACTAAACTCGGAGAACGAACACGACCGTCGATGCGACCGAACGTGTAAATGTCATCTAACGCGACCGATCTCTTTCGCGATCGATCGTTCGTTCGTAAACAAAAATCTCTCGGTCCGGGCGAAGACCTTTGTCGAAGACGACGTCGACGAAGAAGAGTCCCGGTTGCTCTCGAGCCGCACTTTCTTTCGTTTCGTCGCCGAGAACGTAACCGATCGCGGGAAAATCGTGCAGTTCAAGATCGTGGTCGGTCGGGTAATTGCTCGCAACAATTTTACGCTGACCGGGAAAGATTGTGTCGAGCAACCGTGTAAGCCGGGGGTGGCTTGTACGATCCGCACGAGCGCAGCACACGTGCTGCTCTGCAGCGTGATTCTTCTGCTTTCTTGGCTCTCGAGAGTAGCCGTGGTAGGAGAGAGAGAGAGTGAGAGAGAGAGAGAGAGAAATAGAGAGTGTGTGTTTGTGTGTGCGTGAGAAAGAGAGAGAAAGAGAGAGAGAGAGAGAGAGAGGACCGAGGCAAAGTTAGGGGCGAGCGAGAGGGCTAAAATCGACGAAGAGACGAGAAAAGCGGGCACTAGCGGGCACTCCTGGCCGTGGAAATATTATTAGGTAAAGCACACGCACGGACTGGCACGCACCGACTTGCGGACTCTCGTTGGGTCGTGCTTGCGACCCTGCGATTCGTGTTGGTACCTCGACGTACGTCGGACCAATGGGCGGAGGGCACCGTTACCACCACCACCCTTGCGAGCCGCGGTCGGTGGGGATGGTGGCTCCGCTTCGTGACATCATCGATTCTGAATGGTGGAAATGCTCAACCGTGCGGAAGGCTCATCGGAGGGCGCGTGTTGCACTGTCGCGGCGCATGCGCCGACCGGACCCGCTCTCCACAGAAAAAGGGTACGTGCGATAAGTTTGCGCCAGATGGAGACCGACTGCTTGCGCGGTAAGGTATCCGCTCTCCGATCGTTCGCGTTTGCAAAACCTCCCTTCGCTTTTACTTTATTTTTCATGACGGAACAATCTTCCTTCCGGTTTTTCCTCTCTATCTCGGTCTCTCTTCGCTTTGTTAATGTGCTCTGCGATTAGTTTTGCAATTCCTGCAATACTGACGCTGGTTCCGCACAACCCCTCCACCCTACCCTATCGAGCGACTTGAACTGGCTGCTAGAAAGTTAGGGTTTAGAACGTTCAGTTCGCAAACCCCCGATTCTTCGACGGCAAGAAACTGAGAATCTCGAGACGTCGTGTTTTGAGCAGACAACAGTCTCGGTTCCGAGGCGCCCACTTCGGAAAATCAATGACACGCGTTAAACTGTAATTTACGCCGCGGTCCCTTTCCGTGCAAAATGCTATCTGGTCGCGCGCGGAACGCTCGTGGGTGTTACACGCACTCGAAACTGCGAGACAGGGGGTGAGTCACCCTCTCTTTTTCTGTGTCGGGCCCCCGCGAGTCGCCTCGTGGGTGGGGGATAGGAATAACTGCATCAACCCCTGTTCGGTAGCGCGAACAGTTTAGGCTCTCTCGCTCTCTCGCGAAGAAACAAGCTCGTTTCACACGAAATACCCGCCGCGCCGGGAAGTCGTTTTCCGGAACGGGAAAATTCAGCTGGCTGGCCCCGGGAGAGCAGCATGTTTTCGTCAAAGCACCACTTACGGGCCGGTACTTTGACCCGAAAGTATGCTATTACCGGTGAAAGTGTGCCATGAAAACCGTTCCCGCAATCGTTAACAAGGTAACAGCCGTCGCTTCGCTGGCCGCGCGTGAATTAGACCAAACAGAGCCGAATGCTCCGCGAAGGTCATGCGTGTGCCGGCTTTTCAAATGTTTATTTAAGGTATTTGCTCGCTATCGGCAGCACGTGGCACGTCGAAACTGTTTATTCATGGAAATGAACATCGATGTACCCTCGAATAAAACCGACTAGATTGCGTACCTCGATGTCGTTAATTTCGACACGACTCGAAGAAGTCTCCACGGCAGAAGCTAAAAGAACTCTATTATCAAGCTGACGTGAATTTATTCCAATTTGTTTTCTAAACGCTCGCGAAATGGAAGGGAATCCCGCATGCATCGTATTATAATCGTAAAGGGATTCATGAAGCCTGATTCCGCGAATAGTTTATAGTCCCCTTTCGGGCAGGTTTCGGCCAGTTTAGGACATATTTGAGGATCCTGTAAGCTGCAAGTCACGATGTGAACCCAGCTTTAGGAGATCCACGCTGTGGAAGTAACGCGTTTCGATTTTGCGTTAGCTCAGCTACGCGTGAATCCAGCCAAGGTCAAGTCGTTCCCCGTTTCCGAGCATCCCTCCAACGCTCAGCTAAGATCGATTCTAACGAATTTCATATCTAGGGTGGATCTGCATAAAGCCGGGATAATATTTCGGTTAGTCGTGATTAGTAACAGTTTACTCGTTCGTTCGATTTCTCGAGTCGAGCGCGAACGAATTTTAATCCTCGAATAGACAACCATAATTAAATAAATGACGTCTACAGAATTCTATTGATTTTTATAAATACGCGCTATAATCGGCAAACGTTCACTTACGGTAATTTTTAAGTCGATCTTCTCCGTTTCTAAAAATATATTAATCCGAAAGGTCAATTTTAATCGTTCACGCGATCTAACGTTCCAAAACAATCCCACGCGTTTCATCGTTCTCACTGTTTTCGAAAATTCCAGCTGCCCGACATTTCTTTACTGAAATTCGTCACGGATTCCCCGTCCGAAACTCTTCGATTACGGACACAGGTAACGTGCTTAGGATCTAATCTCGTTTAGGGTAGGGTCTAAACAGGATAAACTTTGTCGAGGGGTGCGCGACGAAATCTCAGATAAAACGTTAATTACCTGTAGCAAATGATCGCGACTCGCAAATCATATTTCCATTGACTCTCTTTTAAAATACCATGTATGTTTTTTTTTGTAACTCGCGAAACTTTTATTTTTCGAAACTGGTGGAATCTATTTTCGATATACTGCGTCACCTTTCGCTCACCTGTGGCGAAAATTCGCGAAGATCGACCCTTCTTTCCGGACAGTTTGTCTCGTTAAGAATTGAACTATATACTTTCGCGCCTCGAACCAATGCCCGTCGGTCCCGTAACGCGTAAGATAACCATACACACAAAGATAGAGAGCGAAAGAGAGCGAGAGAGAGAAAGAGAGAGGCAGATACAGACACAGGGAGGACAGGTGAAAGCCAGTCTCCTCTGGAGGGGGAAAGGGAGAGTCGAAAGTGATCCGAAGGAGCAAAAGAGGACGTGGAAGGGTAAAACAAACAAATTAACGTCAGAGTCGCTTGTTTATTGTTGGGTGGGGAAACGGTAACCACGCCTTTGTCAAGCACGCCCTCCGAGCGTGATATTCCCCTTTTTGCCCCACTACCATCAACGCCCCTGACTCACTCTGCCTCTGCCTCTGCTCCCCACTATCGTTCGAACGCCACCGGTGGTGGAAATGACGTCAGTACGCGGCAAGATGCAACAGGCTGCTCTGTCGGCCGAAACCGTGGACGTTGAGCGAACGCCACCGAGATATCCGATAATTCCATGAGTAACGATGTTTTCCTGCGCGAACTCCTTAATCGACGAGTTCAACATTCCCCCCCGAAAACCGCGCGCCAACTTCCCGGTCGATGCGAATAATCTGTCATGCTCGACAATCGATACGCGCACCTGTGTCGCGCCCAAAAATTTACCACTGACTGTAAGCATTTTCGTAGAAAAAACAAAATTTCAACGATGGGAGCGTGGATCGTCGGAAATATTTTTCAGACAGTTTCCACCGATTCCCGCGTTCTGTCCAGCTGGTATACGAATCGAATTTTCTAAATCCTAGTAATCGTGTTACTTTTTAACATGTCGAAAAGCTATTTCTTCGATGGTTTTTTCGGAGGTTCGAGGGGGCGTTTGTAATCGAACTGGCTCGGCCAATCGCGTAATTTGTCAGCGGAGGAGAATTCGGCTGGGCAGCGTTAGCAAGAAAACGAAAAATTAAGCATCGGCGACGCTGGACACGCGGGGGTGCGGGGGTGACTCGAGGGATGCAGAAGAGAACGAGGAGTCGGACGTTTCAACGAGAAAGCCGACACGGATTGTAAATTATACCGGGCAGATAGAGAGAAATTCATGCTCTGATGACGCAGCGTTAACCACTCTCCGGTCATGCGATGATCAAAGGTAACAGTAATGGCCCGTGAGAGGATATCCGCTTGTATTTCGCCTAATATACTGCTGGCTAAATGCTGACGCGATTTCGAGAGCTGGAGCAGAAGATGAGGAGGGAGAGAGAGAGAGTGAGAGAGAGAAAAGGAGAGACAGAGAGAGAGAGCGTTCGTGTGCAAAGGCAGAATCGAACGAGGATAGGCAAAGGGACCGAGAGGAGGGAGAAGCCAGAAATTCAACGGAAAAAAATATTAGTTTTTCAGGGAACAGCGGATAGATTCCGTCGTGGAAAATGCCGGTGGAAGGGAGGCTCGTAAATTGTTCGAGTAACATGTGTACCTACCTAACGTGCGCGCATGGTCGGCCACGAGATCGCGCTTACCCGTGCCTTTCAAAAATTTCACACGTTACCGATCCGCCGCGGCTCGATCTATCATTTCGGCAGTTTACCCCTGGAATCCGCGAAAATTATCCGATAACGCGCCACCGTCTCGTTTGTCTCTGCACTCTGCCCGGAGCGTTTCCCGATGACGGACATCGATCCGATCCTTCGAAAAGTTTGTTCGCTGGCAAGATTAACCCTCGCGTCGACACACGAAAAAGTAGAATTCGTCGACGAGAATCTACGCGAGATTTGTAAGACTTGACATTCTTTTTTATCCCTTGAGAAACCTACGTTCGACGATGGTTAACCCTACAGATTCACTTTAACGTTTACTCGTGGAAAATTTCCAAAATAGGCGATTAAACTTATTATTTTCATTTACAGAGATTTTCGTATATTCAAACGGATCTCTTAATCTTTTCGTACCTACCGTCATGAAAATCAACAAAATTTTTCGGAAATTGTTTTCTTTACATTTTCCACTGAAAACATGGTGTGATCGCACCCATATTTAATAGAAAAGCGTCTAAAATCGAATAAGAACACAGAAAGTTCCGCTGTTTAATAGAACAGTTCCGTGTTATCGCGGATTATGTATAATACTTTAAATGCAAATAATTGAATGATCGTACAATACAATTTCTGCGTAAAGATATTGATTGTCGTTATATCTTATAATTATACCGGTTGGTTCTTTCTTCCGCACAGTAGTGTATGCACGCAGAGCGGAGGTTAAGAAAGGAGCTCGTCTCTGTATTGTGAACTAGAATGCTTCTTCCCCCGGTATCAGCGAATCCATTCCGGCCGTAATACCCTAAACGCGAGCGTTCCACGACAGAATTTCGCATAGCTCACGCACGCACGATTACAATGAGCGAAGGACTTTAATAAAGCATCAGCGGACGACGACGGGTACATCGTGTACCCCGGGGTGTCGAACATAATGGGGTGTTCGTGTTCGGTATCGTTATAATGGTGTTTCTCTCTCCTGCCTGACAATAGGTCGGCCAGGTCAAGTGTGCGTATACTAATCATGTTCCTGGTCAGAACGGAGGTCCGAGAATGTACCGAGGAAATGCGAACTATGCGCGGTACACAATGCCCCTCTCACACTTTCGACCAGATGCCACGGATATTCTGTCCGCTGCGCCCCTAGCTGGACGCTCCATGCAGGACGCTGTGTACTGGATGCTAAATGCTTTGGCCAACGCGCGTTACGCATCCCAACAACGTCCCTCCGCGTTGTCAACCAACGTTAAAAGCGAAACCGAGCCAGACTTAATCATTTTTCAATAATTAGCTCGATCTCCGACCGCGACGCTCAATTGTTTCGACTCTGGGGGTGCTAGTCTTCAAAGAAAGATTAGGCGACGAGACCGACTGCAACAACATTATTGCTACAAATGAGTTTTATAGGGTGAGTTGTCGACTCGCGATTAAAATTGTTGTTTGGTCATAGACTTGCGAAAATAGTGAAATAATCGCCGGGAGATACGTTGCAGGCATTTTGGGACTTTCTGGGTTGTACTTTCCTAGTATCAACTATCAATCGATATTGATATGTTTATTTCAGAATCTAATGTTAAATATATAAATTATAGTCCAGAAAGTCTTTAGACTGTAGTCAAAGACTGTAAGCTACTAATATTTCGTATGTAATATTTAGTTCTTCTATTTAAATCTGATATTTAATCTGTAATATTTAATTCGTGTCTCACCTGTGCCCTCTATTTATAAAAAGCTCACTCTCTTTTTTCTCTTTGTAACATTGTAACACCAAATTGTAGAGGAAAATGGACCCATTAAGGGTCTGAAGTGCTCAATAAAGAGAAAAACAATAATTTCCCATTATCCAGTTAATTGGTAAAGACCGTCGAGAATGAAACGTTGACGGGGAGGGAAATGTCGTAAGAGGCAAGAAGCCAAAGTGTCGTCTACCTGCGTTCTCTGTAAGCTAACACGGCTCTCTCCGTTTCGCGCGCGCAACGTTGGCGTCCCCGCATTCTTCGAACGAAATCCGAGAAACGTTTGGCCAAGCTTTCCCACATAAACCAACGGGGGAGGCGACGAGAGGGTGGAGATCCGTACGAGAAACGATACAATGAAGAGTTTCGACCGCTGTTGTGGGATCCGCGTCGAGAGCAAAGCAAGAAGCGTCTGTCAACAGGGGAACGAAGACAGAATAGGGAGCCACGAGGAGGCGAATCGTCGCGTGGGATTGCGTAGGATTAAACGTCGAGTAGCTAAGGGGTAGCAATCCACTGGCAGCCACGAACACGCTCGCGCGTTCGTTTCTTTTCGGCCACACCTGTGCGCGATGAGCCCTAAGCCTGCGATGAATGAACACACTCGTGCTCGTTCGTTCATGGTCGAGTGGGATATTCGGTGAATCGTCTCGCATAGGCGTATCTCCTATTCGCAACATCCTATAGTCTTCCAGCCTATCTCATATTTTCGAGTCGGCTGTCGTCGACATTTCCGACCGTTGATGCGCGCGAAACTTTTTTGATAATGCTTCTTCTGTGGAGCCGTAAGAATTTTTTCTGAACTGTGGACTCGAAGCGTAGTTCGTGGGAAATTAATATCCATCATTAAAATACACGATGACCTATAGGAGCAGTGCAACTTGCTCCTCTTTTTGAAAAAATGATAAGGGCCCGATAAGCAGGGGTTATAAAATATTGATAGAAGACGTAATCCTCAACGAACAAAATCAGCCATCGGTGAACGAATTGATCTTACGTTGAACAGAAGGTGTCCCGTGACACGCTCGGAGGTGCACAAAGACACAACAAAGAAGGCTCGAGAGGGGGTGCCGCTGAATGGTCGAGAGTCCCGGATTTAAAATCCGTCCCTGCCCGCTTAAAATCGCGTTACCGAATGTATCTCTATGGGCTGTTCAGCGTGCGAAGGGATTAAATACCTACGCGAAGTTCCGCAGCCCGTTTCCACGATATTCACCGCAGGGTGTTCTTGGGTAACCGCAGATGGGACGCGACGCGACGCGACGCTTCAAAGTGATGTCGCGACTCGGGGCTGTTACGCGTGTAAACACGACGACGACATCCGCACCGGGAAAGGATAAACAGTGGCGGGCGTGCGTGTTACACGCGTGCACGCGTCGTGCCGCGTCACGTTCTAAGCGGAATGTAATTCGAAATAAAGGTAGTCAAACGGCCCTTTCCGTGGTGTGGGAGGGAAAAATTATTTTTTCGCGGTGGCGCGCACTCGTTGTCCGGAAGTTACGAGCGCGCGCGGCCTTTTGAACGTCCGGAATATAACATGTTCATCTGGACCGAGAGCACGGCCTCGCGCGGGTTCAAAGGTTCACCGGGGAATTTTCAAAAGCTCGGCTCAAACAATTTCGCGGCCTCCTATCGAGAGTTTAATTGTTTTCGCCTTTCACGCTCGCGTACGCGTCGTCGTCGCGCATCGGTTTAGAACGGCGGGTACGCGTGGGCGACGTCACGACAAACGACAACGTATGCTAAAAATTCCCACGGCGTCTCGGAGGTGGTCCATTTCCCAGCGTCGATCATCTGCCGCGCGTTCTTTGAAGGCATTGCCGCTGGTGTAATGTGTCCGTTACCTCTGCAGCAGGTGACCGGTCGTCCGTCGCGTTGCGTCGCGTCGTGTCGTGTCGCGTCGGGTCGGGTCACCTTATACGCGTACAACGCATTTTTCACGATGATGATGCGTGTCTAGGATTTGCCTGTGTTGCGCACCGCACCGCACCGCACCGCCACGCCGGAACCACTTTGCCTTCGCCTTTACCTTTGCCGTAAGGCGATGGACGTTCTTCGCGTTCATCGGGTAACGTTACACTTCTGGGTGGCTCACGGTGTCACCGGCTCCGACACTTTGCTCCTCGAAATCACTCCGGCATCGTTTACGCGAACCTCTGGAATTCCTTCTGGACCCTTCTCTCATCATGGATATCGCTGACAGCTGCGCGGCCATCCCTCTAACGACAACGTCCGTTCTTGCGAAAGCTGAAAATTATCGTAATCGATCTTAAGACGGTAGCCTCGCCTCCAGAATTGCAAGGTTCCGGGATGCGCGTTCTCACAATGAACCATGTCTTGTAAACGAAAAAATAGTACTTTTGAGGGCGATCGCGACCTAGATCGATCTTTTATCCAGCGTTTTGAACTGCCGAAAACCCCCATTTTTGTATTATCGAGAAATGAGAACGGGCATCCTGCACCCTTGCAATCCTGGAAAAAAAAATCTACTCCCTTAACACTAGGTTTACGGAGCACTAAACGTGAGTATTTTACATTATTTTATAGAAATAAGAACAACGAGTTCATCGAAATTTTTAGCCATATTTCTAATAATACAGTACCTAAAGAAATAATTTCGATAATTCCTCGTGAATGCATCATCACAATCTCAGTATTTGTAAATGAAAAAATATAAGAACCCGTCATTTTGACGGGACCTGTAGACGTAGACCTAGTGTTAAACAGGACCAGATTTCGTACGAGTCGTTGCCGATCGAGCCGCAACGGCTCTAAAACAGACGACAGATTTATTATAACTCCTATCAAGTTATTTTTTTTCCCCTTGGTATTCATAACTGGCAAGTATTAGAAGTTTAGAGAGGCAGGTAAATTGTTCCTGTCGCGATCGACGTCAATCCGGGGGCAATTGTTCGGGTGTAATTGAAAGCGTCGATCTATCAACATCAGAACTTTTTATGGAAATGACAGAATTGTGTCGACGAAAAGGGTGTCGAAGCAAATAAGTGCAGTCGCGATACGACGCCTGTTCGGTCGCTAACAATAAGTGATCGATGATCGAGTTCCTGACTCAGCAGACATTCGCGAAACCGAACACCACGGATATATTTTTCCGCGCAAATATGCACGCGCGACAGACACTAGGGGAACGATATATGCACATACACCATATGTATACATACATACTGTATACCAACGTAATATCCTAACGTATCACGACACGTATTACCCAACTCGGAACTCGTAGATTGCGTTACCGGACATCTGCGATCACCGCGAGATCGGTTCAATAGATTAACACCAGAAATTTCCCTGCGATCCATTTAACCGTCTCGCGTCTTCGCTCGGGTTCCTCGTAGGATCACTTTCGCGAGCGTTTTCGTGCAAAACGAAATCGCGGCGATTCGAAGAAAATCGGATGATTTCGACGGTTCCCCACGCGCGTCGATATTTACGCGGGTTCGTGGCAGGACAAGAGAGAACGCGACAGAACGACGTCTCCATAAACGACGACGGGAGCCGAGCGTAGCTAATGAGAGGGCACCCTTGTCCGAATAATAAATCTCGAGCCGACAACATTACCGTTCGACAAAAGGATCTCGATGGGCGTGACTCGTCGTTCATAGTCGTTGCGATCGTGAGAGATGGAGACGTCAACTTTTGTGCGATTCGTCGCGGACCGCTGTCGGGCCACCGAGAATCGAGAAGTGGTGCGGCGCGGCTCGCCTCGGCTCGGCGGAATCGAGCATTTCATTCACGCTCGAACCCGTGAAACATGCTTCAACGAGGTGATGCACACTCGTCAACGTTGATTTGCGGCGCGTGCTACACGACTACGCGAATAATTCCGACTCATTGTTCCCGCGGCTGGAATTCGAATTTTGCTCCGGACCGAGACGAATCGGCCGTGTTTGGCACAGGCTTGATATCCGATCGACCGTTCTCGACGATGCTCGGCGTAAACAGATTTTCCAAATGCTCCGTGGTCCGGTGGCGCGCCTCAAAACCGATCCGACGACGTGACGCGCGACGGATAGATCGGTTATTAATATCGCGAAGAACAGAGACAGAGAGCTCCGCCGCTTTTGTATTCGTTCCGAGTTGATTTTATTTCATTCGAATCTTAACGTAACTCTCGACGCGGCGCAGCGCGGCGGAACGATTTCAATTCAATGGGAATTATTAAAAGCTGAAAACGCGCAGCATCGAGAGCCACTACACTTTCAAAGCGGTTTCTGGTAATTTATAAAATAAATTCTTTTACATCCTCTGCTTTTGACTTTTCGATTTACGCTCGAACAAATCCCATTCGAAGTGCTTTGTAATACGTTCCTTTGCCATTTAAACCGTTTGTTTTCTGCAAAAAAAGAAATTAATTGTTGACTCGAGGTAAAGAGTTCACGCACCGGGTTTCATACGCGAATAAAAAGGCTTCGGAGTTCCGCAGCATCATTGATTCCTTTGGTTATTATAATAATACACGTGTACGTGTATCGTGGTAGCAAGGAATCCGAGACCATTTCAAAATAAATTTACAAATACCGAAGTTATGGTTCGAGTCAAATCGTTGTTGGCGTTCGCTGAAATGCGATCGACGTATACGAGGTAATGAGTATCGCAGCGCACATGTCATGGTGTACGTTGATCGCGGGTGAGCGAGAATCTTATGTCATTCGATTTTTTGTCTTTCTTTGTCTTCGTCTTGGTCATGACGCGATCACGGTTCAATGTCCGGTTTGAGTGCCACCCTTTCAGGAATGGAAGATTTGTAAATAAATTATCCGAACGATTCTCGAAAAATTGATAAATTTCGACTCATTACGAAGCTAGAAGTCTCTAGTTCCATAGTCCGTCGTTAATTTTATTCCAGGATGTTTTTCTCGCGATGTAGACTACACACTCGAGCGTCTGTGAGGACATTTTCAAAGATTTTTTAGCATGCTTTACCTTGCATAAAATGACATCATAAAATTGTACATTGATTTTCCCGTGTTTTTATCATAGTATCTGCTTAGATACAAAAATCTGTTTAATCACTTCATTGCAATTTGAACAATTGCAAAATAAAAAACCAGAAACCGGTCCACCGGCGACTGTAGCGGTAGGTTTAGTGTGAACCGGGCAGAGGTCCGGCTCTACAATACGGGCCGGTTAAGATGGAGTTCCATCGTGCTTTACAATTTCGCGAGTGGCCGAAGAATTATGCGGTGGCTAGTGTGGATCCGGAGTCGGAGATACAGTCACGTGTTATCTAAACACCCGGACGAGAGAAGACGAAGAAACGGATAGGCCGAAGAAGACGGGAGAATTGGAACAGAGAGGAGCAGGGGGTTCGGGGGGTGGGGTGGGGGCTGGGGCGGAGGTGCGGAGTAACAGAGGAAAGGAGAAGAGGAGAAGAGTAGAGGAGAGGCGAAGGCAGCCGAGCTCGTGTGTGAAAGAGAGACGTAACAAAGGGACGACTAGTGGAACGGAGGGGTGCGGGCGAGGACCATGTGGGGGTGGCGGTGGTGGAGATGGCGGTGGTGGCGGTGGTGAGGTAGTCATGACGACCGCAGCGACCAATCATCCGGAAGTAACGCAGCGCGAGATAACTCTGCATCCAATCAGGTTTAAAGCGGGGACGGGGCTGGCCATCCCCCGCAGAAAATCACCCCCGTAACGAAATTTCCACCGTACGAGGGTAGATATACAAAACGACAGACGACTCTCTCGCTTTATTTCTATCTCCCTCTCGCTCTCTTTATCGTACTTATCCTCACCGATGCCTCACATAGTACTCTCGAACCGGGGGATAAGCGGAGGTGATGGTTTCTTATCCACCACCCTCTGCCTCCACCCCCAACCTCGCCACCTACTCCAACTCCTTCTTTTCTTTTAATTCATAATCTTGGACCGTCATTGATAACCTGCTGGTCGAAGATAAGAGGACTCCTGGTGTCTTTTGAGAATCTAGAACGGCACTATTCACGGTGGCTCTCGCGTTCGCCGCGACGAAAAAATTCACTTTGCGGTAAGACCACACCGGGGGAAAGATCCGTGGTCTACGAGGTAAGGAATTTTGGAAATTTACGAAAAGATCTTTGTTCGTAGAAAGCGAGTGACAATTTACCAAAAGAAAAAAATAATTTGTCGCCCACGCGACCGTGACCTTCGCTAGGCTTCGTGTTCCTGAATGTTTACATGGAAAGTATGAATTCCGTGTAACAAAAATGGAGAGGGATGCCTCTTCCGGTCAGTGCCTCTTACAAGTGCACTTTCCGTATAAATATTGAGCCCCGAGGGCGTCCAAAGGGCACGGTGTCCCAATACTCGCAAAAGGTGACACATCCCGTCAGCGTGTCTATAATGGTGAGTAGCATTTTACTTGCCGTTCTTTTTTTGTTTTTTTTTTTGTTGTTGTCCGTAGAATATTTCTCCGCTCGTCAGAGCCGATAAACTAAACAGATATTATGCGTTCGCGAAATACTCGATAAATACAGGGCCGGTGACATCCGCCGCGCGTAAATGCGTCAGGACGCTTCTTATATGGGAAAGATGCGTTTATGGGCTGGCAGCGGGCCGATAAGAAGGCTCATAAAACGAATGGCACCCCATAAGTGTTCGAAGCAACTTCGACGTTACCTTCGGCACGATCGGTTGTCGAACGTATACCTCGCATTTGTCACGTTTATCGACTTCACCACCGTGTACACCACGCCACGCCACACGCTTCCATTGTGACACACTTTGACGCGCAAACGCCTCGCCCGTACTTTATGGATTGTGAACGCGAGATCTAGCAAAGAAAAAAAGAACTAGTCATTAGCGCATTGGCATCTCGTTCGATCCCGTGGTCGTCAACACCGCGCTCTGCTTCAAAAGCATCGATGCTTTTCGGTTGTCTCGCACGCGTTCGGTAACCGTTTACGTTGATAAAAGAATTTTAGCGCAGTGGCTCTATTTCTATGAGGGTAGCGCGCGGTTTTATTGCTCGCTATCCTGGGAAAGCGATAACTTTGTTCTCTTACTTCCGAAATTTGGCATGTTCGCCAAAATATCAATTTGTCAGGGTCCGCGCGATACGGCGAACATTGCAATATGTTGACTACCACGCTACATTTGCTGGAAATCTTATTAGATTAGAGGTCTTGAGCCGCCGCGCCGCGCAATATGGTCGAAGGGTGATCCGAAGAGGGTCGAAGAAGAATGGCGCGGGGAAGTTGACAAAATATCGCCGGTTAACGTAAATTCGTAAATCAACCCGCGTAGACACGGACTGTTTTTTATCCAGACATAGTGGAATACTTTTCGCGTGAACAACGACGATATCATCGTCGAAATTCGCGGCCGGATCGATACTTTCAAGGGTTAACGACGAACAGAAACGGTTCCGTTGGAATAATGAATTCTATAAATCCGTTTGCACGGAGAGATCTATTTTTCAAATCAAGCGAGAAGATATTGGAGGTCGGCCTCGCGGAAAATTTTTCTTCGGCCAGAGGGAGAGAGAGAAAGAGAGAGTCAGAGAGAGCTTACCCCTAAAAAAGCCTTCCACGATATCGAATCGCTAATCTACCTCGCGCCTCCTTGATTACGATACACGTCCAGGCGGGTGGAAGGAATAAAGGAAAAAAATTTTTCTCATCATCCAGTCGCGCGCAACTTGCCCTCGCTCCCCCTCGACCCCCCGTTCTCCGTTTTCCACCGTTTTCCCCCCCGTTCACGTTCCAGGTTCCCCGTCCGTCGCCATCCCCGTCCGCCGGTGCTTTCGCCGAGAGTGTGGGTGGATGAATTCCATCGTTATCGAGTCGCACCCCCATTTTACAAACGGGAAAGCTTCTCTCCCGTCCGCAAAATCCCTCGACCGAACGTGCATATTTCCATTTGACACGCCTCAACGATCGCCTAATTTTATTAAAAACCCTCGTAACCTGGTTCTGTTTTTCGTTCTCCGGTCTTCGGGGACAGGAATCTTTTCTTTCGGACGCTTCCGTCGTCGTCGTCGTCGCCGCAACTGCCGCTGCTGATGCGCGCTCGCTCGTCGCACGCGAAATATGTATACTGCCGATGTAGGATCTTCGGGGCCGACGTATCTGCAAGAGAAAGAGGAAAAATTTCAGCAAGTTTCGGAGAAAAAATATTCTATCGTCTTAATAGAAAATTCAACGTAAACCTGCGAGATTCGTTTATCGTGACGCTGGGCCTGCGGTGGTTAGCCAGACGATCGTCTTTGTATCGCGTCGACGAAAAACAAATCGATCGATCCGACGCGCGACAGCAGCGCGGGGAAGAACAAATATTATCGGTAACTCGTTTCGAATCGATTCGGCAGTCGATTCCCGTAAAAATGCATCGGTATCGATGCTCCCGTTTCACGGTAACAGGTTCACCGGTCTTTTCCGATGAAACGAGAAAATGCAGGTAGGCAGGCAGGCAGGTAGCATAGCGAGGAGCGACACTCGAGCCGAACGCGAAAGCGATCCGGATAGGAAAACAAAACAAAAAAAAAAGAAAGAAAAAGAAAAAAAAAGCGTCGAGCGTTCGCGGGATACCGCTGCGACGCGAATCGCGTGCGACGGTCGCGCGCTCGTTAAGAAAAGCAGAGATCGTGGAGAACATTAATTCGGATTGGCTGAGCAAGACAGCGTGCACGAAACGGAAATTCAGAGTTAATCGTGTTACATTCAAGGCCTCTCGGTGCCTCTCTCGTGCCGCGCTCGTGAAAACGCAACCCCTTCGATAACAGAAACGACAACAGCTCGTTACGCCTACGCCTACGCCAACGCCATATTTGACCCTCTTTCTCTCCGTCTCTCTCTCTCTCTCTCTCCCTCTCTCTCTTTCTCTTACGGTTGGTCCTAATTTTGAAACTCGTCTGCCGCCTTGCCGCGGCGGAGCTCTACCTACGTAGGACTTCTGGAGAGGAATCCAGAAGAGAGAAGGCAAGAGAAACGGATAGAGAGGAGCCGTAAACGAGGTCGAGTGTCGACAGCGTATAATTTCGATGACAAGCAAAGGGGTGGTTATATCTCGCCCGTTTCTCTTCTCTCCCCACGCGGACTGCGAGTGGTGAGCCACCCCTGTGATTGTATTAATTCAACCCCACCCCCCTCTCCCATTTACTTCTCTCCGTTTCCGTCCTTCTCCGGCAGTATTTCCTCCTCCTCTCTCTCCGACTTTCTCTCTATGTATGTGTGTGTATGTGTTCGTTGTCGTTCTGTGATGGCCCTCGCGTCCTCCCCTCGCTCCTTGTCCCTTGTCCCATGTCCCGTAGTCCCTCGTCCCGCGCCGCAAGCGCGACCCTCCTAAAGCACGACTTCCGGGGGCAAACGAAGCGTGCGAGCGTCGTGTATAATGAAGCGAGCTCGTTCGTTTCCTCGCCGTTGTTCCAGGCGTCGTCACCTTCCTCCTCCCTGCTCTCTCTCTCTCTCTCTCTCTCTCTCTCTTTCTCGGACTCCTCCCAAGATTTCTGAATATGCCAAAATTTAAAGGCGTGCCCCACCGCTTTCGAGCCGTACCGTCGCGTCGTCATCATGATCGCGCCGCTCTGATTATAATCAGGAGAATTATCCGTGGCGATGGACGGTCGTCCCGACAAACTTATCTTCGGCGATGTTTAAGAATTCTCGACCGCGAAGAGTTTGTTCGCGAACCAGCGTTGACGAAGCGCCACTTCGAAGAAGAAAAAAAAACGGGAGTTTGGTTGATTGTTCAGTGAGCCACGGTGGATATCGCTCCGAACGATGTTCAATAGGAGCTATGTGACCGGAGTTAAGACCTCCGGAGGAACGGCGGTAACGAGTTCCGAGGAAAAGACGGATTCATAGGAGGTTCGCCGGCGAGAGAAAAGGAGAGAGACAGAGACGAAGGAGGAGGAGGAAGGGGTCAAAGTGGGAGAAAGGAGAAAGGGGTACAAGCCGTTTAGCGATATTTCACGGGGCTCTCGTTCGTAAGGGTTTCTAGCCGCGCACGGTATTACTGGAGGCAGTCTTGCAAACTCGAGATAAGAGAAGACTGGTTCTCCGTTACCAGCAGTGTGAACGGAAGCTAAGACGCTTCACCTTAGCTTCAACTTCTCGCACGTAAGGCCAGAGAATATACCGAGAAGAAAGCCGCGCAATCTCGAATCCCATGGTCTTGTACCCGTGCGATATAATTAAGTATCGTTTTCCGCGGAGAAATCGCGTTAAAAATTCCACTAAAATAGAAATCCACGATCGAGTGAACGATACGCCGGCGAAATAACAATCGGCAGACCGGCTGAGAATGCGAAGACGAAGAGCAATGGCGTAAGTAGCTTAAGCCTTTGCACGGTCGGACATGGTGGAACGTTCAATCGCGGAGGAAACGGAACGTGACGGAATCGTTGGCACTTCGTTGCTGAAAAAAAGGAAAGAAGAAAAAAGAAAACGAATGATTTTGTAACTCGTTAGTTGCTTCGACCGAGGACGCGCAGCGTCTTTTGAAACCGTTTAAAAGCATCCCATTACAGAAGCTCGGAGAACGGTTACAGGGAGGCTCGCGCTCTCGGACAATTAGCGAGCATTTAAGTGCACGTGCACTCGAACCCACGGCTAATCCCTGCAATTTTACGGGAGGAGGGACGGCTCCGGCGTTTGTGCCAATTAAAAAGAAAAAGCAAGCGGGAGCGTCTCCTGTCGTCGACTCGTTATTTACACCGCAAAAGAGGCGCACGTGCCAGCCCAATCCCGCGCGGGGTAATCCTCTCTTAATCACTCGGTTTCGCGCGAACAGGTGCGAGAGGAGATTGCCGCCGTTCGGCCGCGGATCGCAATTAGCCTGGAATATGTATGCGTTCGTGTCGTCGATCTCTCCTGTTCTCGGACAGAACGAAGACGCGGCGAAGGAGCTTCCGCGAATTCAAATGCATTCAAATTTTCTCCGATGCCCGCATATTCTCCGTTGATCACCACCTGTTGGTCAATCCATCAACGACTACGACGACGACGACGATCAAACAACAACTTTGGCGAACGAACGAACCAACGAACGAACGAACGAAAAGCGAAAGAGGCTCGATCGTTCGACGTTCCCCACCCACCCGGTATATTCTCTGGTAATGAACGCAACCACCTTGAACTGGCAAACGGATGAACGGGCAGCCAGAGCCAGTCTGTACGAACAAGTTCGAGGGAGTGAGAGCGACTAGGGGGCGACTAAGGGTGGCTAGGGTAGAAAGAAAGAGAGGGGAAACGTGGTCTCGCAGCCGCTGGAAGGGATTGTGTCCTCTCTCCGCGATGGATGCACCCTTCTGTCCCGCTACCGACTCTCTTTTCTCTTCTGCTCTTCTCCATTCTCTATTCTCTCTTCTCTCACTCGTCGCCTCTCTCTCTCTCTCTTTTTCTCTGCTTTGGTTCCTTCTCGTCGAGTTCGAGGGAGGCTAACTTCGGTGTTTGTATGCGCGTGTGTACACGCGTCTACGCGTTTCAACGTCTGTGTCCGCATATTTTTACGCGTGTTTGTTCTTCGTACACGCACGATAAGTCCGGCCATCGACGGATGAACGATCTGACGCGATTATGCCTCGATATACCGGGCTCCTCTTCTGCTCTCGCTGTTGCTCTCGAACTCGTCTCTACATCGTCTCGCGAGACAGTAAAACAGTTCGGATAATAGACACGAAGAAATGCACGATTAATCTCCGAACGATATTATTTTTTTCTTTCTCTGGCTGTCGCGTTTATAATTTCCTGGAAGAAACGGAGATACGGAATTCAGATTTGGCCAAAGGGTTAACGAGTAGAACGCGAAAGGGATTATTGTTCGTTCGAGTTCCGAGTTCGAGAAAGAGTCGCTGATAATCTCGGGATCCGATCTACTCAACCGTCCCTTATTAGAACGATGAATACTTGCGCCAAGAGTTCCGTAGCGCCAAGTTACGACGAAACTAGGCTATCTATACTAAATTTCCGCGAAAGTAGACTCCGGAACTTTCGTAATATCTGAGTTCGTGATAGACTGCAATCGGATCGATTGATCGATTCCGCAAAGTTGTCCGCTTAAAATAGAAGGGTTTCCAATCTGTTGCAACCGATCAAACTTCCCTGATGGTTTACCTTGAAAATATGAAAGGAGAGAGTGGCCTGTGGGTGAAGAGGGGAGGGGAGGGATGGGCGGGAAAAACGAACTTGCTCGATGTACAAAAGTAGCTAGGTGTCGGAAGCCAGGAACTAGAAAGCAGAGACCAGAACAGTTCTGCCACCTAGAATTGTAGAAAGGCTGGCACGTCTCCTCGGGAGCGCGAGGCGAACGGTAATCGATTATTCGCGAGCAAACAGTTGTCGAAGATGGCGTTTAGGCGGCCTACACGACGAGATTTCCTGATCCAGAAAACCTGATCGCACCATGGCGAAGACAGATTTCTTGGGAGAAGATTAGGCGACTCGACGGTTCGGGGCTGCTAATGCGACCATGCGCGATTTTTCCAGACAATTCAGTGTCTCGGTCTCTTTTTCACGGGCGAGTACGGCCGATTACCGGTACATTACAGCACGAATTTTTCACGCAACTAATTTTCAGTGAGAAAAAGTGTGAGAGAGAAAGAGAGAGACGAGAGGAATATAAGAGGACCACCTCTACGAGCGTGGAGAAGGAGAAGACGAATAACGTCGTCGGATACGCGAACGGATTCCTCGGTCGGTCGGTGGCAGTATTGTGATCCTCTCGCTCGGCTGGACCGAGCTGACCGACTTAGCTGGAACGCGAGTTCAGTTACGGAGATTTTCCCGAGGGATTTAACGCCCCGCGGCTCCTCGTGGATTGGATAAAAGGGATCATCGGCGTGAGCTTTAACCGTGGATCGTGGTTAAGGCCGACGACAAACCGCTTTCTTTTCACTGGCTCCTGACAGGATCAGGCGAGGAGACTCTTTGCGTCAGCAGATTGCGAGATCCTCTTTCGAAATGCCGTATACATATACCCGGTGCCGACGCTCTGGCTTCGGGTCAACTCAATATTGACTTTTCATCAAATTTACCGATCGGTCCGGTGTCCGCGGCCGAATATGTTTCCCCGTATCGTTCGGATTCCTCCACCAAACGGGGAAAAAGCTGAACGGGCGTTTTCCTCGCGAAATTGGTATGTTGCTTGGCATTTTAAGCGCCGGAAATCAGTCCGGCGGAAAGTTTGAAACAGTCCGAATAGAAGAGAGAGAGAGAGAAAGAGAGAGAACCAAGGACAACGTGAGATTAATTTTTGCAGCCAAGAGAATGTCTGTCAAATAAAAATCATTGTCAAGAGGTCGAACAACGTGTCCGTCCGCTGTAGGGCTCTGATTGGTCCGTATTTTTTGTTAGTAAGTCCTAAACGAAGGCGGCCATGTTTTCAAAGGAGAATGTTGCTTCATAACTCCTGCGGAACCCCCCATTTCCAGATGGAATTTTGGGGCACCCTGTACATAAGAGGAGCTTTCAATTTTGCGAGACTACTCCTACATTTAACCCAGACCTAAACCAGATCTATATATTGGCAATAATTCGAATGAATACGTCTTACAATTAGATGTATGTTACACTGTATGTGGATCTAGGCTTACGTTGCCACGGAGCGTGCACGAATACGGAAAATTCAATTCGGTACTGTAGCAATAGTTTTTTGCGAATATCTCGCAAAACTGAAAGAGACTCGAAGAGAATGTCGAAATCTATAACATACAGGGTGTTCCCTACGTTTCCGGCAAAATTATAGGAGCATGATCTACGAGTGAAAATAAGTAGCCTGAATAGGTGCGGAACGGCAGATTTAAAGCTGAGTAATTGAAGAATTAATTAAAGAATTAGATTAATCGACCTTGCGTATCATTCGGCTTTAAATCTACCGTTCCGCAACTATTCAGGCTACATTCAATATTTGCCTATAATATTGTAACAAAGCGTTTATAAACAAACTTAATATAACATTTTTTTCTTATTCTCACTAGTAGATCATGCTCCTACAATCTTGCCGAAAAAGTAGGGAACACCCTGTATATAAATTTCAAAATCGGAGTGGAGCACCTCTTTGTAAATAATTACCCAACGTGGAAACTAAAAAAGTCGATGGTTTGGTGGACGCACGCGACCGGTAGCGTTCGCAGAGGGACGAAGGCGCGGCGTCCGGATGTCGGGTGACATCCCGCGGTGCTAGACTGTGACTAAATCCGCGGTGCCCATGCAGTGTTTACACTCGAGATGATGCCTCCTAATGCTAATACGCGGGCCCGGCCCGTCCTGGCCCGACGGTGCAACGTAGCCCTCGGGTTTCTGGTTTCTTAATGCTCAATCGCAATCCAATGAAAAGTGTATGAATGGCAAGCGATTATCAAGTCGAGCGGGCGCTCTCAATGTGTCCGTCGAGGCGTCCGCGGTAACCCCGCTGCGTTAACCGACGTCGAATCCGGACCAAATGGTACGAATTCTCCTTCCTCTTTCTCTTTCGTGTACTCTGTCCTCTCCTCTTCATCTCCCATCCCTTCCCCCCTCCCACTCGGCCCCACCTTTCGCTCGCTTTTCACCTCGTCCGCCGCGCGCTGTTTCTTTCGCTTTTTGCTCTCCTCCATTTTGCAGACGCGACGGATAGGCGAGCACCGCACCGCACCGCACCGCTGCGAAACGAATTCGCGAGCGAGCACGTGCTCGGGTTTCCAGCTCGCTCGCCGATCATAATCGGGTCAGGGAGCAATCGGCGCTCTAGTAGTTACCGTTTTCGGTAAACGTAAACCCGGGAACGATGCGGAGGACACACCGGTCGGAGGTGCACAGTTGGCCATAAGGACTCGTTTCCTATGCGTTATTCGCATATGAAATGTCCAATTCCACAACGGTCACTTGAAACAAACGTATCCGTAAAGGAAATCCCTTGATTAAAGTAACCACCACCGTAATGAATCACGAGTTCTTCGATCACTGCGATGAGGATTAAATTTTTTGGGCGTGCACGTTATTTATGAAATTGTCGTCTCTATTTTTAAGCTTTTTCTATCGCTGACTAACAGCATGTTCATTCACTGCTTGTGGTTTATTTTCTCGCTCGTATGAAGAGAATACACGACGATCGCATCGACCGAAATATCAGAAATAAGTTATAAAATGTAAATTTCCATATACACGTAGATACGAATATTTTGTAATAGTTGATGCCAAAAATAATCGTGGCCGTAAGAGACGGGGTTTTGACAAATGAAAAACGCGAAAATGTAGTTTCGCCCAGCGTCCAGCACCTTCGCGAACAGAAATTTATCGAAGTTTAAAAATCTTAGGTGGTCGCGCATGCGTTAACGGGAGGGATAATCGAATGATTCCGCGGGGGCGGCACACGCGTTGCTTCCTCTGGAGCGTAGAGATACGGAATACGGGCGTTTGATGCCATTTTTCCGTGGAGCTGGCCGCGGCGCAAAAGTCGGCTGAGCAAAAATATATTTTGGCACGAACCGCTTATCGGGTATCGAGGTTTGCTGAGATGGAAATGAAACCGGAAGTGGCGCAAGGGAGGGCGCAAAAAGCCGCCGGTTCACGGGCCCTGCTTCGGAAAAAAATCGCTCCAATTTCTTGCTAGTGACGTTTTTGCGCGCAACGAGCCTCCAGGGGCGACGTGTTCATCGGTCACGAAGAGCCGGGAACCCCGGGGCTGTTCGTTGCCGTTCCACCGAGCGGTTCTGTTTACCGACACGCTCGCGCGTACGTTCGTTCGCCACTGAAGGATCGTTTTTCGGAGTCACTGGTTCGAATCGCGTTCTTCTGGTCAATTCCAATGTCCTGGAGGGCACTTGAACATTTTGCACGTGCCACTGTAAAAGCCGAGCCCCGATCCGCTCGAATCCGCCGCGCACCCCGAGCTTCACCGAAACCCGATCGAACTGAAAATAACCGAACGGCAATTCGAGACGATCCGTGAATAATTCGCGATAGAAAATCGGACGAACCTCTGTCGATCAATTTTTGCGAGACGACTCTATTTTACAGTTGAATCCCAACTCTAAAGCAATCGCGAAACTTCTTTAAGCATCGTTCGAGCACTCGAACGATTTAGTCCGAAACAAAGTAAATGTTTACAGTGAATTTTAAGGAAAATAAAAAACAATTTTCACGCTAACCGAAAGGAACTCTCTGCGTTTTTAGAAAAATATTTGCAGATTATATGGATTAAGGTCAGGATCTTCCGAACGGATCACGGAATCGTTCACCGGCGTGTAATTCGGGGTCCCCAAAGCCCGCCGATGCATGGCAGTGTTGGAATAATAAACGAACTTCTGATTCGACTGCAGCGGGCTGGATTAAAAATCGTGAGCTATGTCAGATGTGCCGGGTTATTCTTCAGTCGAATTACGCACAGAAACCGATCGAGGACACCCGTTGGGCTCACGTTCCGGAATAATTTAATGACACAACCCTCCAATGCACTCCGCCGTCTCCGCCTCTTGTCACCGCGAGCCGAATTTGGTTAAACGCTTAACAATTAAACAGGAAACCGGGCGCGTACCGTTGCTCGGCTCGATCGTTTTCCGATTTACAACGAAACTGAGCACCACGCCGCGTTTCAATTCTTTTCCCCCCGCAGAGAGAGAGAGAGAGAGAGACATAGAAATTTCCTATTTTTCGTCACAAAACCACCTCTCCCCCCCCCCCGACCGCCAAGCTCCTGTGAAACTGTCGAAATAGTCCGAGACCGCGTCGGTTTCCGAAAAAAATTCTACGAACGGCGTACGCTTCGAAAAAAATCACGGAAAAAGGTGGTCATTAAACGCGACTTTTCTGCGCCGGCTCTCCCGTCGTTTCCGATTTCGGCTACACATAACGCGCGTTTTGTCTTTCGGAGGCTTTGACAACGACCGTCAAACCCACGGGAATTACGCGTATACGAGTGGAAATGAAAAAAAATAAAAAAAAAAGAGAAAAAAGAGGCACAAAATGGTTGGACAGTAAAGAGGCAGAGAAACACAGGGGGAGAGAGTGCGGTGGCGTTGGAACCACAAGAGTGTGAAAATGTTTTGCAATTTCGAAATCAGGCGTGGCCGGCAGTTTGCACCAAAGCGCGTCACCGGAAACTGCCAACCAGTGGGCTGCGGCCGGCAACAACTCTCGCCGCAAAAGCGGATTGTGGTTCCGCCGGGTAACACGCATTAAAAACGCCTCACGCACATGCAAGCTCGCGTCTGCCGAACGGTCTCTCTCTCTGTCTCTCTTTCTCTCTCTCTCTATCTATCTCTCTTTTTCTCTCTGGCCGCCTGCTTTTCCCGTTTTTTAAAGGAAAAAAGGCAGGAGCTTCTCCCTTTCTCTGTTCGCAACCACCGCCCACCCGCGACCGGATAAAGTAATTTCTACGCGCCGCAAATGCAGCTCGTTCGCGCACGATCTGCTGAAAAAAAACAATGCGAATAGGATTAACGCGTTGTAATCCTGTTTTAGCAGCCGCTCTGTTCCCTGGTCAAATTTACTCGCTACTGGTTTACGGGCACGCGCGCGTACTCGCGCAGATGCCCGCGTCGAATGCCAAATTCGTTTACACCTGATCGATTTCGAAAAAATACAAATTTCACGCCGCGTCGTTCGTGTAAGCTGAGGTATTTGTTTTGTTTTTCGTTCAGGGCAAGCACGATCTTGGACCAATGAAAAATTCCGAGACGACGGAAAAACGTTCGGAGGAAGGTGGAGAAAAAGTGGCAGCCGGAAGGGTCGTGGAAGAGGCCATCGTCGAATCCCATTGCGGACTCGTTAAAGAGGGCGTTTAAAGAGTAGGAAGATTCTTTGTGCGGGAAGCGTAGAGATAACCGAGTGGTGGCACCGCGGACAGACGAAGACACAGTATTATTAACCAGGGTGGAGAGCGGCGAGCGAAGTACCGAGCACCGACGGAACGGAGGAACGGCCATAGCACGCGACACATCGGCTCGGGCACCAAGGCGAGACGACGGCGACGAGCAGTCGAGTGAAAATCACAGCGGGGAACCAGACACGCGTGTCCCTTTGACGGCCATCTCGTACAGAGGGATGATCCTTTCATCTCGCCGCGCCGACAGCATCTTCGCATCTCTATCCTTATGGCTCGTTTCGCGAATATTCCCGTTGCGTGGCTGTCGAACGAAACTCCCGGTTCGACCCTCGCATTCGTTCTCCGATCGGTAGTTATCCTAAACCCTGCTAAACATTCCTCCGACCCCCCCTCGACGATCTAATCGCTGCGGACCTTTATGCAAAGTACAAATGTTCTGCGTTTGTCGTGGGAAGCAGGAATAAAATAAAAATTTAATTCATCTCGTAAACGACATTGTTACGATGAAAACAACATTACAATATTCTTGAATTTTTCGAATCTTTTATCGTTCTATACTTGGTCCAACCAATTTCTTCATTAGTGCGTAAAGATCCGCAGTCTAGTAACCACTTTTCTGGGTGAAATAGAGTAACGTTAACCCTTACATCGATAACCAAAATTTCTACGATATTCAACGATGTTCTACTTCATAGTTTCGATGTAATCTAGGACGATTCAAGAGCATAAAGTCTACAATAATTTCGATATTCATCAACAAAAATGTCAAAGAAGTTTTAAAGAGAAATTTAAAGTGGATAACCAGGTAAGGGTTAATAATCATTCCAATTGGATTTAGATTATTTCCCTGTATGTGTGTTCTTATGTATTTATGAGAAAAATCAGTAGAAAAAATTGTTCGTTTCTATTGGAAGCGGTTGTACCCGTTTGCCGGGCCGCGAGGGATCCGGCAAAGGCGTGATCGTTGGCGAAAAACGCTCGCGATCGACGGCGTTCGTTCTTAGAAACGGTACGCGCGGCACGTACCCACGATCGGGTGGCCGTGTCGATAATATCGGCAAGCGAAGCGGAAGATATGGCAAGAGAAAAGCGCGGAACAAAAAATGAGTCCGCCGCGGCGCGGCGCGGCGCGGCAGTGGCGTCGAGGCAGGGTGTCTCGTGCAAGTTTTCGTGATGCCCCCCGCAGGGGGGCGAGCCACGACGGGGGCGCCGTTCCTGGACCCTGTAATTTGAAATCTTCTCAGGAAGAACCGGATCGAGGCCCTTTCGCGTCGAGGGGTCCAAGGCGCAAGGAAAAATAACTGGCACCCCTCACGGCCGCAGCGCCTCCCCCCTTATTCTTCGGCGACAATGCAGCAAACTCCCGAGATATTCACCCTGCAATCAGCCGCGAAGTCAAACGTTCTCAGGAACGTGCAATGGAAATGGGCGTTCACCAGTCGGCCCAGCAATCGAGAATCATTATTAACCCTAGGATGACTTCGGCTCCTCGCACAATCCGACACTAGTCTAATTTCCGCACACTTGTTTGCAGCGGTACGACTGTGTTTCGCGTGTACAACCGTTCTTCGCGTCTTTTCGTAAGGCAAATCTCCAAAAGCTCATTCTTAACCCTTAGCGGTCGTAATAACATATAATAGAATAAATAATTATTTGAAAACATTTCTAATACTCCATCAAAAAATAAATATAATAATAAAATATAGTTTAGTGTTTTAAATAATTTCCAATAAAAATATTATTCTTATAATACTGAAAATACTGTTGCGTTGCAAATTTTGTGCGGTTCATATTATACCATCTGCTCTGCTAAATATACTTGTTTAATAATTTACCGCAAAAGCATCTTTGTAATTTGGATAATCGTGAAATTAAAATATCTGGAACCGGTCATTTGACCCGTTGGTGGTAGAGTCAGTGTTAAACTCTTCCAAATTCGATAATTATATGGACCAGTCGAATTCGAATCTCCGCCGCGCGGCAGTCGAATTGAAATTCGAGGAAATGTCTGCGCGGTTGTTCCGCGTATTTATCAAATTCGTAACGCGTCCGGTAATATTTTCACTTTCAATTGGAATATAACGGGGCGTCGGTTATAATGGGTTAGCGCGGGCTCGCGGTTGATCGGATAGAGAGTTTTTGCCGGTCCGACGATTTATTTCCAGCAGGGAACGGCGGCATCAATCGATCGCCAGCAAATATACGCACGGTGGCGGTAGTCGTGTAGTAAACCTCGTTATCGCATTATCTCGGACACCGGAGACCTGCACGAGGGAAATCTATTCTATGGGGAACTTGCATTTCACATAGGGACCTCGGCCGATCAGCTCTATTATACCAGCGGAGCATATCGCTTCATGTATCTACGTGCTCCGCTCTGCACGCCTGATACCGATAACATTCATGTACCAATAATTTTGTAATATCGTCTGTTGCGCGCGTGTAGGTACGCGTGTTTGTCGCGGCCATGCGGGTTTTATACGAGCGCCGGCCAGACTCGCCGAAATTTCAGCCCGGTTCTGTATCCTTCTCGCGATATTTCCCCGCCGTTCGGAAGCTTGGCGAATCCTATCAAAAAATTACTAACGATAATATACGTCCGAATCGCGGAAAATCTACTTCTGGATTACTCGTTGCCGGTCTAAACAGAAACACACAGTGGTAGCATGGCGAGTAAAAATAAAGGAAGTGAAGGGGGATCGAGCTGATCTAGATCCGCAGCGACGAAATGGCGGCAGAAGAGGCACTCGATTACTTCGACGATTGCCCCCGGGTCCAGCAGAAAGGAAAAGTGGCCGAATTCGAGTAATACCGTCGTCGGCGTCGTGTGACGATTCATCGTCGAGTGTCGGGGATTCGATAAGGCGGCTTTTAAAGTCCTTTAAAAAGCAATACATCGCCGAGGCGACGCGACGCGGCGAAGGGCGAAACAGAGGGAGCTCTCAATAAATATCCCATGGTTCCTGCCCGGCACGTGTCTCGCTTATCCCGCGATCTTAAATACTTGGCTGCGCGTGTCGGTCATCCCGATCATCGCATTAACTCGCACAAATGATCCTGCGTTACAGTCGTTCCTGCGACCTACAGATTTCGGGTCGCGCTCTCCCCGTTATCACCGGCTTGCAAAGTCGCCGATACAGGCTTTCCATTTTTCTACTCTGACGTATCGAAGTGATATTGCTTGAAAACGAACCCTTCGTCGCTATCCCTCGAGAATAATTAATCGTGTGTTTCCTTCGACATCGATCTTCTCTTCGGCGACAAATGCGGTTAAATTCAGGGGACCTAAAATTTGCAACTTTTCTGAATGTAATATTAGACAATTCGACGAACAAGATCCGCTCATTACATCGTACCAGCTCCTATCTCTGGAAATCAATATGGCGACGATCTAACCTCTCAAACGCGCTTGAAATCGAGCAACTTTGCTCGTGTATAATTTTTAAACGAACGAACTCCGCACACTGAAACTTGGATTCGCGCACTAGAATTTCAAGTTCTATTACTTTTCCGGCGAATTGTATAATACGGTAACGTCGCGATCTAAGCCCGTTCGCCTGCTCATTCCACTGGGGAGCACACCCCGCGGTCTGCGTGCTGTCCTTTTCTCCGTTAGGCGCGGTGAACATAAAAAAATAGTGTCCACGCATCGAGCATCAGCTTAGATCGCGACATTACTGTGCTACGATCAGAAAAGTTGCAAATTTTTGGTCCCCCGAGCGAAAGTTCAGTCGAAAATGTTTCGAAAGGCGAGTAATAATTTATGCGAGCGAATAACGCTCGTTACGGTAGAACCTCGTTTGCTCGGTTGTAACGGGAGAAGTGGCCAAAGGACAGAGAGCGTGTAGAACGACGCGGAAACGCACGGCGCCGCGCAACGACAGTTTTGGAAGATCTCTGGGGAGCGCACGGTGCCACGTTTCAGACGAGCTACGCGAGCCCGCGTGTTATGGGGTTGTCAAAGCAGAGACAGAATGACATCTCCATTATCACGGGCCGACCATGAAGCAGGACAGACGGTCCGCGCGCCGCATGGAACGAGACAGAGCGATACACGAAGGGAAGAGACTAGACTAGAGGCTCCGTGTAGGAACAGAAACGCGTGCCACCGAGATAACGGATCTCCCCGATGATAATCCTCCTTGGTGGCACCGTAGGGCACATATGGTCGAACCCCATGACTGTTAAACAGATCCACAGTGGCAGCCGCTGTTCCGAGACTTTATCTCGGAAGATGCTGCCGATAATTTCGATTCCTTCCTACGTTGTTGTGTTCTCGCGATCGAATTCTACACCCCCGCAACACGGACAACGCCTCCGACACACCCTTCGCAATGTTTCATCGTCCGTTGCGTTCGCTGGGTGGACAGCGGATCTTTATGCAAAATAAAAATCAAATTTTTAGCTGAATTGCAACAATCCGATGTGACATGGAAATTTATCTTATTTCTTAGTACGTTTAATCAGTGGAAAATAACACAACAATACCGCGATATTCTCCCAATATTTTTACTCCATTAAATTACACTCATTTTTGTCGTAAACGCATAAAATCCGCTGTCTGGTTGTTGTTATTCCTTGAATGCTTAAAATGCATAGAATTAGTCGAAATTCCGACGATATTTTCTATCATAGATTTTCAGCTTTCCCTAAATTTCATTTATTTTTTCATAGAACATTTAGCGAGAGCCTACCGGATTAATTGCCCAAGAAAATGCTGTGGCTTGATACGCGAGAAACGGTATAAACGGATTTTCATGGGAAAAACAAGTAGGGTAACGGTGACCGTTGCCCTCGAATACGTCAGAAGCGAACGAGGAGCACTCGAAATGGGACAAGGAGGAAGCGGTGCCGGGAAGCTGGCCGCAGCTTCCGGTCCGCTGCCACATAATTTCGTTACTTTGCACGGAATTGGATTAAGAGGGTTCGTTAAGGGCGCATTAACGCCCGTTTGCACGTTACACGATGACCCGGACCGAATTACATTGTGGCGTTCGGTCAGCTCTCAATGGGCCGAAGTCGCCCCGCTGCGTTCCGGAAATGCCGCAGATTTCCCCGTTTCGCCGGATCGGAGAGTCTTTCTGTCGGCAACACGCGTCCGAATTTACAAAGGCGTGAACCGAGAGCACCGAGCCACCGAGTCGACGTTAGAGCCTGGCATTAGTCGTTCCCGCTGCTAGTCTGGTCGACGTAAAAATATTATAAAGAAAAGATATAGTGTAGGAATATTAACAATTGTTAATATAAAATGTTTTTATTTAAATAGAATAATATGAGATCATTAAGAAGTACAGTTTGCGACACGCAGATCTCACAGACTTCACAGTAACTGCCTTCTTTACCGCTCGGGATCTCACGCGACTCTGCCCTCGCGAGACGCTGACCCTCGCCCGACACTTCGGTAATCGGCGATCGCTCGCTCGGTTCCAAACACTCGTCATTCACACGATCCACCCATACCACACATACAGCCACTCGGTCCACTCACGCATACCACAATAGTAATATCGAGCACTTTAAAGAATTGCAACAATCTTGCCGTTCTTAGTCGTTTCCTGCGCAGATTCGAGGTGAAACACGAGTTCGCCAGGATTCCCACAGGTTTGCAGAAACTGACCAAACGGGGAAAACTTGCCCCCGAAATATAAGTGCCCCGCCGTCGGAGGGAGAGGCGAAAGGCAGGGGCAACGTCTTCGTTAAGGGATGCCCGCGGGGCAGAGTTAAAACGGCGCGGAATCAAAGGATCGATTAGAATCGGGCCTCGCCGCGGGATCTCGCCCGTAATTCGTTGGGAGTTGCGTGGTTCTCGCTGCTCACCCTCGTGCCTCGCTACCAAAAAAAAAAAATACCAAGAACGCAAGGGTCGCGCGCAAGGATCGAACCGGCAGAGGGGTGGGGGTGAAAGGGGCTGCAAAGGTGAAAAGAGTCAGCCTCTTTGTTACGGCGCCGGCGACTTCTTGCATCCCCGATTTCGGGGGAATCGCGTCCATCCTCCGTTTTCTACGGAAATTCAATATTTTGGCTATCGAGTTTCCATGAAAAGAGAGGAGAGGAATTTCTACCCCCTGCCTGTGCACGCTTTCTTCTTCCCCCCGTTCCCCCTCGATTTTCTCGGACGCGCACGACGCGACGATTTCCAAAATTATCCACGATCGATCGAGCCGAATGATCCGTGAAAGCGGCTCGCGTGCCCTTTTCGATATTCTCGAGTTTCCATGTTTTCGGCCCTGCGATGACTTTCCTTTCACCGAGGTGCCACGAATTAACGTGCATTGTGGTCTATGTAACCCGACGATTCCATTGTCGATCGTTCGAAATTTTTATTCCGTATTCTCCAACGATTCGCCGCTTGTTCGACACCTTTATTAATACAATGGGTTAATGCTAATTTACCGGGCACTAAACACGATTAAACCGTTTTACCTTGGAAAACTGACAGGGCTCTATTTATTTAGGTTTGGTGCAATTTTTATGTCAATATATGCTCGGATAAAAAAATCTATCGTATCAATTTCCATAAATTAATTATTCGGTACATATGAGTTAATAATAATTTATTAATGTATACAGGGTGGTTCATCTAAATATGACCACCTAAATATCGCCTTTATTGGCGATATATCTTATATATCTTATATATTAGATATATGTATATCTTATCTTTTTCTCAAGGTTATTTTTTCCAGAGTCTCCGCTTTAATTATCAAAGATCAAGGTAATGTGTAAAAGTAGTTGTAAAAGTAGTGTAAAAAAACATCGATGGCCTTGATAACTACGAAAAACATGATCTTGCGAAAAAAATATCCTTGCCATATATTCGGTTCATTAACACCGTGCACATTACTTAACAAATACTTCTTGCATCACTGCAACCTGAAGAGATATTTAGGCGCTACTTAAAAGGACCCTGTATATATAAGTTAATTCCGTAAGTAACTTCATAATTTCAATAATCGCAAAGAAAAAATATAAAACTAGTGTGCTTATAAACTAGCGCGTCTGAAATTCGGTAAACTGTTTTCCTGCCAGAAAAGACGTTTTACATATCCGCGATGTTCTCGTTTAAAAGAACGGAACTGTGCAAACAGTGGCGATACATAATTACCGGGAAATTGTGCCGAGAGTTAAGCGCGACAAACGGTTCGAAGTCAAAGCAAATTGTTTCTCGGGCGAATCGGTTCTCACGGAGGAAATGCTGGGAGGCCGGTGGGAGTGCGAGAGATCGATCTTGGAATCTCGATTCCGGTACACGGTTAATAAAGATCTAAGGAGGCAGGATCCCACGGGAGCGCAAACACGTAGAAAAGACTCGCCCGCTGGGACGAACACCGGGATGGGCGTGGCGGGAAAACATGCAGTCACAATGTTGGTCCAACTACACGACAATTATCGCCGGTGGGCTTTATAATTAAGAGGCCGAGAGCACCGGCGACCCCTTTCCCGCCGCGTTCGTTGTTCACGGGTCGCAAGCCGTCCGCGCGTAGCTAGCTAGTATCTGGCATCTTTTTTTCGACATCCCACAGCGACGATCCGGTCGATGAACGAACCTCGATCGACGAGCGAGACTCGTCCGTTCGCCGTGTGTTTCCTCCCTATCACGCGCGCCCGAGAAGTCTGGTTAGATGGCGACTGTAACTAGTCCGCGTTTCCTTTCTATCGGCCTCGAGACTACGTGCTGAGACATTGTCGCGCCTCCCCGCCATTGTTGCGACCGTTTCTTTTTTTTTTGTTCACCGGGGTACAATATGTCGGCGACTCTGCGTGTGGGAATTCGTCGCATCGAGGGAAATGCGAATTTTATTCGGCAGAGATAACGCGTCGAGGATACGGAACAACACAATTGGAAAATGTTTAATCCGCCGACGAACGGAGCGGATCGTACGCGAGGCGCGTCAAACAATTTTTTTGCGCGAAAGTAACTCTTACACGTATGTACGTGTAAGAGCCATAGGAAAGTTATAACGACAAGAACGCGATGCAAAAGAAAGCACTCGCCGCGTTGCGTTGCGTTACGAGTGGCTGCAACGAAACGGATCGTTCCGAAGCGAGTCGAAAGTAATATTCCAAGGGCAGAGGGGTGAGGGGGAGGGGGGTATATCAACCTTCTCGATAGTCCTCGAGACTGCAAGTAATTTCGAGTGATTTCAATTTCAATTTAACCCCCTCAAGCCGATTTCGTGAGTTCTCCATTACCCTATTTCGAGGATCGACAACGGGGACGCAATTATCCGATATCGTTGACGGAATAGAAAGTCTCATTACGAACTTGGTTGTTCGTTCGGCGGGACCATTACCGGTGAAACGCGATTCGACGCCGCCGTAGCCCGGTCGCCTCGTTTATTCGAGACTGCGACGATCGTGTTTTGTCGCCGGTTTTCCCGACGATCGTGTACGCCGCCTTTTTTATTTTTTTTTATTCCCGGTTTCGAATAAAATATAACGAAAGAGAACACACGCGACGCGGATTCGAGAAAAATTCCAAGAGCACTCGCCCGACGAACGGCAGAGGGAGGAGAGGGGGGAGGGTGGCGGGAAGAATTTGGAGCAGACCGATGGCAAACGGCGAGCAGAGAAGGAGGACCGCGCGAGGAAAGGAGAAGACGACGGCTAGGAGAATACTACAGGGAAACTCTCCGAGAGGCAGAAGATCCTCGGCTGAATTTTCGGCGACGAAAACTGAGCGTAGGATGAGAAACGACAATAACTTCTCGGCTCGGCGTACCATTTGATTTTATGCAACGCTTGGCACGCCTCTTAGCGCGAGATATCCTTATAACGTTTAACTAGATTGTTATGATTGTTGTCCCCGGCACCGTTTCTCTTCCTCTCTTCGTCTCGTCTCTCTCGTTCCCCGTTCCTCGTCATATCGCCGACCCTCTCCTTCCCTCTCTACCTTTCTCTCTCTCTCTTTCACCTTGCTAGGTACGTATATAACGATGTATACGTGAGTACATGTATGTACAGCGCGTATACATGTACATACAATATAAATGCACACAACAGAAGTAAGCACATAGGCATAAAAGCACACAGAGACTGTTGGCAGCGAAATTCCGAGGGAATTTCAATCCTCCCCCCGCCTCCCACACACCCCCCTTTGACCATGTTTACGTACATCGTCTATGTACGCGCATACGTTCTCGCAGCGCTGTGTTATACACGAAGATAGTCCTGCATAACCGCGCTTCGTTTCTCCCGCGAAATACTGCCGCATTGCAGCTGCTAATAGAATAACCTGTTAAGCAACGTTAAGTGCAAATTGGGGAAACTCGGTAACACTCGTAATCTAAACGGTCGCCTTTGTCGGCTTAATTGGCCCTCGCTCCTGCCCCAGTCCCTGACAAGACGATTCACCCCTTGTCCCGACGCGGCTTGGCGCGTGTACAATAGACGCTCTTATAACCGATCGACAACCAACAAAAATCTTTCGCAAGCGGCACGAAACACGATTTCGGAGTTTAGTGAACGCATTCCGGCTCAGCGACAGGTCTCGCCGAGCATCGCGTTGCCATTGGACGAGCCAGAGTCCGCCCGCTGTAGCCGCGCTCCGATTGGTCCGTGGCTTTTGTTAATAACTCCCGAACGAAGCCATGGCGGCCATTTTCGCAAAGAAAAATGTTGCTTCGAATCAGCTTGGGAACCTCCCATTTCCGGGAGTTGAAAGAATTTTGGGACACCCTGTATATGTCAAACTCAATTTTTTGCTAATAAAAGAAAACAGAAATTCTACGAGCATCGGATCTTTAAGTTGCCTGAAAAATCGCAAAAGATCGTAGAACAAAATGTAATAAAACTCATTCTGAACAGCAAAAAATTGGCTTTCATTTTCCCTCGCGGAAACGAAATGACTTTCCGAACAATCCAATGCTTGCACGACAGAGTATTCTTCGCGAGAATGTCGGACCGGTGCCGATAATACGTGTCTGTGTCGTTCCGATGCGGACAAACACTTGTACCCAAATGCATTGAAGAATACGTCTGTGCTGACTGTATAAACGGACATTAACGCGGAGCTAAAACTGCGACAGCCCTCCTACGAGTTTCACCTAACGAATTAACCTGGTCTGTACCAGGTTAAATCTGCGTTTCTCGCAGCGCGGTTTCCGCAAACCGCGTTACGAATTAATCGTTGTAGGAGTTACGTGTATTTTCGAAGCGACGAGGCGTGGGTTTTCGTCGTACACGCGCTAAAATCCGCAGTCTGCCTGTAACCTTTCGCCGCGTACCACGTGTTCCGACGAACCGTGGATAGGCTGATCGTCTAGGTTATTCTTCGCTTCGAAACGGTAAAGGTCAAAGCGAAACCAAGATTCGCCGCCTAAATTGGTATGTATCATATTATAGTTTCGCGCGACGCGACGGTATTAGTTCGGGGAGAGGAAGCGTCGCGTCGTCGGGCTTGTCCGTGGGACAGCGTGCGATATTCATATTCTTGGAAAAGTCTGCCAAGAGAAGGTTAGGATAGCGCGAGAAGGGATGATCGGGAGACAGAGGACGGCAGAGTATGGCAGAGGACGGCGGAGGATGGCAGAGGCGGCGGCGGCGGCTGGTGGTGGTTTGCAGAGCGTCGAAGCCACTGGTGCAGACCAATGGCCCGATGGAGGCAACCCTGGTATTCTAACCCTACAACCAAGAGGGCTGTGCTGCTTCTGCTTCTGGGTCTGCTTCTGCCGTTGGTGGTGATGCCACTGCCGATGCTGCTACCTACTGCTGCTCCAGGTACTGTCTGCGATGCTGGCGCACACAGCGACAAAGAATGTCGGCAACGCGAACGGGCGAACGTGTCTGCGGAGAACCGGCGGTGAGAGGAGTGGGGGATGATGCTGGTGTTGCTCCTGCTACAACGAGGAGGAGACGGCGTAGGCCCTACCGGAGCTGGATACCAGTCTAGATATTTCTTATCCCAGCGCACGTAACCCTCTAACAAGCCAGCAAAGTTTACCAATAAATTGTATGACGACGAGCCACGGCGATGCTACCGAGCCACCGGAATATCCTACCAACAACGCCGCTACGAAACCACCGCGTTCATACCTCGCACCATCTCCCCCCGCACCCTCCCCTGTTCCGCTATCATCCCTTCCCGATACTTGTTCTGTCTAGTCAAAAATGTTCCCGAAAGAATCTACGCGGAAAAGAAAGGTAGAACCGCAAATTATTTGCTCGAAAGTTCCCCGAGGAATCCGTAGAAACGGGTCTGGGAACTTTCGAAGATCCGAGACGGAAGTTTCGACCGGTTCTATTTCACCTTGCGGAAGTAAACGAGCACTGCCGACAGACACATCCAACGGATACGCGTCGGTGCTGTTGGAAGTTCTCGCGGTGATGTTATCGCAGAGACTTTAATCGTTTCGATCGTGTAACGTGAATTTTTGACAAATTTTCCGACAGACCGAGATTTTTCTTCACCCGATGGCGGACCACGGGTTCTCTGTATCGACGCGCCGAACGTCGCGTCGCGTCGGGCCGCCAATGCCAGCGAATGAAAGAGAGGGAAAGGGAGCCAGCGATTATATTGAATAGTATTTCGTTGGCATAATGCGACACGCGCGAGCACACTCCATAATGGAGTCACCTCGCGTCGGTTACACAATGACAATACTAATCGGACATAATGGCTACCTACTTTCTTACCGATCACTCCGGGGAAAAAATGAAACGAACGAACGCGCAATACTACAATGATTCTTCGGAAAGCAGAATCGACCGACCTTCGAATCCGTTGGAGCTAAATACACGGTGACTCCCATTAATATTCGGACGCTCTTAAAAGAACGATCACATTTTTGATATTCGACCATGAACTTTTTCGAGAAGTTAGGGCAACTAGTTTACTACTCGATGTGGCAGGAAATTTTTCAAGAATTGCGATTGGAATTGCAGTGAAAATATTGAAAGTTGTATTTTACAACTTTTCAAAAGTTGACAAATTAAAAAATACGTTTTGTAGATCTGCGTCAACTACATTGTGGAAGTATCATCGAAATCGGTTGATGCGGGAAAAAACAAAAGTCATTGAAAGATGTAAGAATCCTTAGGTTTACCGCAATCAACAATAAACCTGAACTGCAATTTTTACCATCTTTAAACGTTCGTAGCAACGTTGACCGATTTCGATGAAATTTTCAGTTCAAAAATACATCGTACCATATCAAAAAAAAAAAACAGAGTTGACCTTCAAATCATCTAAGCACCTCCATTTGAAAAAAGAAGCTAACGTGCACACCACGTAACGGGCAATCTCGAAACAAAACGACGTTTGTCCGAAGAATTTCTTCCTATCTCAAAAATGTTAGAAATGATTCAGGTGACTTCACCCTGTACGCAATATCGCTCTTGAAAATCGCAGCTTCTGCAGTCACGTGGGTGAAAAAAGTTGAACAAGTTCGTGAAGTTCTAGTAGAGAAACCGCGAGGAAAAGACAGACGCGAGTTCATCGCGGGAGGGAGGATCGTTCTCGGGCCTCTAATTGTAAACAAAATAATAAGGAAGGTCAAATTTTCGAAGACTCGAGCGGCGCGGCGCGGAGGACGAAGCGGACACGAAGACAATGAAAGTTTCTCGTTCGTTGGCCGGCTATCGTGCGCTCGCTTTCAAGCGCGAAACAACGTGCTCGAACGGATATATCTTGAATTCTCAACGAAGCGAATCGGCTTAAGTGAAAATCACTGGGCGGTTTGCGACCCCGTAAATATTGTGCCGGTTTAGCCCCACGGGTGGGCAAAACGAAAACGAACGTTCGGGGGTGGCTGCGCGAAACTCTTGGAACGCTTTTTTCTCTCTCTCTCTCTCTCTCCCTCCGTCCTCCTTCCTTTCTTTCTTTTTTTTCTAACCGGTTGCTGTTCCAGCGTTCACGCGTGCCTCCTTGCCCCTTGAAGTGGTCCGTGCAATATGGCGGAAGAATCGATTGCACACGAAGAGACCAAGGAAGAGACGCTTAAAACTCTCCAACTACCCCCGCGTTTCAAGAAGAGGATTCTTTCGATCTCTCTTCCGGAAACGAGCCAGCCCCCTCCCTGGTAATTCCGCAATCCTTTCGCCGGACAAACCGGATAGCGGAGAACAAAGAGAACTTACTGTTAAAATGGTCGAACGAGTCGCGGACGACCGCGCGGTCTTGCCGGTTCTTAGCACGTTGGCGACCGAACGACGCATAAATGTGTCATTCAAATTTCTCGATCGGGTATGGACCACGCGAAAATACGTCGTCAAGAGCGTATCTGTGCGAAAGCGAATACATCGGGCAGACAAACGGTCGCGAATAGTTACGAAACCGGAACAAGTTTCCCGTGGTCGTTCCCGAAGAATCGCGGAATACAGAGTCTGGTGGCCGATTTGATTGGGAGCGGAGGACGCGGAGCGATAAAATTAAGAAGGATCTATAAATTTGTAAGCAGCGCCGCGGCGGTTTTATTACGAATATATCACGGGGAGGTGAAACCACGCCCGATCCTAAAATTATCCGACCGAACGGTTTCGTGCCAGCACACACGAGGATTTCGGCAAATCCGATCTTTGCCAGTGGTCAGAGAGGCAAATACATGGGAGGACAGCCACAGCGAGGCGCGGCGCGGCACGGTGGCCAGCGAGCAACATTCGGGATATGCTCGCATCGGACATTTCAACGTGAAATATCTGCGAAAGAATGGTCCGTTTTCGATCGAAGTACTTTTAATGCTCCTGCTCTTTGCTCCTCGCTCGGTCCGCCGGTACGCGAGAGTCGAAAAATATTTTTAACCCTCGACGTTCCGAGCATTTTCTCTGTTTTGTTTTTCTTTTTTATTCCGAGACTCTGACTTTTATAGAGGAGCTCTTGAAAATCGAGAATTCTATTTTCTTTCATCGATTCGCTCCGGTTTCGTTGTAAATAAAAATAGCATCGGCATTGCGAGCATATCTCGACAGGGCCAATGGAGCGCGAAGGGTCAAAAGTGCAGTTTCTAATGTAAATTGATTCGGGCACGGGATATTCGATATTTTCTCCATGATCGAGCCACGTGTGTGTGTGTGTGTGTGTGTATGCGCGCCGAACGGTTCTCGCAGCTGCTGTTACCTTGAAATATCGCGAGCTTAATGAATGAATTCAGTGTAAGAATCGCGCGAGGGTAGTCGGCGAGGTAAGGCAACCGAAAAACCCCGCGAAGGCTAAATCTGGAAAGGTGTCAAAGTCGCGGACAAAGGTTTCGTTTAATTCGTTTTGCACACCCTCGGCAGCCTCGAGGCTCGAGCCGGTGTGTGTTCGCGTAGATTTTCAGACGCGAAAAAAGCCCTCGGAGCTTCAGAAGCAGCGGGAGAGCTCGTATTAGCGCCAACGAGTCAGAAAACCCTCCCGCGGCTCGCGACGCTACAATATTTATGGGGTTGCTCGTGCGAGCGAGCGATTCCCGTTCGCGCGAGTTCGCCTCGTTGGGCGCTCAAGGTCCGAACAAGTCCTAACGCGTGTGCGGGACGAGACTGGGACGAGCGTGAAAAATTAATGAGCGAGGACGCCGACAGAGAAAAAGCCTTAAAACGCCTGCGAAAATCCGAAAGTGTCGTCTAAACATACGTAAGTAAGTACGCGTGGACGATGTCGCGAGCGATGTCGATCGCCGCGTCGTCGTCGTCGTTCCGTGTCCCGTTTGCGAACAACGTCTACCGCCGATTCGAACAGTTTTCCTAAACCAACCGAAGCGTGCTCTATGGTAATCTTTGATAATCGTACCGTGTATCACGGTTCGGCGAGTTTCAACGTTTTATTTGAAATTCAATTCGATCATCTACGTCCTACTTCGCCGGTGAAATCAACGGGATCGACGAATTAGAAACGAAAAGAGTCGCTCGCGACGGTTTATCGAATTATCGTGACCTTCGTCGCGACCTTGAACAGCAGCTTCGCTCTCGTCCCACGAAAGAATAAAATACGTGATCCGTTTCGATCCTGTCCTATCCGAAGAGCGATGGTTTAATCGGTGCGATAGACTTTCGTAGAGATAGCTACGGCGAACAAGCGTTTTTAAAAGTTTTCAAAAGAAACGCGTCGAGGGGGCGTGCACGGTGTACACTGGCCGTGCAGAAAAATACCCGGCAGCTTGCCGCGCGTTCTTGTTTCCCCGGCCGCGGCCCCCGGGGCCTCGTAACTAACGGATTCGTGCGAGAGCAACCGATAGAAGTAGAAGGAGCGCCGGAAGTTTTTCATGAGCACGCCAGAAGGAAAATAAGGGAAATCGGGGGCGAGTGGAAGTCGAGGAAGTCGAGGAAGTCGAGGAAGCCGGCGGGCACGGACGAAGGGAGCGAGTGGGATGGCGCTCGGCCAGCGACGCTCCCAGTGTCTGCCTTAATATCCGCCACTAACATTATTTCATAAAAGTATTACTATAAATCCAAACTCGCGTTATTTAAGCACCGTGCCTCCCGCGCGAGGTCCCACTTTCTCGCAGGATCTCCGCGTAGCTACGCCGCACCACCGTCGCGTCGTCGACCACCACCACTACCGCCACCGCCAGAAACCCGTTCCCTCTCTCCGCTCTTCTTACATTATACCAGGCGGAGAGGCAACTTTTGCCACCCTCTTTTCCCTCCGTCACATTAGAGATATATTATGCAGATAGCGGAGGCGCCAACCGGAGAGAAACGCGAAAGGAACTGCGGAAATTTAAAACTTTATTTACCCTACGCCGAACGATTTCACCGCTCTCCCCTCTCCTCGGTCGACCGTTTTCCTCCATTTTTCTTCCACTCTTCTTCGGATTTCGAATTTTTTCCTTTTTTCTTCTTTCTCTTTTCTTTTTTTATTACCGCTAACCTATGTCTCCTCCCCGTTGGCCGTTTGCTTATTTATTTACGCACGAGCACGCGTATCGACGAGGAAATTTCAAGAAATTTCTGTAAATTCCTCTTTCGATAAATTATCCGTTAGTTTCTCTCTTCTCTTTATCCCGTTTCATTTCCTATTCCCGAGCTCTCGGTGCTCGTCGGAGAAATTGCTAGAACGTGAAAATCGAACGATGAAGGCGTGGAAAATGGACGAAATCTCGAAACTAATCGGCAGACCTAGGATTCACGCCTACTCGGCAGCGTCCCTTCCGTTCTCCTTCCTTTCCGGAGGTCTTTGCGCGGTCGCGTCTTCGCGCCTCTGCCTAGCTCTCGCCCGCGAGAATGACAAAAAGTGTAAAAAAAAGAAAAAGGAACAGGGGAAGGGGTGGTCGAGTTTTTTCACCCTCCGTCGCTCGCAATCACGGCGAAGCGTCGGCTCTATTCGAGGGTGTAAGTACTCCGGTCCTTGTCGAATACGCTCAAAGAGCCGGAACAGGAAATGTTTCCCTCGAATTCCCGGCGAGTTCCCTCTGTTGTCCGCGAATCAACAATTCAATTTATATCTAGAGTAAATTTCACTTTCGTCCCCCACCCCCAACCCCGCCGCTTCTCGCGGGCGACCGCGGTGCTCGCGCGTCGTCTGTACTCTGCTAGCGACAACCGCGATCTTCGTGCGCGAGCAAAATCCGAAATAGAGAGATACTTTGAACCGTGGATAACTAACTTTTGCGTTCCGTTTTAGCCTAGGGGATGCAACACAGGCGTAGACGCTTGTCGACCGAATCCCCCCGTAAGATCTCGCCGGGCAGCGATTCGCGAAAGTCTGACCCGGTAGGCGCGTAAGTAAAAGCGTAGCAAGTTCTCGAATCGAAAATGAGGAAAATCAATTGAACGGGGGTTGAGGGCAGGCGGTGGGCGTGGGTGTAGGGGTGTGAGGGGGCGGAGGGAGGAGGGGGTGTGGAGACGGGCGCAACGACCGATTGCCGTAGTACGGCTACGGGCTTTCCGATACAGTTCGGCGTGGTTGAACGCGCCCGGCTCGTTCTGCTCCAAATCCTCCTAATTCGTTCTCGACGCGTGGTGCGCGAGCCGAGAGCGGTTCGCCGTTAATCCAACAGAATTTTTCTCCTTATATTCATCGAATCCTTCCCCCCGGGGGTGGTCCCGGTTCGCTGACTTTCTCGGTGGCTCCGCCTCGGGGAGTAGAACCGCAAGGTTTTCTCGCCGATTCGGTGCGACGGAAGCGATTCGAAAATAAAATGTGGCACAAGGTCTCCAGGGTATTCTCCCGCGGGGTTACAGGTTCGCCGAGAAGGGTGCCGGGGGTAACGGGCCGTGCATAACGAAGCGAGAGCCACGTAAAATTCGTAGGCGAATGCTCTTTAATTAGCACGCCGCAATGGGCGCGTTCGAGAACTGGCAAGAGACGGGGAAGAGGAAACTTGGGGAGGATGCGGGAGGTGGAGAGGACGAGTCGCTGGAAAACGAACAAGACGAGGCGCGAGGGTGCTGCGGGGATGTTGCGGGGGTGGCGCGGCGAAGGTTGACGGGGGTGGTCGGGCGATGGAAGCGTGGAGAGACTTAAATAATTATCGTTTCGAAGCCGCCTCGCACGGTACGGCACGGAGCGGGTTCAGGCCGCATCTGTTTCTGATTATTAATTAATATCAACCAACCCGAGGCCGTGTTCGCATGAGCGAACTCGTTGCTCTCTCATACGTAGCCGCCACACCGATACGCTCGGAAAACCGTCGCGGCTCTGTGTACCGCGCGGCACGGCACGGCGAGGCGCGGCGCGGCACAACGCGGCATAACGTGGCATAACCCGGCGTGGCGTGATGTAGCGTGGCGTAGCGTGGCGTAGCGTGGCGCGGCCCACGCAGACACGCCGCCGGTTCCACGTCCGCACGGCCGCAGATTTTGCGCGTGCACAACGCTCCGCGCCCTGCTTCAGCGCGAAAGAGGAATCAGAGAAACTGCAAGAGGGGTAGCTGCAAACGGACAGAGAGCAGCGGTGTTAGGGGGAGGGAGAGAGAAAGAGAACGGCGAATCCCATATTCATATGTTGCACAGAAATGAACAGAATGCTCGGCGAGCATTAAAATTAATGAAACGAACGGAACACGCGTTTTAACGAAAATGTATGTGGGCGATCAGCCGGAAGCATGCTCTCTCGGACATGGAGCCAGAAACATGCAAACACCCCCGGGCTTCGAATATGCGCATCTATGTATTCCTTGCTCTTTCTATTACACATTCTACACCTACCGTCCCACAGCCATCCCTTCGCGCGATCGTCTATTTCGCGTACCTAGCGCAGCGAGCTACCGAATCGGCGCATTGATTTTTTTTTTATTTAACGTCTCTTCGCTGTGACCCGTCTTTTGCAAAAGAATCCCGCAGTCCTCGGAACAAGAACTCTCTGTTGCCCTCTAGCACGACTCTGGGGTAACGTTGCTCTACCTGTTACCACGTCGAGAAACTTTCTGGAGTTGCTAACAGGTATACGAAGGGGTAAGGAAGATACGATTGAGAAACGTAACCGTGGATAAGACTGTGGGGTCGAAGCGCATAAAAAAATAGTTACGAGTTATGACACGAGGGATCGAACGATATTCGACCGGCAGCAGGGTTCGCCGGATACAACGAACGAATATAAATGTGTCCATTATCCAGTGATTAGTTTAAGGAGGGTTGGTTTCGTAACCGAGCCACCCCTTTCGAATTGATCCGTCGGCATGTAAAATTCATTTGATAATCGTACACTCTGGCCAGCAGATACAGTGACATACTTGCCTTGATATTTTAAGCAGCGCAGTCCAAGTTAGATGACGAGATAGCGAAGCGTTCGTGTGTACAGGCAGCCAAATTGGAATTGTAATTTTTTCTGTACCACTTCCATTAGCCTCATCTACCTAGAATGATGCCAAGATACGTCATGTTAATTGTAAAACACTAATTTCTTTACAGATATTATACGTATTTGACATTACCTGTAAATATATATCAGCAGACATTACGATAGTTTCGTTTCACGTTACATGAAATAAATTTGAACGAGACACGGATAGAGATGTCGCGCCGCGGGCAACACCAGAGTGGCGCCATCTACCGTAGCGGGTTAGCAAACTCATTTTCCTTATCTCCCTAGTAGGTAAGACAAAGAAGGATATAGCGCAGGATAGGAGACAGACAGAGAGACGATCGTGCCACCTACTTTTCCGTGTGACTTCGAGTCCCTGCTACGTAATAGGCAAGTATGATACGAGCAAGGAGATACATCTTTAGCAAGAAACGGAACCCGCTCCGTTGTTATAAAATCTGTGACAGGGATCAGAACTAGCTTCAACCAAAGCTTCGTGCGACATTACCATTAATCAGAAACTGCTTTATGCGACATTACCATGAACCAGAATCCATTAAATTCCATATTACCACAGACGAGGTATAAGAGTAGACCAATCACCCAATGTATTTTTCTGTCTCATGTTCCCGGGGCTCTAGATTCTAGACTCTAGACTCTAGAGCTACGTACCATTCCGTGTCACATCCTACTGTATCGACTAAAACTAAAAATAAAAAAATAATAATAATAATTAAACTTATGTATCTACATTCAAGATTTATATATATATCTATACTCGCTGCATGTAGTCATAACCTCGTCTGTGTCATTACACCATCATTGTACCTCGTCCGTAGTCATAACAGACACAAGTCGTTATTCATTTGTATTTGATCGTTGAGATGGAACTAGTTCCAACATTTATCGTTTGTCAGCGTAGAGGGCGTAAGAAAACAGGTTGTTATTGTGTGAGACACGAAACCCCATATGGTGAATGGTCTACTCTTATACCTCGTCTGTGCTTTCAGCCAGTGATGCCAGAATCGTGGGCCGTGGGTTTTTCTCCTCCGCTGCTT
>CM052209.1:7660202-7792999 GCA_028454225.1 Lasioglossum leucozonium | reverse complement strand
AAATTTCTCCCCTTCAGAACACAGAAATGATTCCATATTCATTGAATCATCTATGGGTTCTGAAGGGGAGAAATTTTCTGACGCGAAACGTGACTAGTCTGCGCGTCGCGGTGATGGCTGATTGCGACGAATTTTGCAGGTTTTCGGAAAAAATTGGAATTCGAAATGAATTTCGAAAGAACGCATCGGGTCGAATAGGCATCTCACATGAATAGAGTAGAGGTATGCTTGTGCGTGTAGCGCGCGTGCAACCGAACAGGAACTCACACTAGCAAAGTTTAGGTACGTTCGTGTGTAGCGCGTGCGCATAGAAGTAACGTAGAAACCTACGGGTACATCAGAGTGGGGGGTCGAGCCGGCCGAGCCAGAGGAGGGGAAACGTCCCACGTCCCACGATTCTGGCATCACTGCTTTCAGCGATGTGGTATTTCAGATCACTGCTAGTTCCACGTTGTCCTCGGATCCACCTATCTGGTCCCACTTGCCTATGTCGCTAAATAGCACAGAGGCTGGCTGTCTTGATCTCGTCGGTGATCACGCGATTATTGGACCCAATATGGAATTCCTATATGTAATATCACAGACGAGGTATAAGAGTAGACCAGTCATAGATACATAAGTTTAATTATTATTTGCATTCCTACAAATTTCTAACACTACGCATCTCTTTTGCATATGTGGGGTCCGCGGAATTGCGAATTCGAAAAGCAACAGCTGTTTCGCGAAAGTGGTGTGTAAACATCGCAATTTGTGTGTGTGTGTGTGTGTGTGAGAGAGAGAGAGAGAGAGAGAGAGAGAGAGAGAGAGAGAGAGAGATATGACGGATTAAGACAATGAGACAATTTTTTAGTGCACTTCAAGAACTATGAGATTAACCTCAGACGGAGGCGAGTTCCACTAGTCTAAACTTTTCACGTTTTTGTGAAAAAATACATAAACGGTCTAATCTACTGGTCAGTCACAGGTCAGTGAGTGGTCAGTCAGTGGTCAGCCACTGGTCAGTAAGTGGTCAGCCACTGGTCAGTAAGTAGTCAGTGAGTGGTCAGTCACTGGTCAGTCAGTGGTCAGCCACTGGTCAGTGAGAGGTAAGTCACTGGTCAGTGAGTGGTCAGCCACTGATCAGTGAGAGGTCAGTCACTGGTCAGTGAGTGGTAAGTCACTGGTCAGTCAGTGGTCAGCCACTGGTCAGTGAGAGGTAAGTCACTGGTCAGTGAGTGGTCAGCAACTGGTCACTGAGTGGTCAGCCACTGATCAGTGAGAGGTCAGTCACTGGTCAGTGAGAGGTCAGTCACTGGTCAGTGAGTGGTCAGCCACTGGACAGTGAGTGGTCAGTGAGTGGTCAGCCACTGATCAGTGAGTGGTCAGCCACTGGTCAGTGAGAGGACAGTCACTGGTCAGTTAGTGGTCAGCCACTGGTCAATGAGATGTCAGTAAGAGGTCAGTCACTGGACAGTGAGTGGTCAGCCACTGGTCAGTGAGAGGTCAGTCACTGGTCAATGAGTGGTCAGTCAGTGGTCAGTGAGTGGTCAGCAACTGGTCAGTGAGTGGTCAGCCACTGGTCGGTGAGTGGTCAATTAATGGTCAGTCAATGGTCATCCTCTGGTTAGTCCCTGGTCCTCCTGGTCCCGGAGCCCGACCGGTTCTGCCGGATTCTCCGGCCCGCCTGACTGACTGACTGAGTGCGCTCGCCTATATAGTTCAAGCACACCTGCGCAGTATGTGAAACTTCGATCGCCATGATAGTAATTATTGATAAATTTATTATTTCTGGCTGTTTAATGTGTATTACAATTCCTTTTGCCAATGATGTCAACAAGCAGTCCCTTGACCACCTTGCCATTTAATTTTTACACTGGACGATCTCCTGGACCTGAGCTATATCAAGGTTGAAACAATATATACAATATTTTCTGCAAATATAACATTGCTTTATTTTATAAACGTAGGACAAATGTCGTAGGTCATTACAAAAATAAGATTACAAAATATAATAATATTTTACTTAAACAGATTATGTAATTATTGCGCGTACAAACAATAATAATGTATTATTTTCAATCGATACAAAATGCGTACTGAATCAGCCAGTATTCCAAACATTTTTGAACATTTTCGTTTTGCTTTTCTCATCTCATTTATCATGAAATCTGTGCTGATTTTCAACATCACAAATAAATGCTTTTAAAGCATACAAACATCTTTTCTCTCATATCTCTTAAAGGTAACAAGATTAACATTTTTCTTATGGCTGATTTGTTCATTCACAGCACAGATCTTCCACCCTACTCAACCTTATCGAGAAACACACTGGAATCTTATTGGTAAGATTAACATTATTTTGAATAATACAAAAAATTAATCGAATCGAATTGATAGGAAAATGATATGTACAAATGATGCATTGATGGTGCAATTATGTTAAAATATGAAATTTTTTATTTTGCCTGATCTGGCATTTCATAAGAAATGTTTCTCGATAAGGTATTATAATAACATTCGCAAAGACTAATCCTATTCTTTCTTGTTAAGGGTTAAGAACTCTGAATCTCGTTATGGTACAAGGAAATAGAGAGCTATATTCAGATCTTAACCATCCTATACAAACGCAAAGGGTTTTTTTTCTTGAGAGTATAAAACGTTACTTAAAATCATTTTACATTTCATCGATTCTCGCGCACAATATCATTGTTTTTTATTATGCTAGAGAATTGTGTATATAGAACATCCACGTTTGCCTCGCATTGACAAGAATTAGCATTCGCTCATACAGGATTTCCTAAGGCAAACATCGTTTAACGTAGTGTCTTAACTTTCTAACAAAACGATTAAAAACAGACTGTTGCGCGAATTAACATAAAATCTATTGTAATGAAAATAATATTTTTATTTGATTTTCTCCCTACATACTTCGTGTCTATATTTAACGCAATTAAAGAATTTCCATGCTATCTTTATAACACTAATAATTTAAGCATTTCTTTACACAACATTTTGTTTTAAACGCCTTGGATATGAAACAAAAATTAACAATACACAAGAAGTAAAAGCAGAGGGAAAAATAAAGAGAACAACGGCGATATCGAAAGTGTATACCTTTGAATAGTTCAAACTCTCCATTGGTTTACGATTTCAGTTCTCCACGAAGTTGCACGCAACTGTATGTTACGGCGAGTTTAAACACTTCCCTGCTAACGCAGCAGCCTTGGAAAGCACTATTTGAATGTCCATCGAAGGAAAATTCTAGAAGAAAAATATACATAAGGGTAAGCGACCCGCTAGAAAATGTTCACTTATATTGGAAAGCAGTGAAAATGCAACTAAACATGTTCTTTCGCTTACTTGTAAAAGTTTAACGTTTGTAGCAAAATCACCAGCAAGCAGTTGGTCCCTCAGTAACCTGAAAAGTTCCCTGTGTTTTTATATGAATTACTAAAGATTCACTTTACACAGACAATCGGTATTTACAAGATCATGGCACAGCAAATATGTATTAGAAAACTGAATCTGTTCTCGTCGGCAAACAGAGAATCCCAAATTCTCATGACATCGGGTAACGGGAACTCTTGAGACAGAAGAAGCGTCAGCCATCTGCGAAAAATGTTTAATTCGATTCAATGAACAGAGTAACGCGCATTAAATCGACCTACCTGAAACTGTAATATTGTGGGCACAATTCTTGTTGGCGTAAACGCATCCAAATTTCGGGATCGTTAGCTTTGACTTGTGTGGTAAGTTTGCTCATCATCGAGTTGATGCCAAACTCTGCTTCGTCCAAAGACTTTATAAAAAAGTCTCGAATTTCAGCCATTAAATTAGTGAAACAGAAAAAAGTATCCGCTTCCGCGTGTTCTACAAAGCATTGTTCAATTTCATTGTTAAGTCGATCAATGTTTACAGATCAACTGCAAATCGCACTGTATCGTACCTCTCCATTTCTGGTCAGGATCGCAAGCAAAGGCATGATAAATGGGTCCGACAATTTCGTTCATTCCTTGCACATAGCCCTGGCCTGGATTCAATTTGGCATACAAGAAAAGTATTCTCTCTAAAACCTCCCAGTGCGCCTCGCCACCCTCTGCAAGCGGAGCATAATCTTCTGCAGCTTTTCTAATGGAAACTGCAATCTGCAACGAACGTAAAATTATTATTAATATACTACCTTTAAACGTATCCTATTCAATGAAACCATTTACCGTTACCTGCTGCTTTCCACGTCAGCATAAGAACATGGCAAGTTGAATTTAGTTTTACTTTTACCTTGTTTTATCTATAGATCCCATTACCTTAGTAACGCCGAGGCCTTTCCTTTCCACATTCGCGCTTCTTAAAACCGTATGCTGTACTCTATGATGTAAACGTTTCTGGCCACTGGCATTTACGATCTCCTTACAAGGATAATCTGTACCTTGTTGAAAAAACGAGATATCTGGACAGAGCCTCCTACAGAAGGATCATACTTATTATCTTCAAAGTAAACTATTACACGGTTCCCACATAACTGTATTACCTGAAACATTTTCTTTGCTTCTAACATTTCAATAGAATCTTTCCCTTATTCGTTTACGATTTTGTTCGAACCCGCTATATAACGACAAATATATTTTTGCTGATAAATATAAAATATTAAAGGTAAAGAAAACATTTTGGTTGACAGAGTTATGCAAGATGGATGTAGAAGCGATTATATTAGAAAATTTACCTAACATCCTTATCTATTTGTAAAAGAACTTCGTTATCCTTAAAGTAAGTTTGCCATTTGCTGTCAGGATTTAAGTTTAAAGGATGATCGTGAAGAGTAACGTCTACCCTTTCTCCGTCGGTGTTTACCTCGCCCGGAGTAACGATCAGATCCTCTAAAACAAACAAACCTTTGCATTGTCCCTGTAATTTTTTAGTATTATTCTCCCAATATAGCCTTAAATAAAGAACAATAAATAGCATACCGATAAAAGTTCTATAAAGTATTCTCTTGCGGCTAAGCGTTTCCGACCAACTGGCTCTAGTCGGAGGTAAATAATTCAACAAAAGTTTCCAGCATAGCGGTCTCAAACCCCCTTCGTCCGGTATTCCTGAAAACAATATGTAATTTGTTAGGCTTCGGCTTAAACAGCATTGTTGGCTAATTTTCAGACGTTGGTAAAGGGCGGATACTAATATGATAAAAGTCTTACCGTGAAAGCATAATCGTTTGATGCTAACGAGATCTATTTCTTCGGAGTTTAGTACATCTTCGAACTCGTTTAATCTACAAAAAGCGAGGTTCTTAGCGGAAAATCAAGAAGACAGTTGAGACGTGCGAAAGGGTTACCTCTTTTTCAAAATACTCATCGTTGTTCTGTACGGCACGTGCAGTATTAAACGAGAAATTTGCTATGCTGTTATCGGCATTCGACAGACGTGTGGGCGTACAGCGATACCCGTTTCTCATATTATTGTCAGTGGCCTGCCACATTGACAAGCGGCATAACCACCATATTTTTCCCCCGCGACGACCGACTGTCTTTTATATCGAACAATGATTCGAACTGTTTATCGTAGGGTGTGGAGAAATCTTTCTTATCATTGCAATATGGCACTTTACTCTCGTGACTACAACTACGCGAAAGCTATAGTTTCTGCGCGAAATAATCGGCCTCTAACCTAACCTATTTGACAAGAATGTTTATTTCAGATCGAGGAACGTTCAACGTGGTAATTATAATATAGAGGAAATAACGATGAAAATATTTCTCACGATCGTACGAGCATTAAATAAAAATTACATCAAACAGCTACATTTGCCAGTAGAATGTTGGTTTATACGTATATATGTATTATCAAATTACGTGCTATATAAAGATAATCTGTACCGTACACAGTTTAAATCTTACCCCTTGTGTAGGCAACCAGCTACACACACACGGATCTACATGACTGCGTTTCCCTTATTAATCTCGTTTTTATTAATTAATCTTAATCTTTAGTCTCGATCTAATCCTATCATAAAATTGTTATGAATTCCTCGAACGTTGCTTCATCGATTTTTAGTTTAAAATTAGAATTCTCTACAAGAAATTGTCAAACCTGAAGTTTTAAAATTCGTTTACGCATTTCGGTTGCCTGCACAAGGAGACAACTTGTTTCCTATTGTGCAATATCATTTATCATATCGTTTTCAGAGTTTTCTACTGGGTATTGATAAATTGTACTTCTTTCAATACATTGTTATTTATTTCCAACGGAATAAAAAATTAAAAGCAACCATTACAGAGACGCAAAGAGTCAGGATGAAGAATAAAAAAAATTCGACGAAAGAAAATAGAAAAGAACCAAAACACGCAATACCTAGAGATTCGGGAGTATTTTTTGTTTTTCAATTGTAATAGGGTGAACATAAGATGAGAATTACTTCGAAAATGAAACAACACGAGGGGTACGAAATGTAAGAGACGGGCTAACATTGTTTATTACTTTTTGTATTCAAGGTATCTCGAATTAATATTACAAGCAATAATATAATCAAAGGTAATGAATAAAAAGCGATGAAACTAAAGATCAGACGTTACACCTCATTCGTTATTGGTCACATTTTCATTCTCGAATGATTGATTTTTTAATCGCATTTGCGGTTCGTCTCTTTCTCTCTCACACATTCTCTCTCGCTCCCTCTCATTCTATTTCTCGCTCTCATCCGTTTCATCCGCTCTCGCACGCGCACGCATATTCTCTCTCACGCGCACTCGTCCTTTCTCTCGCTGTCTATCTCTCATTAATAATTTGTACTTCTCTATTGGCGCAATCCAATGCCTGTCTAGTTTCTAAGAAACCGGTCGATTGCTTCACCAACGTCGACAGATTTGCGAGGTTTTACTATACGTTATTTTTCTTCTTTTTTTTTATCAAGAACAATAATAATGTTTACGAAACGATACGACTCGATTCGTACGGGTTTACCAGTCTTTAGGGTCGCGCGATCAATGTATCCGACCGTATTATGTATATATATATATATGTATGCTATTATATATCGTGATCAATCTGGGAGAAAAGATGCCGCGGCAAAACGATTTGAATTTTCATCGGATAAGAATCCAAGCTTCAGAAGGAATTCCATCTTTTTGGTCTTATTTGTTAGTCTGTAAAACGAATCCATGGAAAAAGAGAGCGTGATCGAACGACGATCTCTGTTTCGAGAATGTGACTACATAACGTCCACGACCCGGGAAACGGTGTGAAACTGTGTGAAACGGAGAAAATAATGTCGAATCGCATCGTCTCTGAGTGAACGGTGTCAACGACCACGAGGAACGTCGCCGTGTCTCGTCGTCGTTGACCCGTTGTTTTCTTTCTTTTTGCCGCTGAATAATATTAGGTTGATTAGCAGTAAAATGAACGCGAGTCGTAATACAATCCCTTTTCTTTTTTCACCGCTCGATGATCGTACACCGTTCTCGATTGGATGATGATCCGGGCATATACAAAGTACGTAGAAAACGAAGGGAACGTAAGATGTCGTCTTACGAATCGAAATACTCTCCTCCTCTCTGCCATCGTAAATAGTACGTGAACGTGTCGCGATATAGCTAGAACGCATACCGGCGAGTTCAAGACACAATTGCTGGGAAGAGGTAAGTTCATAAATGCGCGGACATAACCAGTGCAGATGAACGGGGTTTCGGGGATTACTCGAGGGTTGCTTCAGGGTTTCGGGGTTTCAAAGAGGACGGGGCACGAAAATCGATCTTTCTGTTTTGCTCTATTTTCAATTTTATTTCTTTTTCTCTTCGGTTCTAACAATGGCGGGTGCGGGGGGAACCAGCGAGGAAACCATCGTTAGAACAAATCGAACAGATCGTCGACCAACGCGTTCGGTTCCGAACCATTCCGGAACAGTAATTCTGGTGTACGAAGAGATCGATCGGTCCTCGTGCTGGGTCGAGAACGGACGAAATGCAGACAACGCTTTTCTTTTCAACAGATGTCTTGAAAGCACCGGAAGCCGGATTAATATTCTCGTTACCTTTAATCGTAATGTTACCGTTTACAATGTTCGTATAACAATAAAGCAATATGCAAATAGTATGAAGACTTGTTTTTCCTGCTCACGTGGCCGCGTTCCGTGCATCGCGTTAGTGGAATTATACGTATAACAATAAAACATTGCACTTCCACCTCTCACCACGATATTCCTCGTTTTTTCCTGTTTTTTTCTTCTCCTCTTTCCCGCGAGTTCCGGGGGGGTCACTTCTTGCTTTATCTCACGTCCCCCATACTGCGTTCGACGCATTCTTCGCGATTCTCTAGGTTTCTTTTTTTTTCTCTCTGTTTTCATCACGATTCACGACGATCGGTTACTGTTTTGCTGGACGCGGTGCAACGTTTCATCGCCGTCTATACACAATAATACGCTATTAAATAGAATAAATTATTTCTCAAATATAATACATTATCCGGAAAGATAATATATAAATCGTCTCGAATAATATTCTTCACGACGAGAACCGGGTTCGCGCGTCGAAAGTCAAGTCGTTCTTTTCTATGCTTTCTTTTTTCTTCTCTCGGTTTCCTTTTTTTCACTCGAGTTACACTCTTTTCTGATTTCGCTTTTAAATAAATCGTTCCTAGGGGTAGACGACGCGCGCTCGCGTTCTCGCTTCCACCCCCCCGCGTCTGTTAAATCGATTCGCCGGGACGTTTCAAACGCCTCGGCGACTCTTTGGTAAACGACCGGACTCTGAACCCGACGTTCACGTGTACGCGTTCGCGTTCACGTTCGCGTTCGCGTCTGCACGAAACACCCTCTCTCTCCGAGCGCATCCCTCCGCGCGACGTTTTTCTATCCGTCGATATAGTAACCAAGTACAGCTTAATCCTATCGGCTGTCTCGAGCGAACAGGAAGTCGGACTCAACTCTTCGAGGACCGGACACGGCGTCACGCGACTCACCTCGCCGATCAATTCGCGACCAATCGATATCGTCACCACCGTTATCTTTTTAGTTACTTTCGACGCACCCATATATCGTTACGTTTTCGTTTTCCTATGCTTTATTTCTTTTTTATGTCGTTTAAACGTTTAAAAAATATCTCCGCGTCGGCGTCCGGTGAGCTGTCGCGTGGGCACCGCAAGCCTGGAAAAGTTAAGAGCGCCAGTAAAGAAAAACAATATGGCAAACTGTGTTCCACGGTTCGCTCGAGACGCTTCGAGTGCAGTCGGTGTTTCTATCCATTTGTTGTACACATCTACATGTACATACATACATACATACATATATATATATATATGCATATACATGTGTTTTGTATATTTGTTTGTTTGTTCATAATTACGCTTAGAATACATTGTCCATTATCGCACGTACTTACAACCATTCACGCAGTCTTTCTTTTTCTCAATCAACTACCTAGTTCTCCTCTGTATCACGCTCTCGGTATTCTATCTAAGATTCTAGAAGTTCGCGCCAGCTTACTTTAGTCTGCCTCGCTATCACCGATTCCGAGGAAGAATCACGCGACTTCGGGACACCTCCGGGTTTATATAGTTTACATCCCCCTCCCCTCCCCAACCCTAGTTCTTTCGCGTCGTTCTAACAGTCCCGAGAGGGTTCCCTTAATACTTTGATGACCGGAATAAGTTATTCTCGTTGGAAGTCATTGGCTCGTTCGAATGAAAATCATGCAAATAAATATACGGTATTACGAGTATCTACAAAAGAAACGGTCGAGAAGAACCGAAACGACCGGACCGTTCGTTTCGGGAAGAAGATATCGACAATGAAGAAACACGAAATGAAAAAGACGCTGTTTGCCTCGCGCGGTCGGTAGTATAACGCGAGAAAAACGTTTGGGGCTTCGTTTGAATTCCGGCGTTCCCAGCGATTACCGTCGAACTCGTCATTCGATCGTTCTACCGAAATCAATTCGCGTTTAACAAATATCGAAACGCGCTCGTTGCGATCTTATCCTAAGGTCTCTATGAATTCTCAGCTCCCACCTGCTGCTACTATATTTGTTCGAGCGTCGGGCGTGCTCTGCTAGCTCCTACGAAATAGTTTCTCCATAACTCCCTCTTTCCGAACTATCGAGACGCGTGGTTTCCGTGTCCCATATCTCGAAAGACGCGTCTTTGGATTTTGCCTACTCCCTCCCTTCTACGTTCGCGTTCTCGCGTGCAACGACTTTCATTGAATTATAACATCGTCGCGCGAACCAATCGTTTTGTTTCTTTTTCTCTTTTTTTGGCAACTATCTAATGGAACAATGCCGAACACGGTTTCCCTTTCCAGCGAATTCGCCGCTCGAGGAGAGGAGGTCGTTACTCCTTCGTATCCTCGAGCGCCGATCGCCTTCTTCGCGATCGATCCTTCGCGTTCCGAGAACAATATTTTTAGCTTTCCGATAGACACGTCTCGAGAACGCCAAGCGAGAGTCAGCTGCCTCGTCCGTTCTCGAGAAGAGGATCGACGCGACCGTAAGGGAGTGGATCCGGTCGATCCTCGCGAGAAACCGACCCTCCGACACCTGCTCCCGTTGCTCGCGAACAACCCCTTAAATGCCATTAAAACTTTGGAATTATAAATATCGTGTTAGAAAAATCTCACGTTAGAAATTTGAACCAGACTTGAAATACACTCGGATCGAAATCGAAATCGAGGCCGAACGTGGATCATCGACGTGGAGCGACGAATCGACAGAAGCTTCTCTCGTTTCCTACGATCTATCCAGGATAAAAATGAAATATGTGTCGGCGAAACCCTTGTAACCGAGAAGAGAATCGTGTTCGGAATCGATCGTGCTTCACCGATTTCGATTTCTCCTCGAGACGATCGAAACGACAGTCTTTGAAGATATGCGTAAACTCCGGCGTTTTTTTCCACTATTACAAAAATTCGCTAGTACTTATTTCTTTTTTTTTTTTTGTTTCCGACTATTGTGAACGCGACGCGTGTCTCGCCTAACTATCGAATACCCATTATTATCATTAAGTCTATAGTCGTTGGCACTAAATGCCCAGTAAATTCGACAGAAACGATTGACAAGACGATGGACACGCGATAATTAAATTCCCGTTGCATGCTCGCGCGTGCATTCTCCTATTCGCTTGCTTTAAAAAAAAGAAAACGAGACGCGCATCTTCCTATTAGCTAGGATCGCAAAATGTATGCGCAAAAAAAAATCATGAAACTTAAAAGTCCACTGTGTTCTCGGTATGACCTTTTCTTTTATTGTGAATAGTATGTTGCTTCATTGTAAATAATCATAAGGCTGAGATTTAATATAGAAATCTTAACAACGATAATGACGATCGGTGTGTGTCCATCCATTAACGAAAACGCTTACGGATAATTAAAAAATACACAGGGATAGAGAGGGCGGCAAATATTTCGAGCACACTTGCAAGAAAAATCTCACGACCGAAAGAAAAAGAAATAAAGAAAGCTCAACGAACATCGAAATAAGATGTAACTATTGTTTCTCTCACACTCTCTCTCTCTCTCTCTCTCGCTCCCTCTTTCTCTCTTTGAACGTGTACACGCATTTTCTGACATTCGGCAACAGCATACTCGAAGAAATAAAATATTTCGGTTTGTCGTGTTTGTTGCAAGAGTGCAATCCGTCTTGGTCGAACGAACCGGTGCTTACAAAAAACTCGGCGACGAACGAGAACGGACGAACGAACGAACGTAAAAAAATAAGTGGCTACTATCGGAGCGAACAATAAATAATTCCGTTATACTTCGACGCTTAACAACTAATATATGCCATCGTGGTAGTTTCGTGCTCAGTGAAACACTCCGAAAATAATCTTCGCTCGGTTGCCGTTATCGATCCGGTTAATCGATGGTTTCAACTTGAAGTGCTTGCGAAGCGAATCATTTCCAAGCCCGCGCACGTCTTCCAAAAAATTCATAGTCGAGAAATTAAAAAAAAAAAAAACAATAGTATCATGCACACACACGCACACAAAAACTCGCACACGTCGTAGTAGTTCCCCCCATAGATAATACTGTTACAATGTCCCCTTCGCGAAATCCTCGCGATCCGTCGAATCGCAAAACCCCCGGCCCTTTCTTCTCCTGGTTCGTCGAACGGCGCGGCGTGCTTTCGTTATTCCATCTGTCTCCGATCTGCGATATCTCCGATCGTCGGGGTCTATTTTCATTTCCACAAACAAAAAACAAAAATGCTAGACAACGCTCTCGGCCCTGATCCTTCCCCCTATCACCGGTTTCCTCTCGAACGAGAACAAAAAAGAAATGATCGCGAGCTCGCGATAGTTGCGCGGAGTTTTCTTGTGCTATGAACGCTAGACGAAGACCTACCGAATGTTTCTTTAGACGCGAGACGAACCTGTTCCGCGTAACCGGGTCCCTCCGTTCGATCAGATTCGGCCAGAATTCGGATATTTTCTAATCGGTTTGCAGTACGGCAAGTCCGAGGGATGGAGGATGGACCCCGTCCGAATGTAATAAATGTGCCAGCTCTGTTCGAAATGAAACGTTCACGTAACGGGGTGTTCGTTTCCGCGCTGTTGCGGATCCAATCCATCCGGACGATTCCAACTTGACTACGAGTCCGAGTTCGTAAGAAGAGGAAAAAGAACTGTATTTTCTTCCCAAGGAGTTTCATAGTGTAGAACATCTCGATCGGTTTACAGATTATACAGTTACACGCACACGGACACAATCAAACGAAGATCCACAAGATCTAGAAACTGTCGCGCCCATCTCGTTTAACGCTACTTCAGTTCTGTTCGCGGGAAAAAAAAAGACGAAATTTCCCGGAACCAGCTCGCTAGATTCTATCGATCGTTCGACTATTTCGTTATCCCCTAGCTCTTTTGCTACGTATATCATTCGAACACGTCGATTTCTATCATACATTCTCTCTCTCGCTCTTTCTCTCTCTCTCTCTCTCTTTTTCTCTCTGTCTCCGTATAATCATCATTTTCACGGTTTTACGGACTTACTCTATACACAGTGTTTTTATTCTTTCATCTCGTGCGGGCCCGTGGCGACCGAAAGCAGGGCGTCATACAAAAATAGACCGCTCTCTCGATCCTTGAAGCTCAGAGACGAATATTTTTCGTGTCCTCGCCAACTGGTAAGGTACTCGCGGTTCGTCTTCTTAATTTTCATTTCCTCGTTTCCCTCGTCTTCGTCCTCGTCGTCGTCCGTCGTAGTCTATTTCTTCTACTTGTCCCGAGTTCCAGTCGTTTGAATTCGCGGCGTACGATCGAGGAGCGTAGCTTTCAGTCGCCATTTGCCTTGAAAAGAGTACAAATCGACTTAGCCTTAATAGTAAACTCGTTTAATTAATTAATTAGTTGCTCGCCATCCACGCGCACAGCCACGCTCTCGCCTAAATGTTAAAAGGATATTCTTCTTTGTCTTCGTCGTTTCTGTTTCCTTTCTCTGGTGTCGTAGACGACGTGCGGGATAGATTTAATATTCCATGGACGCTTCCTTCCTTCTCTCAACGCGCGAACAACATCGAAATACATCGGGAAATATTCACGGGCGGATTCCCGTGCGCCCGGTACACGTCGTACATTGGGAATCCGAATAGAGGAAAAAACTTCTTTCGACGAGACGAGATGATCCGTCCGTGGCGAGAATCGAATGAAAATAACCGGCGAGAATCTTCGTTTGTTACGCGTCATTGCCATAAATGCACAAAGATCCCACGCAAGATAGAAACTTCGTTTAAATCTCCTTGTAGACCTAGCCCCATGGATACACTTGTATATTTCGTTCCCTATTTGATACGTACTATCATAAATTTTTTGCTACACCGACGAACCGAACAGAACTTTTTTTTCCCCTAGTACCTTACTATGACGAAACAACGAACCCTCTGTAACTAGATTTTTGTCCTACTCTCGAGAAAAGTGTAGTCGGTACATATAAAAAGGTTTATTAGCGAGTCACTCTATACCGATACGAAAACGAAACGAGTTTTACAAAAAAAGTTACAGGGGGGAGGGGGTGGTTGGAAAAGTAAACAAAATGTTAGATCTACCCTACACTTCGTCCGTGTTTTACGCAATAGAAATACAGACATACATACACACATACGCTAGCACGCGCGCATCCGCTCAGTCAAACTTGATTAGCGTATCGTTTAGCAACTATCCGTGTGATTCTGCGCATGAACCGTTTAGTTTCTTTCGTTCTCTTCCTTAACGAAAATTGTAAAGAATTTATAGGAGCCATTGTTTCGCGTATATAGTTCTATGTATGTATATATAATTTATATGTATAGTCAACGATAAAAAAAAGAAACTCGCCTCGATCGAGCGTCGTTATCGCACGGTGGCCACGAGGCAAGGGTCTTCCTCGCGGTTTTCTCCTTTCACGGGGAGAACGCGTGTCGCGTGTCCCGTAATGGCGAATTTCACAGAGTTCAAGTTTCTTCTTTCCGATCGAGTATCGCGATTCGCGGTGTATAGAACCTCTCGTCGCGAAACACCATACGAAAACCATTTTCTCGTTGTTTCTCTCTTCATCTTTCTTGTTTTTTTTTTGTTTGTCTGTTTAACTATTTTATGCATTCTTTACTTTGTTCTCTCGAGACACCTTCGCACGTGGTACCAAATAGAAAGAAAAGAAAAACTAAAGAAATTCCTTGGTGTTGCGGCGTCGAGATTTTCGAAGTTCGTATAAAACATTCGCGGGTTACCACGTCCGAAAGGATCGACGATCATGCATTGTCGTCAGATTTTACAGGGCGATTCTAAATCATTGTCATTGAAATTCCCGAGAAAAGATTGTACCGTCAAACGAGGCTTTCGCGTGCAAACGTAATCGCGGTGTTCGCAACGCTTCGCGACATGTTTACGCGAGTTTCGAGCGTAGAAGGCGTCCTTAATCAATTTTGTTCCGACGCTAATTCAGAATCTCCCTGCGAGCATACTCGTATACATTGTACGCGCTGATCCACGAGTATCCATGGAAGCGCTTGAAACGAGTCGATGCGTCTCTTGCCATCGGATCTTCTCGTACGTTTCTTTCTTTTTTTATAGCTTCCCTCGACTCTCGATCTCAGCTATAACTGTTTTTTCTTTTCATGGTAGAAATGGTAACTCGTTAAAACACGTTAAGCACGGATAAGCGATGTCGCTCGACAGCGACGCGTTAATAATAAATTGGCCGAATACAATTCCGAGTAACAGGACTTAACGCGTCGCTATCGATCCGCGAGTCCGTGCGTAACGCGTTAACATTCCTCCTCTGATCGTTGCGAAACGTTCGATCGCCGCGTGGAAATGATCGCGCGTGCCTGCTGGTTCGAATTCGACGTTTCGAAAATTTCGACGAACAAGCGAAGCACTGTGAGACGTGTACACCCGTGGCAGAAGTCTTTAGGAGTGACAAGTAACGAGAAACATTCGATAATTCTTCTCTATGGGATCGTCATCGATCGCGATCGACGCGGGGAAATATCGCGCGCAACGATCGCGGGGAGGAGGAAAGAAATTCGACGGATCTCATCGGTTCCGTAGGAGTTGGGAGGATGATCGCGTGGCAAGAAACGCATCAACGGAACACGGAGAAGAGAAGAAAAATATGAAGGCGCGCGGTAGCGTACGCGCAACGATTCAATCGGAACAGAGGAAACGCGTAGGAGGATCGTTCCGGAGATTCCGTCTCGCGAAAGAAATCGTCGAAGCAAATTGTGAGAACGAAAACGAAAAACTAAAGGAAAATCTGTGGCTATGGGGTGAAACGGTGAAGGGTGAGACAGGCGGGGAAATGGTGAGGGGCGAAGAGGGTGGAACGATCGAAGAAACTCGCGTCTCGACTCGAGTTAGGCCCTTGTGCGCCCTCGTGTCTGCGCGGACATCCGGTTGCCGCCGTTGCCATCCCCGTGGGGCGTTCGAACCGAAAATTCATCCGTACATCCGTTTTCGCAGCTTTGTCTGGTGACCGGGCGCGGGCCCGATCGGTAAAACTTGTCGAAACGGTCGGTTGGAAAATCGTAGAAAAATGATGAACACTCGGTAGAAAAAGTTGCTTTGCTTGCTGACGCGATTATCAATCGCGCTCGCTACGAAAACGGATGAGCGTCGCGTTCTTTTCGCGGATTATATTTCTCGGATTTTCCATTGTCGCAAGCTTTATCCGTCCTTTCGACATCGTAACGCTGATTTTTTCATATTTTCCTCTTGTTTTTTTTTGTTTGTTTGTTTGTTCATCTTTAGGTAGAACGTCGTTAAATAGTTTATATACACACAGTACAATTACGGATTAGCGTTTCACATTTATCATACCGATAGACAATAGTAATAACTTGCTTGTAGTTCGCTCGTGTACTCGGCTAACAATCCCCTACGTAATCTAACCGCTAAACGTTAACTGAAAGGGGTCTGCTTAACCATACGCCTGCCCGCTTGCCTGTCTGTCTGTCTATTTGTTTGTTTGTCTGCTTATCCGCTTTGTGAATCGTCGTCCGTGTCTGTGCAGTAGGTACTTTGCCGACTCCCTTTGCGCGCGATCCTTCGCGAGAATGCTCACACAGATTTTCCGCGTTTCCATCGACGAAGTCGAGTACTGCGACCGAGATACAGCTTCGTCCGGTTTCAATCGCAACACGGTGCAACGAGCGGCAGCGAGTCGGTACAGCGAAGAACAAAGATGTAAGTGTTTATGGCACGGGGGCCCGCGAACTCGCCGAGGCCAGAAGATAGGCCAGTTCTCTCGATCGTTGAAACTGCGAATTCTAGCTTTATGCGATTATGCGCGTGCCCAGATGGGTGTCGACAAAACCTCGGGAGTCGATAAAGTCGACGAGGGGAATGGAAGCGCCTACGGGTTAAACTATTAGCCTCGAGTATCTGAGATGTCGTGGACCATCGCGCGAACCACAAACGCGCGCGCTCGCGAAAACGATTCTGTTTTCGAAAGATCTCGCGCGCCGGGTCCGCGCTCTTACGGATTTTTGTCGGTCTCGAACCCGTCGAGTTACATTGAAATTGCCCGGAACGTCGTGAACGGTGATGTTTCGTGCACGCGATTTTCGCTCGCGACAGGTCCTGCGCGAACAACGATGAAATATTTCTATATTTATTTATACAGTGCGATAATGTTCGAACGATCGGTTGGGATCGCGGAGATACGAATTTTCATGATCGATATCGTTAAGTAGCTTTGTCACGTTCGCGTTCCGTGAGAAACAATAGTGAACACTTAAAAACCTAAATAATACTTTGCTCAGAAGCACCGAAAGTCATCGAAACGCCGCGCTGCTCGAGGCGATTAGAACTCCGACACGTTACTGCACTGTATAAAATGCAACACCACCGTACAACCATCGCGACTCAAGGTCCACGATCGCAGAGTACTTGATAAAACAGTTTCCAGTGTTTCAAGGTAACCCGGTTACACCGGATGTGATCAGTCCTTCGTATCGTCCGGTGAATGAGAAAGCGAACGAAAAAAAAAGAACAAACGCATTCGATTCGAGTGACGCGAAAGAGAGGGAAGAATAGAGAGACAGAGACAGTGTGAGTGTCGGTGTGTGTGTGGGTGTGATAGAAACTGATGGGATCTCGTCCCACGAGATGGTTCACCGGCCGATCGGTTTGTCGGTCGCGCGCGACCCATCGATTCGATCGTTCTTCCCCTCGAAAGGCACGAAAAAGTCTTCGACTGCTCGCTCTCGCTTTTCTTAATCTAATAATCAGACCGCGGATCTCTACGCGAACATAGACTTTCGTGAACCGACTCGAGAATACGTTTTCACCGTTTATCGAGTGTTCCATCGTTCATCCACTAAAGAAACGAAAAATTTTCCGAAACCTTCCGAGACAGTTTACCGTACGGCATGTTTCGAGAGAGCAGAGATGCTACGAATAAGTAAAGTCCACGGTCTACCGGTGATAAACGCTCGCGCTCGACGTTGCACACGTAGAAAAGTGATCGACTGACTGAGAGGATTGATCCCCGAGGGACGACGAGCGTGTAGGACGAGGATCGGATCGGATCGGTTCGGTTCGGTTCGGATCGCGTGACGTGTTCTGTTTAAAAAAGTTCACGATAGAAAAAGTCGCTTCGAACTTCCGAGAGCATTCCGAGAAACCGCGGAGGGGACGAACGATCCTCGAACGACTTCCGATCCGTCCGGTGCACCGATCCGCCATCGAGGCGTTACATCTATCAAGGAACAAAAGTCTGGATACTCGATATTTGGCACAGATTTTTAAACCTTCGAAGCTATATCGCCAGACACCGCTGCGCTGCGCGTTCCGGGAACGAAATACGCGAGAATAACACGTTCCGTTTTATGACAAATCCATCATTATCGGTCGGTTAGGTTGCTCTCGATTACGTAAAATGTCCGCCACAATAGCCGTCCATTGTTAACAGATTGATTTTACAATTCTAAATCGGTGTGTGAATTTTTGTACCGTGTGCGCCAGCACAAACGTGTACGTTTGAGTAAACTATTTTCGATTGTTCGACGTGCATCCTGAACCCGCGTCAAATGTTATGCATTCGTGTGGGTACGATGTCTGACGATATTTATAGCCGCACACGCGGTGTACGTGTAACCTTTTCCTTTCTATCTTTTTCTGTTCTTTTTAGCGAACGTCCCCTGTCGCGCAATTGAATCGTCGCGCTCGCGGTAAATAGTCCCGCTAGCGAATAAATTCAGAAGAAACAAAAGTGTTATACAGTCTAAAGTGTAATGAATTCTTTTTCCCGAATGCATCGTCAGTGTATATACTTCGTTTTCTCGTTTCTAAATCCTCGTAACAATGTAAAAAAAAAGAACGTAGATAAGTATGCATATTTGTATGTATACGTACATATACGTATAATCGTGGGCTCACGCTTGTTATATGTATTTACTATATATCTACATATACGTACACGTGTGTGTATACACCAGGAGGATCGTATGGATGTGTACACTTCCGCTCAATACCGTGGGATCGTTTTCAATCGTTCCACGGACTTCTGAAACACCATGGAACAAAAGTTTCGATCCGGTTCGATCCTTTTTCCGTCGACACAGTGGGATCTTTCGGGTCCATCAAAATCATTGCGGAAAGGCCAAGTTTTTAGCGTCTTTGGGGCAACTGAATTCTTCTGTAGCTTTCGGCCATACAACTAAAGGTTTTCGAGAACATTTATCGAAAGATCCCACCGTGCGAAACGTGGTTGCCTCGCGGGGCTCGAGTTCTTTCGCTCTCGAGTCCGTCGATGCTACCGGACACTTTCGGAACATCGCGTACAATAATTTAATTCGTTCGCGAAACAAACGGAACGATTGATCCCATATTCTTCAGCGGTAGCGTATATACGTATGCATATGTATATATATCTATGCAAATATATATATATATATACATATATATATATACACACTATTGTGTGCATGTTTGTGTATCTCGGTACAATACATCGTACGCGACCTTATCACCTACGGATATTATTAATATTAATGTTATTATCATTACGGTAGCAAGTCGATTAAGTTCTAGAAAAATGAAAATTCTGCCTCGTGGCACACGAGGAGTAAACGCCCGCTTCGCTGTCTCGATTCGCGAAGGGAGGTAGAGGTGGAGGACCAGGAGGTTGTTGGGGTCAAAGGGCCGAAGATCGAGAGACAATTAAAATAAGGAAGGGTGCGAGAGTCGATGCGAGGGTTGGGCGAAGGGTAGCGAAACGAATCGTTTTAGATTCGGGAACGCGGGATAGACGCGCTGGGTCCTCGAGATTCTCGCGAGAAGAGCCGAGAACTCGGAAACGGACAGACGGGGTTCGGGGGTTGGGGGGTGGGATGCGTATCGGTGGTATGTACAAGAGCGGGTGAGGGTGGCTGGAGATCGGAGGTCGTGCGAGGGTGGGCAGCAGGGAGGAAACGTTTCGACAACTCGGTGGCGAGGATCCTATCGTCGAACTTCGACTTGGTCCCACCTTCGTTTCGAGTAACCGCGTTCACCGCGGATTCGATCTCGTCGACGAGCCGACGACGCTTCACTGGGAAATGGGAACGAAAATGGGCTTGTTTCGTCTCGGTCCACGGATCGAGAGTCGGTCGAAACAAAGGCGGACAACGGGCAGTAGGAACATACGAAAACACGCCGGTCAGACTCGTTGGACGCGTAGGACGCGTCGAATCGGCGGTACGAACGCGAGGAGAGGCCTTCCCCGAGCGTCTTTTCTCCGGAGGAAACGACCGCGCCTCCAGCTCGAGAGCGCGTCCAGGCTCAACGGAAATATCGTTTCTCCGTGGTCCGTGTCAGCGCCCGAATGTAGCGGTCGCCGACGGGCGCCTCGCGAGAATCGTCCTTTCTCGAGCGGAGACGAACTTGCCACTCGCAGGCCGCGTTCAGTCTGCTGATCGAGACGCGCCTCTCGATCACGAGTGTTTCACCACGATCACGCCCGGCCGCTGCTGGGTCTGTTGCTGTTGCCTGTGGAACTGGAGAAACTCGGCCTGCATCAGCCGCTGTTTCGCCGACGTCGGGGACGCCGACGCCGTCGCGGATGCGGACACCGATGCGGATGCGGATGTGGACGCCGATGCCGACGCCGACACCGGCGGCGACTTGCCCGTTGGATTGTTCGCCGTCTGCTGTTTGTTGGTCAACGCCAGCGGCACGTCCTGAACGCCGGTCGGCTCGTCGCTGAACAGGTGGTCGCCCTCTAGGTGGCGTATCGCTTCCACGATCGTCTCCAGGTTCTGCCGCGAGGTGTTCGCCAGGTACAGTCTCGCCTGCGGCGTCCCGTCGTCGAGAGAGGTCGACGGCGACGGCAACCTGAAATTATAGCATTCGCGTCGCGTTAGCTTCTCCGGGGCAACCAACGAACCTCTCGTCGAGGAATTGCTCCGATATTCGGAATCGATACCGATCGATGCCACCAGTCGGGGTCCCAACGATACCGATACCGATCTAAAATTGACGTCTACCTCTCGACTTCGACCTTGGGTTCCGCTTTGATCGCCGCCTCCAGGACACTGGGTAACCGCTGGGGTTCGGTGGCGGGCGAGAAGGGCCTACTGGGGCTCGCGGTGATGTACTGCGGCGACGAGCCCTTGAAATCCCCCGAGTACGTGACGCGACTCGACGAGGAGAACGAATCGGCGGTGGTTTGCTCCTCGATCGTGGCGAACGTTTGGCTCTGGGCGAACGCGACCAGTTTCGGACTATCCGGCTCCACGTCTTCCTCCTTGATGTCCTCCGGCACCATGTCGGCGGGTTGCGGCGACAGCGGCGGCGAACTCGGATCCGGACTAGACGTTTCCACGGTCTGTGTCGAACCGACGGGCGGCAAGGACACCACGGACACCACCTGCAGAGCGGCGACGGCTTCCTCCGTTTCCTGAGCGATCACGTTGTCCGTGTGCTCGATCACCTGCGCGCGACAGACAAAACGTAATCCGTTAACAGTAATAATATTATATGTGTACAATGCATAAAACGCTCGGAGAAAATGTCTTGCTTGTCTCCCCGGTTCGCGAAGAAGACAGACAACGGTACCTCGTGCGGCTGGTAAGTAATGAGTTGATTGTCCCGGAATCTTTCCGGACACAGTTGACTCTCTATGGCTCTCATCTGCTTTTCTAGGTGCAGCCTCGCGAGGCGCTCCCTTTCCAACTGTCGTCGGAGCTCCACCACCTCGCTGTTCACCACGGAATGTCCCTCCGTGGTCACGGTTATTACCGACAATGGCTCTGGAGACATGCTGCCCAATCCCTCGTCACCGCTCTCGCTGACGTGCATCGGTAGACTGACGACGACGCCTCCTGAAATTGGGAATGGTTATTGTTTACGTATATGAATCATCGATGATTTGGACTTTTCTTCTTAAAGCTGTGAAACAGTCGGGGTCGAAAAGGGACAGCGCAATTTTTCCTCATCCGCCCCCCCCTCCCGTCTCGTCCACCTCTACTCTCTGTTCGATAACCCCGGTCGAACGGTCTGAAAATTTAACTACGAGCCGCGGAAGGGCGAACCGAGTTTACGATTCTATCGATCGAACTTTTTCCCTCTCGCGTGGAATAGAACGGAACGGAACGGAATATCCGGCGCAGGATGCTCGGCCGCCAAGAATGTAATTACTCCCGCGAAAATGACGAACGATTCTTCAATATTAATCTTCGCGCGGCTTCCGGTCGACAAATTAAAAAATTCCTCGTTGACTCGGCCGCGCTGGAACGAGAGCCAGAGCGCGTCGATCGGTGAAACGCCGGGTTCGCGTTTCGTTGCAACGGAACAGGCGGCGCAACGGTTAAATAATATTATATGTTATATGTATATACTCTGTGTCGCGACAAACTATTCCATCGTATGAACGACACCCCGACAGAACACGCTCGGTGCCAATCACGGCGATCGTTTGAACGCGGAACACTCACCTTGATTATCCGGCTTGCGTTTCTTGATCGGAACATCCCCACCCTCGTGCTGATTCACCAATCGTTTCAATTGGCAATTCTGCGACAACAGCTGGGTCTTCTCCTGCTCCAACTGGTATATGTATTCCGCGGTCTGCTGAAGTATCGCAGCCTGCAACAGATAAAACACGGTATCGTTGAACGATCTTCGTGGTCGAAAGAGCAATCGCTGCGATTTCAAATTGTCGTGATTCGGCTGCTATCGCGTCGAACCGTTGAAACGCGCGTCCTTGATAAACATACGATTTTCTGTTCGTTCATTGTTCAGGTGCAAATACGTACGCGCGTTTTATTATCGATATTCATAGGCGACCTCTGAAGATCAAATCAGCGTACGTAATCTGTTTCCTTCATTAAATTGGAATCGCTTAAACGTCGGACAGTGTTGAATAAATTAGGTGACGCTTCCGCAACGAGAAGGGTAGTAGTAAACGTTTGTAAACGTTCGAGTTTTCTGGTCGAGGGTAAAAGCGTGCCGTGTTTCGAAAGAAAGGGGAGCGAGAGTGCGTGCGTGGACGCGTATGGTACAGCCCTCGGGAGGATTCGCTTCCGAAACTCGAAGACGCTTCCTGTTTACACGCCGCGAGCCTGAAGGGTTTTACTCCGGGGTCTGCTCGAATCGATAACATCCGGAGAGTGGTGACTATCGCGTGTCTCGTTTCTTGGGTCTCGTGACTCGTGTCTCGTTTCTTGGGTCTCGTGTCGCGCGTACGTACTACTACGACGTAGTAAAACGGGAACCGGCGGAGGAACCAGTGAAAACAAAAGGGCCAATTGATACCGAGTCGAAGGTAACGGGCTCCAGCCGTACGTTTCGCACCTGCCGACAGGTGGTCGACGAACAGATGCCATCGCCAACGATCAAGCTTCAGCCTCCCCCAGCGTCCTCGCCGTTTCTTCCGATTATGCTGCACATTAACCAAACTCGTCGCTCTTTCGACGATCCGGATGTTCCGCAGATATTTTCCAATCGACACAGCGAGAGGAATGCGGAATAAACCGTGCCCGCATCGTTGACAATCCGTTAACGTTCAATCTGGAGTCTCGTTTTTCTAACATTGTTCTTTTAAAAAATCTGCGTTCGCGCCAGCGACCGAGAAAAATTAGAGCGGAAAGGGAAACGTTCGACAGAAAACAATGTTTTATTGCAGATCATCTTGCCCACAGCATACGCGCAAACGGAAAGTCATAAAACCTGCAAGAACATCGACGTAAGCGAAAAATATAAATTACAGGTCAGGGTGTCGAGCAATAATACAATGCTTCATGAATACCGAACGGTTCCGCGAATATATAAAACAGCGCGAACTCGAGGAACCGCAAATTCGAGAAAACTATCCGCACTGTCGTTCGTCGAATCGGTCCGAGACATTTTCTAATTGAGATTCTATCTCGATCGAAGTTGCGCGAGTTCTTTATGCACCGCCGTTGACCTCCGACTGACGACGAATCGTTTCGCGAAGATGGACACCGAGACGAATTACAAAGATAAGGACACCCCGTATGAGGTCGAGGAACTTCTGGAAAATAAACGATATGGCACCGACATGAACTATAAGCACGATTATATGTGGCTGTTCGTCCTGGGGCACATATTGCTGCAAATGGGGTGGGTGATAGGGATGTACACCGCAGTCTTCCACGCTCGGTTCGCTACTATTTTGTGGGGTGAGTGCCGCTTAACGACGCCTGTACGTACTCGATGTAATTTCTATAATTGATTTTCGCAGCGACCATCGTCGGATTTTTTGCGATGCTGGGGGTAGGGCTCGGAGCGCACAGGTATCTCACCCACAGGTCTTTCAAGCCGACACCCCTTCTACGAGTGATGCTCCTTGTCTGGCAAACCATGGCCGGCCAGGTAAACGCGCTACACGTTTTTCACCGGTTCTTCTCGGATCGAGAAATTCCTATCAATTTCAGAACAGCATGTTCACGTGGGCGAGGGATCATGTTATACACCACAAGTTCAGCGACACGGACGCGGACCCCCATAATTCGACCAGAGGGCTCTTCTTCGCTCACATGGGCTGGCTGATGATGACGAAACACCCCCTGAGGAGACAGAAGGAACGCGAAATGGACTGGTCCGAGATGAAGTCCGACAAACTGATAATGCTTCAGCACGAGTGAATATCAATTCATCTATCGGTCTTTACCGCGTGTTTCCCCGAAGACACGGTCTGATCGGTGATCTATCGACGCGTCTCGTTTCAGCTACTTCTTGTTCTTCTACTTCCCGATAGCGGTAATATTTCCCGTGTCGGTGCCGGTCTATTTTTGGAACGAATCGTTGTGGAACTCTTTCTTCGTGGCGTACCTTTTACAGTATGTCACCAACTTGCACTCAACGTGGTCTATCAATTCGGTGGCGCATAGCTGGGGACCCAAACCCTACGACAAGTGAGTGGTCGACGCTGCTATCGTCGCCCGTACCGTGTTAAATTTTCGAATTCGAACGGAATGGACCGCGAATCCGAATTAGTTGGCCGAGAAGGGGGCTAAAATCGTTCGCTTCTTTATTTCAGGAGACTAAAAGCGGTGCAGTCGATACTAGTGACGGTGCTCACGTTAGGCGACGGCTGGCACAACTTCCATCACGCTTTTCCGTGGGACTATCGAATGACGGACAAACCGTTCTGCATATCGGCGTGGGTGCTCGATTTCTTCGCGTACCTGGGATTGGCTTACGACCTTAAAATGGTGACCCCTAGTGTTGTTCAGGGCCATGCCAAAAGACACGGTAACATCGCCGATCGAGATACCTTCGTAGACACGATCGGCAGCCACAAGGAACAACAAAACGACGCGGTACGAGCCATGTGAAAAACTCTTTCATTCTATACGGTTCTCTGGATACGAAACTGATTGTAATACCTGATACGATACTTCGATGTGTAGTAGTGCATTTATTAAATACAACATTTTTGGCGGAAATGCGGAGGAAATGTAATATAAATGTAATATGAAAAGTAATATACAATATATATAATGATAAGAAAATGGTATATACATATACCATTTCAAAAATGTTGTGTACATTATTAACTTTGGATTCTATGTATATATAACAATATTTTGGATAATGGTGTAGCAATTTGCAGTGGCGCTTCAAAATCGCCACTCGACTGCTAAATGTTAATTCGGACAACTCGAGAATCACAGACCAGAATTTTGTTCGTCGTGTTGTAGCCCCAGCGGAAAATTGCAATCGTTAACACAATAAATTCGTTCGGGTATATTGCAATGTTATACGATAAATAGTGTTTTCAGCTAAGCAAGAATAAACAGCCGATACTCGTTTCGAACAGTTGCCTTTTCATCGAGCGTTCGTCGTCGTCGTCGTCGAGGGGTTAACGATCTCGTCCCGACGACGGTGATACTCGCAAAAGTTGCACTCGAGAGCAGAATGCACAGGTAAACGCTCTTCCACGGCTGTTAGTCTTGACTAAATATCCCTCCTTTTACTCTCGAGAGTATAATTCACGGGAGTTTACTCCGTCCCGAGTGTGTAGCTACAGCGTCTACAGGGTTTTGTGTCCAGTTTCCTGAAACATTTTCTTCGGACTTCGCTCGATTTGACACGCTGCGAACAAACACCCGGAATTTAAGAGTTCGTCATCGCGCGAGGTCACCAGGAGTTAATTATCATCGAATAATCCGCGCGCCACGATGCAACGATGCAATTCTCAGTTCCGAAAAGACTCGTAGGAGCGAGCTGTACAGCATCGCGCGCATCGCCGAGAAATCTTCGTAAAAACGTGCAGGACAATCTTTCTTGGAAACGGAAGGAAAAAGAGAGGAAACACCAAGAGAGAAGACGCGAAAATACGAGAGACGGAGAATCGAAGATTCTCGCCGAGGCACGGGCGACGATTCGAGAAGTTTCAGAGAGCGCGGGGAACACGACGGAAGGAAAACTTGTCATATATAACGAGATAGATTGAAATGGTGGGAAAAGAAATGGTAGGAAAAGAAATGGTAGGAAACGGTCGGGAGAACAACGAAAAAAAAGAACAAGAAATCTAAGATGGAGCTGAGAGCGTCCCCGTCGAAATCGAATCAAGGTAGGCGGGAAGAGAAATATTACGCAAGGAATAGAAAACGATGTCTCCTATAACGATGGATGAAAAATAATCTTCGAACCGCGAAAAACGGACGAAATAATTTGGGGTTGGAAAACGGTGAAAAAAATAACGTGCACATCTAGTTTGTGGTTCCGATTTATAATCTCGTTTTTGTAATTTTGTTCTTTAAAAAAAACTGCGATCTAGTCCGCGATCGCGGTGCGATCGAAAGAGGAAAGTTACTGAGGAAAAACGAATGGTCAACAATAGACAATATTGCTGTGTAAAAACTTTTACCCACGAATCATGAATAAAGAAGGTTTCCGCGGATATATAATACAGCGCGAACTCGAGGAATTGTAAGGTCGAGGAATCATTCCGTAGTGTCGTTCGTCGAAACGGTCCGAGACATCGTTGCTCCTTGCGTGACTTTTAATTTTTTCGTTGATATTCTATCTCGAACGAGATTGTGACGTTGACGTCCGACCGAAGCCGAATCGTTCCGCGAAGATGGTCACTGTAACGAGTTACGAAGACAAAGACACCCCGTACGAGGAAATTCTGGAAAATAAACGATATGGCACCGACCCGAACTATAAGCCGAAATATGTGTGGCGAATCGTCCTGATGCACATGTTGCTGCAAATAGGGTGGGTGATAGGGATGTACACCGCAGTCTTTCACGCTCGGTACGCTACTATCTTATGGGGTGAGTAAATTCTCGCGTTTACGCACACGTATATGTAGGTATACATATGCTCAGTATAATTTCTAAAATTGATTTTCGTAGCGGTCGCAGTTCGATACTTTGCAATCATGGGGATACTAATTGGTACGCACAGGTATCTCACCCACAAGTCTTTCAAGCCGACACTCCCTCTGAAAGTGATACTTATTGTCATGCAAACCATGGCCGGCCAGGTAAACGCGCTAGAAGTTTTCGCGACGGTTCTCCCAATCATCGAGGTATTCCTATTAATTGCAGAACAGCATGTTCACGTGGACGAAGGATCATGTTATACACCATAAGTTCACCGACACGGACGTGGACCCCCATAATTCAAACAGAGGGTTCTTCTACTCTCACATGGGCTGGCTGATGACGAAGAAACATCCCCTGAGGAAACAGAAGGAACGCGAGATGGACTGGTCCGAGATGAAGTCCGACAAACTGATAATGTTTCAGCACGAGTAAATATCAATTCAACTATCGACCTTTACCGCGCTTTTCTGCGAAGACACGCTCTGATCGGTGATATTTCGACGCGTCTCGTTTCAGCTACTTCTTGTACCTCTACTTCCCATTAGCGATAGCATTTCCCGTGACGGTGCCAGTCTATTTTTGGAACGAATCGTTGTGGAACTCTTTCTTCGTGGCGTATGTTTTACAGTACGTCACCAACTTGCACATAACGTGGACTATCAATTCGGTGGCGCATACCTGGGGAACAAAACCCTACGACAAGTGAGTGGACGACGCTACTCTCGTTGTCCGTTCAGTGTTACATTTTCGAGTTCGGACAGAATGGACACCGATTCCGAACTGGTGGTCCGCGAAGAGGGCTAAATCGTATGCTTCGTTATTTCAGGAGAACCAGAGCGGTTGAATCGATGATCACCTGGATACTCACGAATGGCGAGGGCACGCATAACTATCATCACGCTTTCCCCAGGGACTATCGCCTGTCGGACAAACACTCCAACTTAGGCAAAACGGTGATCGATGTATTGGCATACCTGGGTCTGGCTTACGATCTTAAAATAGCGTCGCCCAGCGTCGTCCAGGGCCACATCAAAAGACACGGGAACACCGCCGATCGAAACACTTTCGTGGACACGATCGACAGCCACACGGAATAACAAAAGGACGCGGTCCGAGCTATGTGAAATTCATTCTATGTATATGATTTTTTGGAAACGAAACTGATTATAATGTCTGATACGATATTTCGATGTTTAGTAGTACATTTATTAAATACAAACAGACGGAACTGCGGTGGAAGGCGAAAGACGAGAGTTTAGTTATTTAAGGAATTGTAACCCTTGGAGTAACAAATAAAGTGATACATTTCAAAAGTGATGAGAGTGTACATTAGGAGCTTCCTGAACAACTTTTTCCTATATATGTTGCCCCGCCGCTCAGCTTTAGTTTCCGAAATATTCGCAAAAAAGTTTCAATATCTCAAAAAGTGATCGGAGTAGGTTCGGATTAGATTTGCAATTGTGGCCGCCGATAAGGCGGTCACGATCAAAACTTAAAACGCCTTCAATCAATTGAGACCCATTTTCTTGTCTGTTTATGTTCACGAAATGAAACGTGAAATGAATCATGTCGACCGCGAACTCATTTCATTGTCAGCTGTGTTAGCATACAGAGTATTAAGCATGAAACTATACGAATTCTTGGATATCTGCAACAATCAAGAAAAGTTGATGGATTTTTTAGTTAACAGTAGAGTGATTCATGGCACGATGAATTGCATCAAGTGCAACGAAAATATGCTACTTGATCGTGAAAACTTGCGAAATCTTTGTAGGAACGTACTGGACAACCGTCCTTGGAAACGGAGAGAGAAGATGCGAAAATATGAGAGACGGAGAATCAAAGATTCTCGCCGAGGCGCGGGCGACGATTCGAGAATTTTCAGAAAGCGCGGGGAACACAGCGGCAAGAAAAACTTGTTAAATACAACAAGATAGATTGAAATGGTGGGAAAAGGAATGGTAGGAAACGGTCGGGAGAACAATGAAAAAAAAAACAAGAAATCTAAGATGGAGCTGAGAGCGTCTCCGTCGAAATCGAATCAAGGTAGGCGGGAAGAGAAATACATATTACGCAAGGAATAGAAAACGATGTCTCCTATAACGATGGATGTAAAATAACCTTCGAACTGCGAAAAAACGGACAAAATAATTTGGGGTTGGATAACGGTGAAAAAAATAACGCGCACATCTACTTTGTGATTCCGATTTATAATCTCGTTTTTGTAATTTTGTTCTTTAAAAAAACTGCGATCTAGTCCGCGATCGCGGTGCGATCGAAAGAGGAAAGTTACTGAGGAAAAACGAATGGTCAACAATAGACAATGTTGCTTTGTAAAAAATTTTACCCACGATTCGTAGGTAAAATGTCAAAGAGGAAATAACATGATGCTTCATGCGTAAGGAAGGTTTCCGCAAATATACATAAAATAGCGCGAACTCGAGGAACTGTAAGTTCAAGGAAACATTCCGTTCTGTTGTTTGTCGAATCGGTTCGAGGTGTCGTTCCTCGTCACATGACTTTTAATTGTTCATTGAGATATTTTACCCACATTCGCTAGGTAAAATGTAACAAACAGAATGCTTCATGAATAAGGAAGGTTTCCGCGGATATATAATACAGCGCGAACACGAGGAACTGTAAGTTCGAGGAATCATTCCGTAGTGTCGTTCGTCGAAACGGTCCGAGACATCGTTGCTCGTTGCGTGACTTTTAATTTTTTCGTTGATATTCTATCTCGAACGAAATTGTGTGCGTTCTTTACGCACCGCCGTTGACGTCCGACCGACGCCGAATCGTTCCGCGAAGATGGATACTGTAACGAGTTACGAAGACAAAGACACCCCGTACGAAGAAGTTCTGGAAAATAAACGATATGGCACCGACCCGAACTATAAGCTGAAATATGTATGGCGAATCGTCCTGATGCACATGTTGCTTCAAATAGGGTGGGTGATAGGGATGTACACCGCAGTCTTTCACGCTCGGTACGCTACTATCCTATGGGGTGAGTAAATTCTTGCGTTTACGCACACGTCTATGTAGGTATACATATGCTCAGTATAATTTCTAAAATTGATTTTCGTAGCGGTCGCAGTTCGATACTTTGCAATCATGGGGATACTAGTTGGTGCGCACAGGTATCTCACCCACAAGTCTTTCAAGCCGACACTCCCTCTGAAAGTGATACTTATTGTCATGCAAACCATGGCCGGCCAGGTAAACGCGCTAGAAGTTTTCGCGACGGTTCTCCCAATCATCGAGGTATTCCTATTAATTGCAGAACAGCATGTTCACGTGGACGAAGGATCATGTTATACACCATAAGTTCACCGACACGGACGTGGACCCCCATAATTCAAACAGAGGGTTCTTCTACTCTCACATGGGCTGGCTGATGACGAAGAAACACCCCCTGAGGAAACAGAAGGAACGCGAGATGGACTGGTCCGAGATGAAGTCCGACAAACTGATAATGTTTCAGCACGAGTAAATATCAATTCAACTATCGACCTTTACCGCGCTTTTCTGCGAAGACACGCTCTGATCGGTGATCTATCGACGCGTCTCGTTTCAGCTACTTCTTCTACCTCTACTTCCCATTAGCGATAGTATTTCCCGTGACGGTGCCGGTCTATTTTTGGAACGAATCGTTGTGGAACTCTTTCTTCGTGGCGTATGTTTTACAGTATGTCACCAACTTGCACATAACGTGGACTATCAATTCGGTGGCGCATACCTGGGGAACGAAACCCTACGACAAGTGAGTGGACGACGCTACTCTCGTTGTCCGTTCAGTGTTACATTTTCGAATTCGAACGGAATGGACACCGATTCCGAATTGGTGGACCACGAAGAAGGTTAAATCGTTTGCTTCGTTACTTCAGGAGAACCAGAGCGATGGAGTCGATGTTCAGCACGATACTCACGAATGGCGAGGGCACGCATAACTATCATCACGCTTTCCCGAGGGACTATCGCCTGTCGGACAAACACTCCAACTTAGGCAAAACGGTGATCGATGTATTGGCATACCTGGGTCTGGCTTACGATCTTAAAATAGCGTCGCCCAGCGTCGTCCAGGGCCACATCAAAAGACACGGGAACACCGCCGATTAAAACACTTTCGTGGACACGATCGGCAACCACAAGGAATAACAAATGGACGCGGTCCGAGCCATGTGAAATTCATTCTACATATGATTTTTTTTAAACGAAACTGATTATAATACCTGATACGATATTTCGATGTTTGGTAGTGTATTTATTAAATATAAATTTGAGGCGGAACTGCGGTGGAGAGGGACGAAGAAAGTTTAGTTGGTTAAGGAAATGTAATCCCGAGAAGAATAAATAAAGCGATATATATAATAATAAGGAAATGTAAGTGTTCATTTGAACAGCTAAAATTATAACAATAAAACGCAGAAATAACATAAGAACTGTAAAATTGCGATCGCAATAGATTACAAAAAGAAGGCAGATTGAAACGTACCTGGCTATCCTTGTAGACAAATTTAATAAATCCTTTTTCGTTACGGCTTTGGCTTTTCCTTACAGTATGAAAGATATTAAAAAAGTGTAAAACACGTATCCAAGGATTTCGAGGGGGAAAGACGTGGGCAGTATCAGTTTTTTATTTGGCTGGCGTTTTTATGGTAATTTGAAGGTCAACTTTGTTTTTTCAAATGGAAACCTATATTTTCTATTATGGGATCTTATTGCAAAAAGATCAGCAATTTTCGTACGATACTTTTTTTTTATCCGCGCACTAGTTTCAGAGATATTTAACCTTTTAGATACGGTACGCCACTATAGTGCCTTCCTGCGCAGACCATCGAATACACCGGTGCACCACTATAGTGGTTTTGATGGATATCATGATTTAGGACGGTAGTATACGTTTAAAAAAGTAGTATATATGTAATCTCTCTGTCCCCCCCCCCTGAATGAAAAATATACACTGTCACCTTGCTCAATTTTCAATTTCCGTCAGAAGGCATCGTTCAGCCGTTCGGAGATTTTGCGTGACAGAACTATTTTATATAGTCGAAAGATAATTAACTAATTAATAAAGTTTTTTGATGTCGTTACATAAAAATGTATAAAGAAATCATGGTTTATTCATTTAGAACACATTTAGAACTATTTCCATATACTGTTATAGTGGAAATCGTCATAAAAGGTTAAAGACAAGTAAAGCGAGGCATATTATTGTGTAAAATTCTTTGAATCAAATTGTGTTGATGTTTTCTAGTTGTACTAGCACAAAAAACGTACTGTTTGAAAACAAAATTGTCACTCGCGCGTCCTCGCTAAGGGTAGCGAGGCAAAGTTTGTACGGAACACAAGAGAGCCAAAATAAATAAAAATCTTGAAAGAGAAACTTGCAGAAGGTAAGTCCGAAGACGCGGGACGGGCGGCAGAAGAAAGAACGAAGTAAATCGCAAAGACTTGAGAAAATCGCCACGAACGGATTCTAGGGGGGGGGGGGGGCTAAAAGAAGGGAGTAGAGGGAAGAAGGGAACGAGAGGGTGTTGAAAGAGAAGGAAGTCAAAGGTGTGCGGCGACAGGAATAAGACGTCGAAAGAGAATATGGAAACCGGAGGAGACAGAGGTGTCTTAAACGCCGAAGAGAGAAAAAGGGTGTCCGGACAATAATATCATCGGCCCTTTCCGGATGCGAGGCCGCCACGCCGTACCTTATTATGTATTCTGTTTGCGTGCGCCGCGTCGTGCACGCAAGCAAGGCCGATCTTACTTCGAATAAAATCAGGAACACTTCGCATCTGTCCGCCGCACAAAAGGCTAAACTGTGCGGCGAGTAGCAGCTCGAACATCGGTCGAGCGATCGGGAGTTATGATTAATCCTCCATCGCGCGATTTAAATCCGCAGGATTCGTAAACAAAACGATCGTGTTGCTTTTATTCGCTGGCGAACGATTCGCGTCTTGATCGCAACGGTTACGGTACGAGGAAAAAATTCAAGTTGAAGAGATCGTTTGGACGGCTTGGGGTTAGATCGTCCGTTGATGTTCTGACCTACAACGACGAAAAATAGGCTCGTGAAAGGATACGCGCGGGTTAAGCACGTGTCCGCAGACGTGACCACGGGGTCACGAGGAGCTCAGACCACGGGCATGTTTCACGGCTTTGATGAACTTTCCTTTCTTTCGATCGCCAGCTGCGCGGTATTATGCCCTCTAGTCTTTCGCCTTTATCGATCGGCTGTGTCGTCAGCCCATTCATTCACGGTCACAGCTGCCCGTAGTATCCTGATTTTTCCGACACGCCAACGCCAACGCTAGCGCCACCCCCGAGAAAGTGCCCCGAGTCACCCGAAAATACACACTCGGAACTGTAACCACGATTTCCAAATATTAACAATTAACCACTCGGAATTCTCTGCTCTACCTCGACGTGGCGCGTCGCGTCGACAACGACGGCAAGCCAAAGACTTCGGTTCGGGGGAACGGCCGTTTTTCACCGTTCTTCCGTTCGCCTACTACATCTCCATTGACGCTCCGACTCGTTATCGCGAATCGAGCGTTTTGCATTTCGAAAGATTTTTTTCGCGAGCTCGTTGGCGGGAAAAAACAAACGGGATCACGTCGAGGGGAGAAAGAAGGGACCCCCGCAATCTTTGTTCACGTGGTGAAACAGTTTCGTCGAAACGCAATCTTGTTGTCTGGCTAACGTAAACGTTTTAGTCGCCGTTGCACGGTCTATTAAAGCGAATGAGAATTGCAAATTACATGCATTTGTTCGTCTGTCATGGCACATTGCGGTCAGGCGTCCCGGCGCCAGACGACGCGCGACGCGATGCCGCAAACTCCGGCACTCCTCGTGCCCGGTGTCGCCGGAAACGTAGAAATACGTTTTCCGGGAAAGCTCTTTCGCGCTAGCCGCTTTCTCCGTGATCGTCGACGTCATCGCTGCCAGATTTCGTATTCTACGGGAATGGTCTGCATAAACGAACGATAAAAAGGAGAAGAAAAAACGATATGCAAGTGGTCGTTGCGGGACGACCTTGGACGACAAAACTCTGCCGCGCTCGTTGCATCTCGTGCATCGAGTCGTCGGATCTGCCGAAGAATTCCTTAACGGTCGCGAGGCTCCCGTATCCGACGGCTCTCGTTTCACCGCTCCGCGCAGGTAGAGATCCGTTTAGCATACATCGCTGTTACGAGAGACCTTCCTTCCTGGAAGACTGCGCGCGCCAGCGAGCCTCTTCTCTTTCCTCGTTTAGGCCCGATTTCGCCACTTTTGCCCGAGTTCCCCGGAATTTTAACTCGGTCTTTCTCGCTCCTTCTTCTCCCTCTCCTCCTGTTCGCTCTCCTCGACGTCAAGGTAACTCGGACAACCTCGGACGTCGCGACGAGTTCAAATTTGAAACGAAGTCCAAGAGAAGAACTATCGCTAGGTGAAATTTACATAGAACTCGGATTTTAGGTAGAACAAACAGGATTCTGAACTCGATATGCTAAACTGAAGGGAAGAAGGAGACGAGCAAAATTTAGAGAAAGAAAACCGTCGATGGAAAGGGAAGAGAAACTCTTAAACCGAGAACGAAAGGGAATAGAAGCCAGGAAAGAGCGAGAGAAGAAGAGAGCGCGCGTCGTTTTCTGCGAGGCGCGAGGCGCGAGGAGAGCAGTGCGGTGCAACGGCCAGACGATCCGTGGGGGTAACGTTATGCAACTGCATTCTGAGCGTGGCGTGCGCTCGTACGTGCACTCGAGGACATTACTCCCGGCGACTGCGAAGTCGTTTCCGAGTGGCGGAGCGGCCACGGGCCGGTCCAAAAAGACGTGGAAACTGCGGCGATGGCCAAAATATCTTGTAAAGCCGCGCGTACACAGAGAACCGGTGTCGCGCGTCGCGTCGTTCCGGAATCGACGTGACCGTCTTCTACCGTCTCCGGCTACGTCGCACCGGTTCGATGCACTTTGGCCCATCGTGGAACCCGATTATCCGGCGAACAATCCGGAATCGATTCCGACCGCCGCGCTGGAATCGCGATGGCTCTCTGGCGCATGGCGCCGCTTTAAATCTCCTCACCCTCCGCCGAGTTATTAACCGTCTCGATGCTTCGCGAACCGAACGATTTTTTAAACGATTCCATCGCGCGTACCGCGGTTTTTCCAAGAGCGAGCTGCCGGAACGGCACAACCGAACGATTTCATCGCATTCTCGGTATCCGAGCGACAGCGAGTCGATCAATTTGTACGAACCGAATGCTGCTCGGAAGTTTCTGCCCACGGTTTTCGGTGCACGTACGGCGCGGCCTCGCCAGAAACCCGTCGCGTCGCCGCAATTACGCGCGGAACAGTGCCGCCGCTGGACGTCTTAGAGGGTTCATTACCATAAATACATAACGTTCGCGTAACAAGTTTGCCGCGGTTCAACATACTCCAGGCGAGCGAGCGAACTGCCATTAGATCACGAGCTCGTTGGCTGTAAAATACAGCCGGCTGGAATGCGCGTGGGAATGCACGCACGGGTGCAACGGAGAACGATACCGACGACCGATCGATCGATCGATCGATCGCGACCGATCATTTTCTATAATTCACCCCCGGAAGCGCACGATTCCTACCGCGGCGAGCCAATATCTTTTTGTCGCCACGGCCCCCGATCATCTGTCATAAGTAGATTGCGTATCTTGTTGCAAAAGTCGCGTTCCCCCCGCGTCGTTTGTTACAAGGCCGCGCCTTGACGAGCACCGGATAGAAACTTATTTCTCCCCTCGAGAATTTCAATAAAACAACGTCGAGGCACCACCACGCACCGTTGCATCGCTGATTAAACATGTTAAACTAACTACTGCCGGGTCAAGCGATCAGTTTAATATTTTTCATTTTCGAATTATTGAAATTACGAAGTCGCTCACCTGGAAATCGATTCGATAAATTTCTTTCATTCGTGCCTTGTCATTTTCATTAGCTAATGCATTTTAACCCCGGGTAGATTTAGTGTTAGAACTGTCAAGCGGACGTGCTTTATTTTAGTTTTTCGCAGCTACAGGCACGATCGCGGACGATACTATAGAGTCGCGGAAAATATTTGAGATCAGCGAACCGCATAGTTCGGCGTTACGCGTGGCAAGTTTAACGTGTACCGTTGCCGATTCGATTTCGGATTTCGAATGTTAGAGAATACGACGGTATCGCGAGTTCACGGCAGAGCGAATCAATTCACGTTGACGCCGCGCCGTTGTTATTTTTCAGCCGTCCCGCTCCGCCGCAGTCTCTTTACGCGATGATCGAACCGGCGGCTATCGTTTCTCGTCGTCGCGTCGGCGAAACGTCACATTTCGAAATGTTTCGCGTTTTTCTAAATCATCGAGAATCCCGTTAATATTATTCATTCGTTGTCGTTTAACAAAAATCTAGCAGATTTGTAGCCAGAAGTCTCCATACCAACCAGCGTAGCTCACGATATATACTCCATACTATCCTCGCCGCTTCTCCATCAAGCAAATCCCTATATCCAGCCGAGGATAATATCAACCGAGCCATTCATCGCGTCCTTGATCCGATTATGCCGTCTAGGACGGTTCCGGTCGATCGAGGTGTACAATTTCTCATGAATTTTAATTATCGATATTCTTAGAACCATACCGCGGAAAAGCTATAATTGCGTCGGTTACGAGAGCAGCCCACGTTATCGCGGAAACGACGACAATCCGATGAAAACCCGTTGCCAATATATTAACGAGCTCGAAAGTGCGCGAGGAAATTGAAAATTGTGGTTGCGATCGCGGCAAATTTCTTTTTTTTTCTTTTCCTCTATATCCCCCGGTCAATGGGAGAAGAAAGAAGTGGGGATGTGAAAAAGAGGATACGACAGGACGGGAAGGTAGCACACACCTGACACTCTAATCCAACGGCGACTCCGGCGGGACAGCTGTATTCGCAGGAGAGTCAACACTGATAACGACGGCTACGCGATTACTGGCTTTAGCCGGAGCCACGGAAAAGCCGGTAATTAGTTAACGTGCTCCAGATTCGATGCTCGAGCCGATAAGCTGACAGGCTAACCGGCGTTGCATGCGATTCATGGGGATGGTTCACGGCCACGGTCAAGGTCACGCAATACCTACTCCAAGAATACCATACACTCGTGCCTGCATTTTATTCGCTGGCAAACCGGACGAAAACGCTACCAGCGTATCTATCTTCGGCGAGGGAAAATCGCGAACCATGGCGGGAACGTTGTTGCAACAGAAAATACCGCGTTCCGATACCAGCGTTGTTATTAGTGTTTTCACAGTTTTTCGTTTTCCCCGGAAGGAAAAAAGATTTGGAACGGTTAAAGAACGTTTCAACGCGGCGCGGTGCGTCGATCCCATTCCAGAATGGCGGAGCGAGTAAGAGGATAAGAAGCGATTCGCCGTTCCTAGCGTGCGTCGTTTGCCAGTTAACAAACCGTTGGCGCAGAGGAGAAGCGCGCGTTTTATTGCGCGCGGCGTAGGAGGGCCATGGGAACATCCGCGGCTGACGACGCGGATCGCGTCTACGTCGGAACGTTTCGACGGTTCGGACGTATATTCGGGGAATCGTGATCTTGACGCGCCGACACGCCTCATGCTAAACGGACCAACAGACTCGCGACGAAGGGGGCCAGCGAAAACTTGTATTCACGGCCGTGGAATAACTTCGGCTCGATATACGGATGAATCGAGAGGGTCCGGTACCAGCACGTGGCCGTTTATGGGAGACGCCGCGGTGCCCATTCGATGGCTAAGTCGAGTCTCGGCTGGACGCGTAGACGACCCTGACCTTGACTGTCGGACAAGGACAGCGAGACACGGACACCGTGCAGCTACGTTCACAACGGTACCAACCGCACGGAGACTGCAACCTCGGCGATTTTAGACGGCCGAGCTTGACCTACATCGTTTTCTCGATCTCGAGGTACCTGGTCCCCGTCGATTCGACTCTAAATATTTCTTTTTTTTTGCGGATTTTGTATACGAAAAAGGGGACAATTCCGACGATTACGATCGTTAAGAATTTTAGGTAGACTTCTCCGTGTTCTCCAACCTAATTAACACGATCGTGTGCCGCGGAATCTCCGAAGGATCCGTGAGATCCGATCGCGACAGAGTCGGAACAGAAACGTAACGAAACATAACCGACTACAGGCCGAGCACGCTAAACTTTCTCTTCGTTGCTTCTGTGGGCTCGAGGATTCCATTGGCCGGTGCTCGCTCCCAAGGTACACGGAAGGAGAGGAAGACACGGCGAACGAGCAGAGGGAGCGAGACGGGACGGGGTACGAAGGGCACCGAGCCCCATGCGCGACGATAATTTCCATGGAAGACTGACGACCGCCTCATGGCCGCGGAATGCAAACAAACCATGCCCGACGACGACCACCGTCCCCATCGCTGGTTTCTCCTCTGTCGCGCCTTCTCGCGCCTTCCAGCGCCTCGCCGCACCGCCTAGCAGCGCTTTGTAGGATCCGGCGCGCGTGCACCTTCAGCCTCGATTCACACGCGCTCGCCGGGAAACCTTTTTGTTCCTGAGAACGTGTCCTCCTTCGCCTCACCCCCTCCCGCCACTTCGGTGTTCACCCTGTCGGATCAAGTTCGGTTCTCCTTCTTTGTGCTCCGTCTTGTTTCGTGCGCGCGCTCCTGGCATCGCGACGCTTGCGATTCGCTTTCCTTCGTCTCGTGATTCCATGGGTTTTTATGATCAGTCCTCCTGTCGACCGTCTCGAATTAGTCGAATTCTTCTCGCGACGATTTCTTAATACACAGTCGACCCTCCCGTAACGCGGTTATTCGTTCGTTAGAAGGCACTTGGACTCGGTTCGAATCGCGTGAAATTCCAAATAAATTTTTGAAAATAATCGCAGTTTTTTGCTCAGCGTTATCCAAGCATGTACGAGGTTATAGGAGGGTCTACTGTATCCGGTGGTACCGTGACTGCGCCTCGACACATCGACCAGCCCACCGTTTGTTATCGTGGAAAAGAATGTTCGTTACGACGCGACACAAGGAGCTTTAAAGTTCGTTATTCTCGAAGGGAGGTTCAATGAAACGCCTACACACGCTTGACCACGTTCACCGACGATAAAATATGCGGAGCGGATCCGATCGCTTAGCCGATGCGACGCACGTATACACGCGCGTACACACGGGCACGGGCTGATTCTTTGATTTGGCACTATCGAGCCGCGCCGGCGACCGTTAAACGTCATTTTTGAGTCTTATATTTAAAAGAGTAGCCGGCCCGGCCAGTCACGTGAATTATTCAGAGGTCAATATCGATGTCTCTTCTCTGGGTGCTTCGAAGTTCCGTCGAGGCAATCTCGCGACTCGATTTTAACAGTTTACCGACCGGGATACGAATAATAGGATTTAATTATACGCGGAAGTAAGCGATTGGTACAGAATTGAATAATTCTTTGAAAACCGAGATAATCGCGCGAAGAAAATTGCAGAGGCGATTTCGCAACGTTACTTGGTGGATAGGATCGATTTTCTTGTCTCGATCGAAGGTAAATCGCTCTGGACGAGATTAAAATCCGCGTTTATCTGGAGCTACACACGTCGGGAACCACTCGCCAACCGAATCGGACAAGGAAAATGGATGGAAGAAGTGGCCGCGCGACAAGTTCTCCGGACGAGGCGAGACGCGGCGAGGCAGAGCGAGGCGAGACTCTAAGTAAGGGAACGAAAAGAAGGAAGAGGCGGAATTCGATCGGATTCGAGGAAGCCGATCTCGTCGACAGCGGCGGAGAGAGGTCGGGCTTGCACCGGCCCTCCTTATTTATGCATTAAAGATGCCAATCGATGGCCACCGATATTGCCATTCTTGAGTGGCGCGTCCCGTGTCTGGTTTACAGTCGAAACTTAAACTCCATTTCACTATGGTATTTCAAGTAGTTGCCGAACTCTCGAGAAACTTTAATATCCCGCGTCGCGAGAGATTAAAGATTCAACCGCCACTTATCATTCCATCGCCACCACGTTCCGGAGCTTCCACCCTGTCGCGCCCCGCTACTAGAGAGCCCACCCTATATATCATCGTCGCGTTACTCTTTTGCTTCTCCGGTTTTCCCTTTGCCGGTCCACGAATCGTTTCACCTTGGAGCGAATCGCGTTCGGCCAGCCGCCGTTCCGCGATCACAGGGTTTGCAGCACGGTGAACGAGCGATACGCGTGAGTACGCGTCGCCGACGAAACCCGAGAAGGGGACGCGCGAAATATAAAAAATCTAAAATCCTTGCAAAAACCACGTGGGAGAGCAGGAGTGGCGTGTCCGCGAGAGAGGGGAGAACAGAAGCTGTACGTAAGTAAAAGAGGTGACGTTTCAGATACGAGTTTCGCGGTGAACCGCAGACGGCGGTTGGCGAGGTCAGTAGCGCCGTGCACCGACGATGCAGCGCAGCGATGGCGGCTCTCAGAAAACCGACGTTAAAAATAACTTTTCGCCAGCTGATAATAGAATCCGCGGTTCTATGCACAGACAAGACCGCGCCGCGTCTCGTCTCGTATCGTTCGCCGTTCTATCCTGGCTCGCTATCGGCGGGTAACATCGTGAGCTTAACTCGCGCGTCTAGCGGGCGAAAATCAGTGAAGTATGAAAAAAGTGCACTTGTTTTCCTAGAGAACAAGTAACATCTTCACAACTAATAGTAAAATTAGGAAATAAAACATCTGGGTTCTTTACTCGTTTGAACTCATTTACTGCACCAGGAGACGCGTATGCGTAGCTGGATGATTTCCTTAGGAAAAGAATACTAACACTTAACCTGTGTCCTGCATGAAAGGTATTAATACCCGACTCGTCGATCGGCGCCAGTCTGCGTAAAAGGTATTAATACTCTTTCCGCGGTTAGCGTGCCAGGATAGACGTGGCCGTTTGCCGATATAGATTTTCCGATATATCCGTTTCGATATATTTTCGTTGTATGTATTACGGATAAAGTGATCGTCGATCAAAGAGTAACATTACTCTTCTTCTCTTAGCGTTGTCCGCCGCGTTCTTGAACGGAGATCGTTCGATCTCGTACCGTGGAATCCTAGGAAAGATTTCAAGATAGAACGGTGATTCGGTAGCGAGTCCGTGCCTATCGAAGGGACCCTCGACGACGTATGCGACGACACAACGATATTAACCGTGGCTTCGATTTACAACTCGACCGACATCCCGTGACCAACTAACTTCGCTTTTGCTCTCGGCCCGATATTACCGCCGTTCGTTTCCTTTGAGGGCTCCGCCACATCGGCCGGTATCGCTCGACGGTCGCCGTCCCCGCGTGTCCCGATCGTCGTTTTTCACTGCAAACGGTGTCATTGCCCATTAAGACGAGTTCAACCGCGACCCTAAAATTAGACACGAATACCGATAGCGACGGACTCGAGCGAATCGCGAGCCAACGGAACGGACCGGAGCGGCATGTGACAATTCGATTCGATTCGATCGATCTATCGCGCGCGACACCGTGGATCGTTTGCCTCTCGACGAAACGGAGAAAGTTGGTACAAGGCCGATTCGCGCAACGGCCATGGTGTAGCGTCTTGCTCTGTCGCGCGAGCGATTGCCAAGATGACTGCAATTACATTAAATTAGTCTATTGTACGGCAGAGAGGAGAAAAAGAACGATCGTCTACATATATTTGCTTCGGTGGGTTGCGGCCGCCGTCTTTGTTCGCATCGGATCGCGACACATTTTCACCGGCGCAGCTTTTCTCGCGCGATGGAACAATCGAAGATAATTACATAATTGTCCACGCGGCGCGACGTAGGCCGTAGTTCGATCGCGCACGTAATTCGCTAAGTATTTATCGTTCCGTTGCTGGCAGCCTGTAATCCGATTAATTCTCGAGGAGGCCTCAGGAGTAGGGGAGAGGGATGACGCTGATTCCCGATGGAAAAAATTCGCGTCGCCTGTGACCTCGCGCCATTCACCGGTCGTATATTTCTACGCCGCGGCATCGCTTCTTTAATCGATCGAATTGGTGTACGCGAGACTTTCTCGTTAGGCGATGGCGTCGTCGTCGTCGCGGAGGAAACGCGGTCGGCGGTGGCCGCGTGGTACTATAGCTCGGCGCATGAACCGAATCGCTCATTGAAAAGCTTCCCGCGGCAAACACGCTCGGCCAGAGAGACGCGTATCTCTGAGCCGGTGACCCCCTCCGACCCCTGCGCGCTGCGCCGCGCCGCACCGCGTCGTACACCGCTGCAACCCCGATTCGAAAGATCCGAGCGGATGAATCTGGAATAAAAAACCGCCGCGGCGTCATTCATCGCGACGTAGACAGAGAGTCTCCTCGTCGATAATGAGGGAGAAAATGGGGGATTGGTGGGTCGGTCGGCGGGTGGGGATAGGTTGTACGCCGTCGTGATAGGGAGAGGGGGTAGGCGTAGCGAGGCGAGGCGAGGCGAGGCGAGGCGAGACGAGGCGAAGCGAGGCGCGCACGCCCTCGTTTTTCTTTCTCGGACGGAGTTACGGTTGTAATTGTAACGGAACCATTAAAATCGGCGAGAGATTCCCCGGGCGAATATTAGGCACGGCCTCGATCACGAGGATGGTGACGACGGCGATGATAAAAGTATCGTCGCCGGTGGTGGTGGTGGTGGTGGAGAACTGGTGGCAACGGCGGAACGATGGTGGTGGTGGTGGTGATAGTACTTTGTAGTAGTAGTAGGCTCGTACGGGCGGTAGTAGTACGGATAGTAGTACGAGTGGTAGTAGGAGTAATAGTAGGTGGTCGGTCGCAAGCCACAGTTGCAGTCGAAGCAGAATCGTGAGTAGGGTGGTGGGGGTGTACAACAGGGAGGAAGGAACGGCGGCGGGATGACGGCGAGATCACGGATCGGAGGGGCGGGGGGAGAGTGGGTGAGAGGGAGGAATGGCGGGGAATGACGGGAAAGGGAGGGAAACGAGGGGAAAGGGGCGAGCGCAGCCGGGTCTGGTCGCGCTAGGTCGGCTCCCTGGTTGCAGCAGTTCGTAATGAATGGTGCATCGCACGAGGGGCAACGCCCTGTCAGCCAGCTGACTGAAATGAACCGAATCGAACCGAGCCGAGCTGCGCCGAATCGCAGCGTACCCGTTCGCCGCGGAGCGTGGAACGCGGTACCACGATCAACGTTGCCCCTTATTCCTTAACGCTCGGTCGCCACTCCCCGATTCGCCGTTCTCCGCTCGAGTATTTTCTCAGACGGCGACGGCCCTGAATGCTTGCTCTCCCCAAATCTCGAACTTCTATCGACGATACGGTCCTCTCGACTTAATCGTTGGTCTCGCAGCACCGCGCGTCAACTCGAGGATCGAGATTCCTCCTGGACCGATTTGGAGTATTTTCGGCCGACAGAACCGAGTTACAGAAGAGTATTTTTCAAGGATGTTGCTACGCAATCAACCATCATATTAAGTTACAATCTACTCGGACGAGGTCTAATCGAAGCTTTCGGAACGCTGGCCCTCGCCCGTTGCCCCCGTCGAACTCGACGCTCACCGATAGGGATTTAATAAACCCGGTGAGAGGATCAACCATCGCGCTTTCTCGGTCGCGAGGTTGCTCGAAAAGAAATTCGAGGCTAATCGTCTCGAAATTGAATCCCGTTCCTCGGAAGATAAAAGATTCGCTCTCGACGGCAGCCAAAGTCGTTCCCCGTTAACCGTTCGTCCGAGAAGCCCGATTCGATTTCGCGTTCTGACTTCAGACACACGCCTGCCACCCTCTCTCTCTCTCTCTCTCTCTCTCTTGCTCTCTCGCTCTCTCCCTTTGCTTCTCCTTCTTCTCTGCACGTATTCGCGCGCGTCTCGTGGGCCACCGCCTCTCGTGGTTCGATAAGGCTGTCGCCGCACACCTTCGATTCATCGATTCTCGAAACTGTGTCGACCCGCAAATGGGCCACTCCTCGGAGGCACGGGAACGAACCGTGGCCCGACAAAGGCGCAACTTTACGCAGAAGAACAACTCGAGTAGTCGGTCTCTTTCAACGTCTGGCAGAAACGTGTCAGCACGCTTTTAGGCGTGTTCCAGTGTTTCCGCTTGTTTGTTCCAGGCACAACGAAGCCGATCCGATGAAAACCAGGGTACGGGACAGATTTGTTTTTCGACAACCGGAGAGGATTCTTTCCGGTGCGAACAGAGTGGGAACGTCCTCGGGCCTGGATGTCGGAATTTTTGCGCGATGGTATCGATTTTCCCAAAGGGACGAGTGATACCGGGCAAACGAAATAATGCAACTGCCTGGAAGATGGCAGCAGCTGGCTTTCCGGACTTTCGTTTGAGAGAAAAAAAAAGAATACAAATAGAGTCAAAACAGTGCGGCGAATTCCTCGAAGTACTCTCGACAGTCCGATGAACAGACCGTTGAAAATGCATACGTATCCTTGACGTTCGCAAGGTATCGCGGGATAGTGGCGAAGGGTCGTATCCGGTGACATGATTTTCGTACCGAACGACGACGTACACAAAGTAGCAACGTCTCGTCGCAGGTCAGACGAGGAGGTTAACCCAAACGGAGGCAACGAACTTGGCTGGGAGGCTAGTTGAGACGCGATCCCTGTAATCCGCGGTGGGATTGGGAGGGGGAAGTGAGGGGAGGGTGTGTCACGGGGCAGAAGTAGAGAGTTATTTGGGTTCGGTACTTGCCAGGGTGAGTTTCAGCGCCGGTGCAACCGACACGAGATGGGCGAGGGTAACGGACATGACGTCACGCCCTGCTCTGTTTCTGGTCCGCTACTACAAGCTAGAGGACGGGGTGGTACCATTAGAAAAGGGATCTAGCGATCTTAAATATCGCGAAACATTATTAAAAAATAATGAACGGAGTTCGAATTAATCGATTCACGGAGAATTAAACCGAAAAGCACGCGAGCAGAAAAAAAGCAGTAATGATAAAGAAAAGAAGTCGATTTAAGGGAAGGAAGAAGGGGACGAAGGGATCGATGTAGCAGCTCGATAAAATAAACTAAATAATAAACGCGAGGACCGGTGGAAAAAAGTAGGCAAGATACGATGCAACGAAGGAAACGCGCGTATAAACGACACGGAGGGGCGGAGGAGAGGCAGGAGAGGGTAGCAAAACGAAGGAAAAAATGAGAGTAGCGTAAGAGGACGAGGACGAGGACGAGGAAGAGGAAGAGGAAGGCGGACGACACGACGCGACCGGGCGATAGCGGGGGCGAGAACGGCAAAGGCAACGGCAACGGGAACGAGGGGAGCAAGGGGAACGTGGGGTGTGGGGGGAAGTGGAGGGAGCAAGGGGAAACGTAGTAGAAAGGAGCGTCGCCCGGGCGAGTGGAATATCGAGCGACGTCCGCCGTCGGGACGCCGACCCACGCAAACCGTGACGTCACGCGACGCGTCAGCTGCTGCTTCCGCGCAGAGCAGGCCGTGCGGCCAGCTTTGTGGACCCCACTGGCTTCTCGTCTTCCCGGATTTGCGCCGGGTCTTCCTTGTTCTGTTTGCACGGACGAAAACGTGCTCGCCACATGCGCTCGCTTTCGGATGCCGACAGCCAGATTCGAATAACAACGATGGCGACGATGCCGCTCCCCGTCGCGCTTGAAATTTATAACGTCGTGAACGCGGACCAACAAAGGGCAACGAAAAAATTTGAAAAATCCGGCCGAGTTTGCGTTTTGAAATTCTTTTTTTTTTTTACATTTTTCCTCAACTCTCGCAATTTTTTGTCGCACGCAAATTGCCGCTCTCCTTTACCACGGCGACCGATCGCCGACGCCGCTTCCAACTGCGGTAGTAGACGGTTCAATGACAGCGCGTCGTTGCGGGTTGCAGGTTTGTAGACCCCGTAACGACCGCGATTGTGCGTGCTATGGACGACCCTGTACCCTATCCGCCGTCCGATATTTTCCCGCCATTTTGGTCACAGACAGGAAACGGTCGGCGTCTGGTTTAACCCGGAAGCGGAGCGTCGCGGAGGGAACGACGGTAGACGGTACGGCGTGGGAGGAGGTGGTGGAGGAGGAGGAAGAGGAAGAGAAGGGGCAAGGAGGAAAGAAAACGAGGCTGGAAACGCGGGGAGAGAAGAGGGGGCGAAAAAGTCATTGTCTATGAATTCCTGGCGGCCTTCCGCCTGGGCGTATCTCGACGACCGGATCGACTGCCTACGAACGATCGCGTGCGTCTACTACTATTCGGTACGCGGCTACTTTCACGTACGACGCTGTGCAACGACTCGAAATTCCAATCTCCGCTCGATAAAAGTCCGCCTACGTGTCACCTACCGCGACACTGCAAGCCCGCAGAGCCGCGACTCCATAGAGACATCTCGCGCTCGCTGTCCTTGATAAAGATCGGCCCCCCGCTATCTCCTCGAACGTCTTCCCATCGAAATGAAAACTGTCCATCGTTCCGGAGACAATGTTCGTCCCAGCCGTTACCGGTGCGGCGAGAATCGTCTTTCCAACCGAGCCGTGATGGACACGCGATGGAAAATTATCGAGCAACTTAGTCCAATTTCGAGAATACAGGACGCGACAAAATCGCTGGTCGTTCTCGCTCGCGGAATACTTTCGATAGAATGGCATCCGTTGTTGATGATCCAGGGGCGTAGATCCATGCCCTCCGGGCGCGAGCATCAATTTTTGAACGCCTGGGGTTCTGGTGGGGGGAGGGGATGATCGTGAAGTCGACGCGTGGCTTCGGTACAGTTTGGTCTTTCCGCTCGACTGTCGGCCCACGTAGATTCCTTCCAATTATCTTGGTCGGGCATCGACAAGAAAAGCGATAGCACGCGCTACCGGGGAGAGATGTGTGCACCGCGCTTTCCTTCGATCGATTCGCCAACGGATTGCCCGACGAACCGTAAACCTTGAGCGGCCATTACGAGTGGCTGAAAAGCCAAAGGCAGAGTCGACTACTTACTCGAGCGAACGACAACAGAGAGGAAAGTCCGTGCACACGGTCCCCGGCTATTATCCGCACGCTCGATTTTCCTTCATACTTTGCATGCGCTCGTTGATGGTGGTAGTGGCGGTCGTGGTGGTGGTGGTTTTGGTGATCGTGGTGGTGGTGGTGCTGCTGCTGCCCACTGCAAGTAGTGCTGGTCACTGGAGTAAACCGAAAGGTCGTTGACTTTCGACACGGTGTGCGAATCGCGCCGAAACGTTTCCCCGTTGGCCGCGATCGTTTCGATACTCTTCGAGATCTCTGCCGAGATTGCACTCGGTCTGTCTTGGATCGATAAGCAACCGGCGACTCGAGCTAGCGGTCGTCGGAACCCGAGAGGACGGATAAAGTCTTCGCGAAGATGGGTCACAGCCAGCTTTCCAAAGAGTAATTCCAACTATCGCAATAAATAAAGTTTGTCGAATGGAAAACTCGGGCCGTCGAGTCGCGGCGAACAGCTACACGTCGACGACCCTCGACTAGGAAGCTAGGAACACGTTTCGTTGTAGGCGCGCGTCGGGGCGAAAGGGTTAAAGGTACTCGAAGACGACCTCGGTATTTGCAGAGGTAAACCGACGAGAGAGTGAGAGAAAGAGAGAGCAAGACTGGCAAAGAGAAGCGAGAAGGGAGAAGAGAAGACGAAGAGTAGAGAAAAGAAGAGAAGACGGAGTTTCGAGTGGCGTTGATCCGCAACGAGTCAGGAGAGAAGCCCGTGCACTCGGTGACCCCCCTCGCCGCTCGCGCAGACGGCCCGCAATGCCCGCCATACCCGCCAGGCCCGCCAATTGGCTAACGCGATAAATGAGTAAAGTAAAACGAATTGACCGTACGATAGGTTAGGAGCATCAGCCGGTCGTTCGGTCGTTCAGCGCGACACGGCGGTCAGCCAGGCGTTCAGCTTCCTGTGACGCATCCGATTCAACGACTAAAGAGGAATGAGACGCAGTACGCCGCTCGCCTGGTACCACCAGACACTGACGCCTCTCTTTCACGTGTTTCGCGTCCACGTTCACGTTCACGTTCGCGTCCACGTTAGGCGGCGGCAGCGGCGATAGTTCCTGCCACGTGGGTGGCACGTACACCCATGACGAAACTCATTATCGGCGATCGATCCCATGATTCATCGCCGTACCCCGCTAACCTTCCGCTTCCTGATTTTACCTGCAATTAGAACGACCCCGCTGGAAACCCGGCAGGTACACGATCCTGTTTACCGCAGGACACCGACGAGCTCGTTGTCCCTCCCACCGACCGGAAGACCTCCCTGAAGAGGTGCTTCGAGTCATCGATCCTCTTCCCACAACCGATCCACGATAACCCGAAAATCATCTTCGTTTTCTCGATAAAACCACGGACCGATTCTTTTCGCTCTTTCGGTTACTTAAGATACGGTCGCGAAAGATAAAATAAAATGAGTTTTTGTGCATATCCTTTCTTTGTTATTGTACGTCAATTCTTTATTATGTAAACATTTATGTAAAAGGGCTGCGGTCCGTTTATAATAAAATTAATATCGATCCGTCAAGCCTTTATGCCAGAGGACTAAGAAAGTCTCTTTGTCCATTGCGAAGAGGAAGAGAACGTGTCTCCGGAACGTTCGGAAAGGACGACACCTTCGGGAGGACGATTACGAGAAACAAAAAGCGAACTAGTTTACCTTCTTGTACCGAGCGATGCAAGAAATACCAAGGACGATGTCTTTGATCTTCGAGTAGAATGCAAATATCTCTCTCGGCGAACTGTGGCTTGAGAAACGTAGTTGGTACACCGGGGGAATATTAACATATCGTGTGTAGATTCTGTTCGAAATCGTTCGTTGATCGATTTTCGACGAATCGGCTCGATGAAAACGCGGACGATCGGCGATAATAAAATTTTGTGCTTTCCGAGCTGGAAACGCTAGACCGCGACGAATTTCATTCGAAGCGAGGTCGGCGCGACGCGCGACCAGCCGCGATTCCATGGAAATAGAAATCCTTTCGCCGAGATGTTAAACCGTCATTAGTCGCGGTCGATGGCAGCGGAAAAACGGTGCCCGCCGCGAGTGAAACCGCATTCTTGTCAAGTACGTTCGCGTGGATTGTAACCAATCATTATTTCACACAAGGTGAACCGGCGAGCTTTCCCAGGAAATGGACGTGCCGATGGATTCGGCGGATACGATTCGGTCTCTCTGTGCTTATCGATTCCAGTTCGTTGTTTATGTTCCGAGGAACGACGCGGTACACGAATTAATTGTAATTCTTCCGTAAAATGATATTCTCTCGAATCAATTGTCGAAGCAGCGGGTGCTCGAGTAAGAGTTTGGAAGGAGAGGGATCGTGAAGATCGTCGGTTCAGCGGCCATTCTAACCGCGAAAGCCTGGTTCGTTCGTTCGTTCGTTTCGTTTCTATCGGCTTTTCAGATCCGCATACCTCTCCCGTGAACCTTGACTATTCCGTTTGCAACACCTCGTGGCGTTCCTACCTGTGTCTCCCTTCTTTCTTCCTCCGTCTCTCGCTCCTCCCCCGTACTCTCACTCGTACTCGAGCTCTTTGTCTATTTATCTGCTATTCGTAGGTACGATCTATCTCTCGATGAAATTTTGCGCCTTTGCATACGCGTCGCTCTCGTTTCTTTCGCGGTTCCCCGGCCGCTTTCCAGGTCACGGCTTCGGACAGAATCGTGGTCCGCGTGTTCTGCTCGTTCGTAAACCCTTCGGGAAAATCGCTGCGTGCCCTATACGTTTTACCGATGACTTTTTCTCACAATACGAAACTACCGATGCTTCGAGCGAATAATAAAAAAACGCTTTCTGACCCAGCAAATAGGTTTACGGGAGCCGATAGCCGCCGAGCGTTTCAGGCTCGGCCAAGAGCGTCGCCGATTTTATTTATGCTCGGCCCGTTCTGTTATGAGGTCGGTCACGCGCCATTGGACCTGAACACGGCGAACCAACACGCAGACTGTGTCGGCAGATCGAAAATTACACGGCCGGCGAAACGAAGTGCCGGTCTAATTGTTTCAATTACACTCGGACCGAACTCCGATGCCACCTCGCGAAGACGTCACTGCTCCCGGTCGCTCCAACGTCCGATCGGTTGCGAGCCGTTTCAGGATTACTCGAGCGATTGCGACACCGGACTCGAAGTCGCTCGCTTAGAAGAACACGCAGAATACTTTTCATTCTTTCTACGAGACTCGTTGATCGGCAGACTGCGGATCTTTGTGAAAAAATAAAGAACGGTTCGCATCGATTGCAAGAAACTGATCGGTATCGAGACGGCGCTCGATTCATCGCTCGCGGAGACACTCGAATACACCGCGCTGCTCGGGAACACTGCGTAGATCGATGGACGGAGAAACGATCTGGTTCGTCGTAGGAAAGATCGCCGCGCAACCGAGACGCGACCGTTCCTACCTCGCGTTTTAATTAACGGCAGCTACGAGCTAAAGCTTAGGAACGCGTCGTGACGTCAGTCGAGACAACCGATAAGAGAATTGATCTATCGAGCAACGCTCGGAAAAGTTGACCGGAACTCTTCTCCGCCAAAGCTGGACCAAACTCGAGGATCCTACGCGAATAAACTCAGATTTCCCGGGTTGCACGTACTCTCCGGTAAGAAGCGACAAGAATTGTGCTGCAAGGCGTCCGATTGGCTCGTTCCACGCGCACACTTCGGTTCTAGCCGCCGAATTATTGGCTCACGCGTGTGACGCCAAAACGTAACTATTCCGTGCGAGAAGCCCCCTTGTGTAGGTTCGCGAATTAGACTGATTCGAGGAATTTTCGGCCAACCGGGTCCGCGTTCGTTCTTTCTTTTTGCTTGTTCGAGCGGCAATGGACGCGAGACGACCGTACGAACCACGCCCAACATTGTTCCAGAAGAGGGACAACAAGCCGGTCCCAGTTGGTCCGATCGTTGCGCGTCGTTACGGATCGAGTGTTATTACCGGCTCATAAATAGTTCTCGCACGGAACTACGAGGCGGCTCGCGGTGGTCCTTCTCCTTTCTCGTCGGCGACTCTCTGCTCCCTGCGCGCGTATAGATCGCAACAAGGCGCCGGATCCGCGCGGCCGTATGATTAATGCCCCGGCAAATTGCCCGCTGCGAATCGAGATCGGCGAACGAAGGACCGCGAGCATTCATCTCGGCGCGATGCGCACGGCACACGCGACCGCGCGGGTTCCCGAAGAATCCGGAACGCCCCTCGTCCGTCTTCTCCGCGGTTTCGATTAGGTGACAGACGGAAGTTTTCGGCGCGAGCCAATCAATCGCGCGCGCCATTTGAAATTTGCGTACCGGGACCGCGAATTACGAAGGAACGAGGCATCGCGAGACTATACTCGCGGCGTGTCATTGTCGCATTGGTGAAGCATCGGTTACGACGCGACGCGGAAAATAGCTAATATGCATGAGGCCCGTCGCTGGGAACAAAGTGCCTTTCGGTTTTCTTCGCGCGGGTTCGTTACGTAACGAGCGATCGGGTCTCCCGACTACACGGTATCCCGTAACAGGCCCGTCCGGTGCGTTTACGATGGTAAAACTTTCAGTTGTTCGCTTATCGCGAGTAACAGAGCGATCGATAAGCCCTAGGGAGAAAAAAAAATTACCGACTCCGTGCGTCCGTCGTGTAGACATCCGATAATGACCGTCGGGCTATAACAAGGGAACGGCACGAACGGTAATCTCGAGTCTAACCACCATCGATAGACAACGACCAGATCCACCGTGACCCAGCTTTTCGAAACCGCCTCGGCTGCTTCTGTCTAGATACACGCGGTAGAATCACTTGGATATTTAAATTGGCTGTAATCGATGCGGCTATAGCCCCTAGATGCTGCAGCACCAGCTTTCGCGCCCCTCAGCTAGAGAGATCTCTCGGTGCCCAGCAACTGCTAGGAAATTGTAATCCCGAGGCATACGTGTGTTCTCGGAGTTGCAGAAAAACTAGCACTCGAAGGGACGACGGAAATTATTTGGAATGCAAAAGGGCAGCGAAACGCCGGCAAAAAACGTGAATGCCGGCGCGCAGCTCGGGATCGCGGGACGGAATGAATGAATTAAACGGATCTCGCGGAATCGGGCCGTACTCTCGAGAGCGCCGGCTTCGATAACGAAACTGCTCGTGGGAACGGAACTACGTCGTATAAACGTCTACGATGCTGATTCGGTACGCCGGCCGTTGCATACGCTCTCGCGTAGTATAGTCAGCATTATTCGCGGGAAACACATTCCCTCGGCGATTTTGATTTCCTGGACTTCCGGAGCTTTATTGTCGCGTTGGCCGCCGTTATTCTTGTACGCGTCCGTAATGGAAATTGTACGGGCTAGCCGCATTGGATAATGGCCAGAGAGTCGGGATAAAGACAAAGTTACGAGGTTCCGTGAACCATTGTTTTCCGGCCGCGAAATCGCGGATTACACGCTTATCGATATTCTTGGTGCGTTCGATGCCAACCCGCCCTCGTAATTCACTATGAAAATTCAAATGTACAATTCGCGCCGACTGTTACGGTTGGCGGGAGTTTCGATATCTCGATGAGTTGGCTGTCGTACAAGCAAGTAAGCAAGCAACCCGGTAAAAACAGCGCGAAATCCCAAACAGAGCTTCTCCTTCCAAATTGAGCTGAAAACTAATGCTGCCGAATGCTGCGTCGAGAATAGTTTTAGAAAACGCGGTAATCCGGTGATACTTAGCCTCGTTGAAACCGGACGCTAGCCGTGGGAGTGGAAAATCCGAATATGTATTCTTATTAGCGTCGGATCGATTTCCTGTGTTGAGAGAAAGCCGCGAACGATCGATCCCACGCGAAAATCCAAGAACGAAGCGTGCAACACCGGAGCAGCGACCAGCGCCGAACGGACTCGGAGGTTCGAGAGGTCGACGGCGACGAGAACTTCGATCGTCGATCGATCCGAGAGCGGAATCCGATGCGCATTTATCGGCGATTCCGGTTACGTCGTGTCCCGAAACATCGTATAAATCAGCACCCGTTCACAAATCCGAGCGGGGAGGCACCGTGAAGATCGAGGGACGTCCTCGACGCAACAGCGCGACGCGGCGTCCGGATGTCGGATCCGACATCCCGGAAGCTGTTCCGATTCCAGCGATCGGTCTCGTCCGACTAATTCCCCACGACGCGACGGAGTTCGAGAGATCAGTTCTTCGAACGCGATTCAATTGGTCGCGGCGTTATTGCCGTATCGCTAATCCCTCTGCAAACGCGCGCGTATATTTACGAATACGACTAACGGCAGATCCGACGCAGTCGCTAAAAATACGTTTGTTTACTCCGCCCGCCAGTTCGATCGCGTTTCGAATGGTTATTAACGAACGACGTTACTCCGATCGAGATGACCTCTTCCGGCAGACATCGATTAAAAAATCGATGAAAAAAAAGAATAATTTCACAGTCGACCAGTAAGGGATATTCGTAGAGGCGCGACGGCGCGTTTCAATGATATTTTTCTGGTGAATCCGGGGCGAGGTAGAGAGGAAGAAAGAGAGAGAGCGGTGATCACAGGAAAAATATCATCGCGATCGCGGAAGTCCTCGTGAGATTTATTGCGACGACGAAAAGCATTCAACCGGCTGTGCCGAGAGACGCCTCGTGAATTTTAACACCTTTTTACCGCTCCCTCGACAAACAAACCTCACTGGTTCCTCCGGGTTCCGCCAACTCTCCCCGATGACGCCGCGCGCGGTTGAGAATATCGAGGACAGTTCCGTTTGCCGTCGCCGTCGTACGTTTCACTCGCCGCTTAGCGTAATTCTTGTATTTGGCACAACAACCGGGCGCGAGCCTACGCGTTAATGAGACACCTGCGGACCAAAACGAGAGAGAGAGAGGCAGAGAGAGAGAGACAGAGAGAGAGAGGGGGAGAAGAGTATCGCTGTTGGCTTCGTTCCCCGAGGAATAGTTGCCCAATCTCACCAACTTCCGCGGTTCCACGCGATGGGAATTCCTTCTGCTTCCCTTTGCTGAGGTCCAGCACGAGATCGACCAGCGTTCTTTGCCCCGGGTTAGCCTTGAGCTGCCCGCGGGGGCCACGCGTCAGAGCAAACGAAATTATCTCGCTCGCCCTTAATGCTAGATCTACCGGGCTATAAGAATGGCTGACACTTGTTGCCTTATGAAAACGACATCATAGAATTCATATAGACTTTCCGTGATTTTTAATACGTGCTTTGATACAAAAGTGTGTATAATCATTTCCAGCGAAAGTATCATTATAATTTCAACAATTGCGAAATAAAAAACCAGAAACCGGTCATCTGATCGGCGGTGGTTAACCCCTTGCACTAGGACAGTGGTCTGAAAACTGTGTATCTTTGGATACTTGAGTGCAGCTCTTCCACGAATGATGTGTTTCAAAGAATGATGTGTTATATCTAAATTCAGATAAATAGCAGTTTAAGATTATTATGAAGTACGATATCTAGTTTCATTTAGCGTACCTAGTTTTAACCGACTTCTAAAAACAGAATTCTCGTAAAAAACTTTGGCTCTCAAAAGAAATATCCAAATCGTTCTACAGCTGATACTTGGTTCGGTCGACCAATAAGTTTGCCGACCTACGATTATATATTTTATCCGTTTATACGTATAACTCCGCGCAAAATGTGTCCAGGATGCGCAGTACAGACAATCCCGAGTCAACGGCTCGCAATCCTCGCGGCCCTGAGCGACGTAAACGTTCGTGGCACGCTAGGCAGCGGGAAGGGTGTTCGTCTGCGGCGATCGAGTCGCAGAGTCGGATGATCCAGGAGAAAATTACGCGGGAAGACGATCGCTGTGCCAGCCGACCCCAAAGCGATCGGGTCGAAATATACGGGGGCCACCTGCCACGAGCGAATACCGCGGGGCCCTCGACGATGCAGGTTCGCTTGATGTAAATCTGCAATGTGGGGGGAGAAGGGTGGGGGGCAGCAATTGGGGCGTTGGACCATGGCGGCAGGTGGCCCGTATCGGCAGTACGAGGACGCGGGAGAACGCGCGAGAGGACCCTGACGAGGAGCGTGCGCACCGTTCGAACGATCCCGCGATCGCGCCATCGGGGGAAGAGATCACACGCACGCGCGGGATGCACGCGAAACAGCACGCCGGCATTCAACAACGACCGACCGACCGACCGATCGACCGACCGACGCGACGGACGAACGGACGGACGGACGGACCCGCTTACCTTGGCGAGGTCCTTCCACTCGCGGCTCTGGAATGCAACGAGCTACGCGGACCGAAGAAAAAGTGCCGGGCAGCGAGGAAGAGAGGAGGAAAAGTAATAAGACGAGCAGGACGATTACGGGGAAGAGAGTCGGAGGTGGTCCAGCGCGAGAACCGCGTGAAAAGGAACAGACCGTGAACAGCGTAGTACCGAGAAAGAGAGATGGACAGAGAGGGCGGGACGCGGGGGACGACCATAAGAATTAAATAAAATCTACAAATTGGTCAGAGCTGAGGGAAAGTCGTAGGTAGCCGGTCGAGGTATGTAAGCTCTGTCCGGTGTAAATAATTCGCTGACCATTCCGGGGCAATTGAGATATCACGGTGACATAACAATGCGACGCGTATGTGTACGCAGCTGGCACGCATTATCGCGAATCTCGTTCGGGCATAACGTGTCGTCGCCGCGTACCGCTGCGCGTTTCGCGTGCGATATCGCTTTGCCACCGACCGACTCGCGACGATATTCATACTCAACCGCACTGTGGGTCTCGGGAATCCAGAGCGTCGTTAATTATAACGTGACACGCGAATAAGTGTGATGTTCCAGGGTTAATATCGGAGCATCGATCCGTGTACTGGATCGGGGATCCATTGGATCTTCTCTTCTCTTATCGAGACGATTCTGTCGAGTGAAGGTCGACGATTACCGCTCGTCCTATTTACCTGGTCGGCGGGGACCGGAGCGAGGTCGAAAAGTACCGCGAGCGCCGAGTCGGAGGAAGAAACGCCGCTTCAATTAGCGGGCCTCCCATCGAACGTCGTAAACCGTTAGTCTCCGCGACGAACCAGTAAAGTCCCGCGTCGAAAGCCGCCGAAATCGGTCACGGGATTCTTCACAGAGCGAAACCAATCTTCCACAACGACGTGCGACCAAAACGGAAAAATTCGTTCGAAAAATTTCTGTTCGTCGTAATTATAATACTTTCCGTGGACGTCTATCGTCGAACGTTCGACCAAAGAATGAGAAAATTCAGAGAGGCTATGCGTCTCGCGTTCGCATCGCGCGAGACACGCTAATTTTCTGGGCGATTTATTTCCCGGGGAATGAATCTGGGAACCTTGGCACGGAAAAATAAATGGTGGGAAGGGTTTAGGCGAGAAATATCGTGGGAATTAATCAGGCGAGAAAAAAAAGAAGTAAGAACAAGTGGAAGCAAAAGCAGAAGGAGAGGAAGAAGAGGAGCGGTCGTCTCCCCTCTTCGCTTAATATCGCCAGTCTAACGGAGTCCAGAGTCTCATCCCGTTCGAACAGAACTAGCGGGGGCCAGATCGATCGCGATAGACGCGACGGATTAATCTGCGATGACGGATGCAACCGGATAGGGGAGCAAGTTCTACCCTTGACGTGGACACGACGGCGTTACGCGGAAACATGGTTCAACTACAAATACGAGAAATTGGTCTGCATAGATCCTTGATCTCGAGTCGCTGAAAAATCAGGGACACGTTTCGCGAATACAGCGTCGATAAATTTTCGTTTGATTATCCATTCGACGAGAAAGGCGAAGCGTATTGTGCTAGCTTACCGCTTATCGGTCCTGTGGATCTTCCGTCCTTCGGAATATTAATGACATTTCTCGCGATCCGACCGGCGGACACGTGTCACGCGACGACCAAGGACCTCGCGACAGCTACTTTCCTCCGATAACTCGTTCCTCGATAATTAAAAGTGTCAAGATGCCTTGCCATTGACGCCGCGAACGACGCGCGCGTTTCCTCGTGTTTATCTTGACTCGCGGTCGAAAAGTATAGATACCCATACGGTACGCCGGACATTCGAAATACTCCTCGATCAATCGCGCCAAAGTGTTTTCAATCGTATCGCCGCCGATTCATTTTCTCACGTTCTGGTACTTATAAATGTACAAAGAATAAATAACTTATGTATTGTTGCGGAATGACCACCTCGCAGGTGAACACATCACAATAACTAATACGAAACACTATTGATAAACAACACAACTCTTTATTCTCCGTCAACGGACAATATCTAAGCGAGATGCAATGGAGGCGCGTGCTCTCGCTTTAACGACTCGAGAGGTTCTGTCGTCTTTCTCCTTGTCAACAACAACCCCGCTGGCCGGATACCACAATATCGATCCGAACTTCTCTCGATCTCCGCGATATCTTCAAAATATCTCAGAAGAGGCAACTTCGTTAGAGCCGCCGCAACAGTATTAATATATTTACACATTTGTATGTTCGAGCTGAACGCGTTCCGGCGATACATAAGAGTTGTCCGCCATACAGCGTCTTGCGTAAGAAAACGGTCTCCGGCGAGGTCGATCTTTCCGCAAATTCGTCGACGCGTCCGAATCAATTTACATTCTAGGCGTCGCGAGAGAAATCGCGAGGCAGAATTGTTTTTGCCGGAGCTCGGATCCGCACGCGTTAGGACAGATCGGTTCGGTTCGGTTCGGTTCGGTTCGTTCCGAGACCGAAGGAAAGGAACGAACAACGTTTCACGGACGCGACCAGTCCAATTTTCGACTCGTTCCAGGCTGCATTCTCACGGACCGTTCAATTTCATCGAAGCTCTACGAGCTATAGCTTCCATCAAACCATCGGGGACAGCTTTCTGATTCTATATTAAGAAAGCAATTTCATGTTTCACCGGCGGAGATTAATAACTGGCTAGGTAAATAAAACAATATTGGCGTTACAATTGCCAGCGGCGCACACTAAAGGCCGCGATAAAAACGGTCATAACCGCCGCAAGATTACGCGGGGACATAAAATCGGGACCGGAGATGAAGAAAAAGAACGAAGGAGGTACGGAGGGGGTTGGAGGAGGCGAGGAAGAAGAAAGAACCGCAACAATAGATGTCGTGCTAATCGAGTCGAATCGTTGGACAAACATGGGAAACAATGAACACCGCGAGACACGATGGACGAACGGATGAACGAATCCATAAAGCGAAGCCCGTTAAAAACCATCTTTTACAATGCGTTCCATTGCGATGCGTGCGATTGAGTTTTCGTTCGTTTAAATGTAGATATGTACATACGACACACGCTGTCGAGCAACTTTATGGTTGGGAATATAGCAGAAGCGAGCCGATTCGCCGTGAATCAACGCGGTTTTCCTGCAGGATGTTCAGCGTGATAACGCTTCGTACGTCCGGCGATCGAACCGCAAACCCGCGAGAAAATTTACGCATCTTCTCATAACGAAACGAGGAAAATGTTTCGCGACCGTGACCATCCTCGCGAAACGAAAGCGAATAGCTTGTTCCTCGAGGTTAACGAACACCGAAACCGTCGCCAAACGTACCCAATCGGCCCAAGGCACGTCACGGTGGAGGGAAGGATGCGATAACTTTTGACGCGTGCGAACGCCCACGCACGCACGCACGCACGCTCGCTCCGGCGCTTAATTAACCCGTGATTTTTGACACGGCTGGACGCAACCGTCTTCCTCGGTTCCACGGGGTACTGTGTTCGCGGTGTATACGGTATTCGTTCGGCTCGCGCGTGCCTTCGCATATCGAAGCGTGTTCGAATGCGTGAACAGGCACGGAGCTAACAGGTATGACCGACGAGAGAATCGACGCGCGGCCACTTTGTCACCGTGCGTTCTTTTCGGCGTCGGACAATCGCGTTGCGTCGCGTCGCGTCGAGACGCTCGTTGTTTTCTTTAGATCGACCGCGGTGTCGCAGAGCCCTGTTTAAGGACGCACCCGTTATACCCTTTTTTGCCCGCATAGTTCGAGCAACCGCGAGAGCCACGAGCCGCTAACATAAGGGAGAGTCCTCGGTGTACGCGTAGAGAAAACAATTATGGGCACGTACATCCACTGCACGAGATAAGTCTGTGTCATAAATTACGGAATACAATATAAATGCAAATTTAATGTCGACTGGCCTACTGCTATTTGCGTTTACTCTTTCGGCTCCTCCTCCTCCGCCGCCTCCTCCTTCGTCGACTTGGTCGCTCGTTTTTCCTCGACAAATCGATTCTAAGCCGAGATGCGATGTTCTCGTGTACTTGTTGTTTTTGTGCTATTTTATCCCTTTGCACTCGAGGCCTTTTTCGCTTGCGCGAACCAGCAACTCGAGGAGATTTCGGCCAAATTAGGGAAACATTTTACAAGTATTTTAAAATCAGTTGTAAACAAACAAACCTATACAAATAATAAAATTTCACCAATTTATTTAATTTTATATCGAAAACAACAAAATTTGATAAATATTACACCGTGTAATTAGTTTTTGTGTGATATCTAGTAAAACAATACCCAAGATGCATCCTAGATGTATCAGGACACGTATCACAGTAATACGTTACTTCCCGCCTACTTGCAGTCCTTTTTTGGCGCTTTTAGTACAACGTGAAGCTTCTCATTTAATCGGAACGCGACGAAATCAATGTAATTTCTTCATCTAAAGTGGCAAAATTGAATTCGTCCGAACTTGAGCTGATCTGACCTTTATCCATATTTTTAGGGCTCAAAAACTTTTCAATTGCTTTATTCACTGCCAAAACTTTTTCAAGCGAATGCTAGGCTGAAACTAACTAAACTGAGCTAAGATTTGGTTATAAATGGAAGCCGAGCCTAGACCACGAAAGTATTTCCGAAAGAAATATCTTTCGGCGCCGTATCCGCGCCGCTCGAGTTGGCACTTCAAATCAGCCGGGCGCCGTATCCGTGCCGCTCGAGTGCAAAGGGTTATTTTACCTCTTGGCATTTTCGCCGAGAAAACAACGTGAATCAAAATTCGAGTTAACCACTAGTTATATAAATACGTAAAATCATCAAGGTGTTGAAAATTAAAAAGGGATATTCGATGAATGAACGTTTTATCGACAATGTGCCGGGTATTATCGCTTTTCGACCAATGTAGGTTGAACCGCAAACTCGAAAATAGACGACCGAGTCGATGGTATTTTTAAAAAGATATCCCACGTGCAGGAAATAGCGTACGGCACGCGAAAGTATCGTACACGACCAGCCGAAACGACTTCCGGTCAGATATCGGTTAATTAGGCTAATGACTGGCCGAATTCGCGAGAGAGAGAGAAAGAGAGAGATCGGAAGGTATCGCGTCACTGCGGTCACGAAACGGACATTGATTTTTCGGGAAAAAATTCGTGTACATTGGTCGGCGCGAGCACGTGCACGCATACGAATCGGGTAGCGCAAAACACGGCAATCGTAATTCACATTTACCGAGGACATCGTCGACCGTAGAGCTTTCTTGAGAACCGTCGATATTTACGCCATTGACGCATTAACGATTCATACCGGTCGTACGATCGACTCGCTCGACGCGACGTGTGTCGGTACTTTATTCGGAAAATGGACGAACGTATCGACGAATCTCGCGATTAAACATTCACGTCCATAAACGAAATAATGAATGGTATTTAAAGCCACCAAATGAAAATTATTTATATCCCGATCCCTTCAAAAGATACATCGAACACCGGAAATATTCTTCGTTACACTTTTGTCAATTTTCGTTGCTTCGACGATTTCTTTAATCCACGTCCAATAGCTATGAACTATAATTCCTCGTTCATGCATGATTCAACGGAAAGGAGCGCGTGTTCCACGTTTGTTTACGCGGCTTCAAGCGTTCTTTATCGACGAGACGGGCCGGGCCGGGCCGGAACGGACTGGACCGGACCGTCCGCTTTCACAAACCGTGCAGTAACTTTCCACAAATAGACTACTTGACCGACGTTTAATTGACATCGCGCTCACCGGCGTACGGCTATTTTATAATAACCGGGCCGACGCGAAGCGACGTTTACTCCGATAGAAGCGGCGCTTCGATTATTCGAAACTAAATACGGCCAATAGAAAGTTACGGGCTAATAGCAAGAAACTTCCTCTCCGGCGTCTCTCTAAAAATAAAACCATCAACTTTTCTCGTTTTCACCCCGAGGACGATAAAACAACGTCGAAACGAAATTATATCGACGGCCGTCGTCCGACAGACAAACGATCCGTGTGCTAGCCTTCCACCGTACGAGAATGTGGACGATTATAAGATCCACTAAAAATTGATGGCCGACTAAATTCCCAAGTTTGTTCCCCGATTAACCTATTCGTTGTCCATCGTCGAAATCGATCCTCTCCGGATGGCCCATTTACCCGAATTTTATCGAAACATTATCGTTTTTAATAGACCGGATCGTTTGGACCGGCCTGCCGAGCCGCTTCGAACCGAACCGCGCCGCACGGAGAAAGTTCGAGTCCGTCGACCGATCCGTCGCGCAGTTTCGAGCTATGAGCATCGATCGTAAAGGAACTATAGCTAAAAGAAGACGAGCACCGAGCCGTAAGGTGTCATTAGGTTTCGTACAACAAAAAAATATTATTAACAATGTAACTACGAATCGTTCGACGCGGAGATTGCACGTCGTTGCCAATCCATTAGCAAAGTACTGGATTTCCTCCCTATAATCGCGTCGTTATCCATTATACGTTATGGTTGTCGTCGATAATAGGTTAGTTCGGCGTCGCCTACGGAACGAGAATGGGCCAGCGGGAAGAAGGAAGCGTTCAACGTCTTGAACGCATGCACGGGATAAGAACGTGGGAGATCATCTGAATTCGATGGAAGCGAATACCTCGGACATCGAGGAAGATCGCCCGAAGGTCGCCCGACTCTGTAAAATTTCGTGCGACACTTGAAGTTCGCAGGGAGAAGCTGACGGAACTCGGCGAAACCTCGCGAAACATCGTGAAACCTCGTGGAACCCGACGAATCATCGTCGACACAGACGTTACCAGGATTTCTCGGATAGCGTCGGACGGTCGTCGGGAGTCTTGTTTCGCCGATAGCTCAGGAATGTCCGCTGATTCAGGCCACGATCGGCCTAGAGACATTGTCCGCAACGATCTCGATGGTTTTCGAGGTAACTAGAGGCAGAGCAGAGAAGAGAAGAGAACAGAACAGAACAGAGGAGAACACCGACGCCGTTTCTATCGGTGGATCTCGCGATCCTCGCTTCTCATTTATACCGGGGGCAACAAATCTTGGACTTGTCACGGAAGTCCCCATTAGGAGAGCGGAGCACAGCGGCGGCTACGGGGAAAAGTAGGATTCCACGGGGACAAAATAAACAAATGTACCGTGAATCGAGGACGCGAATCGTGCTCGAGATTTTCTGAAGAAATCGAGAATACCGGGGCTGCTAGAATGTCTGCTCTGGAAACTAACAGGGCTACGCGACGCGTCGCTTTGTGTGCTGGTCGTCTACCGGTATAGCAACTGGAATGGTCGACGCAGGAACAGCGAGCGTCGATTCCGATCGCTCGATTCTCACGATATTAATTGCGTCGTGTGCGCGCTCGCGAGCTCTGCAAAGATTATATAAAAGTTTCTAAACGAGAGAATGGTCTATGCAGACACGAGTAACCTGCTCGAATTCGTCGGATGTAAGAAGACCTTTCGATTTCGAGATAAAAGTGGCGCGAGCGCGCGCGCGCGTTGGATACTGACCGCGCGATACAAGAGAGGAGAGACAGAGAGAGAAAGAGGCGACAGGAGAGAGGCGCCGGCGACGGCGACGAAATCGTAGACTGTTTACACGCGTGGCTTACGTAATTACCGAGGCCAGCCATAATAGTGGCGTACGCGTTGCAACGAGATCACTTTGCAATGATTGCGCACCGTCGCCGCAATGGCATCCGTGCCTAAGGTAATTGACCCGCGGCGCGTTACGCAATGCTTAACTAGGTTCCAGGAGACTCTGATTCCACGTACGCGTACCTAGCTCCGTAGCCGGTGCCCGGCGGCCGGTGACCGGTGACCGGTTGTCGGCCAGCCAACCGGCTACGCAACAGGCAAACGAACGTTCTCCCCAGGGTCGTTCGACTTCGCGCGCGTCTCGCAACATCGAAATGCAATCGTGACGGCGACGGCGACGGTGACGATGTCGATGACAGCGACGGTGACAACAACGACAATGACAACGACAACGGCAACGATAACGAGCAACCGTAGAACGCTGCGCGCAGCGTGCAGCAACGCTAGCGAGATCGCGCGTGAACCACCGACCGACGTTCCAATAGCCGCGACATTCTTTTTCCCCTCTGTCGCGGGTAAGTATGCCATCCGGCTGGTTACACCATCGGCCTCTCATGCACAGGGTGTCTCGTAAGACAATCGACCAGCGCGTTCTCTCCGTTAATTTCTCCAGTGTTTTCAAGACTTCGAACGACCGTCCAACAATCGTCGACAGGGATGCCGCTTCGAAATGAAAAACCATCGGGCTCTAGAACTCGGGAAACGACACGCGAAAAAGCGAATTTCGACGGAAGAAGAAACGCGGCAGCGGAGGAATCGTCGATCCTCGAGGGAGAGGGAGAGAGAGAGAGCCAGAGCTAAAATGGCCGAAAGAAACGATCGCGTCTCGTCGGTCCGGGAAACGTCGACGGCGAAGTTTCGATGTCGCGGCACTGGCGAAAATAACAATAATCGCGCGATCTCGTCGTTATCAAGTAAACACTCGACGGGGAACAGTGGAATAAAACAATAAAGGCACGATTGGTCCACTTTGGGAAAGTTTTGTTGGCAGAAGGTAAAAAAAGGAAGAAAAAAAACGATGGAGAGGTGGAAAGATAAAAAGGTGAAAAGAGGTAAAAAGAAGAGGACCGTGGAAGAGAGGAGAGACTCCAGGACGATGGAACGCGCGCGATGAGAAAGGGCGCGACAGGAAGAAGGAGTAAGGGTACAGCGAAGGGTGGCAAGGAGGAACAGAGGGGGCGGCCGAGGAGGGGGTGTCTTGAGGCCGACGCCCAGATCGATGCTCCCCGTCTGAGGTTTCTGTAGGCGGAGGCTGTGCACGATTCTAGACCGTAAGGATCTCTGTGGACCTCCGTGGACTTGGTGGCCACGCGCGCAACGATAGACTTCTCCTTTTAGTTTCTGATCGAGAGAGAATATCGTACCCGGTGACCTCAAATCCGTCGAAACATTGTTACCCCGTTCCCCTTGCGCCTCACTTCCGGAAAAATTCACCGACGTTCAAATTTGCTTCCGGTCGAACCGTAACCGGGTCAGGACCAATTCTCGTCCAGGTAATTCTGTGCGACGCAGCTTTTAGCGATGACGTTCTGCGGAGAGCTTCTCGAATTAGGCGATTTCGAGAATGTCACGCGGTCGCGTCGTTAGTCCGAGTCAGATCCGCGCAACGAAAGAAGAAAAATGCCGATCGAATTGTAACAGGTTCGCGGGAGGATTCGTTCGACCGTTCGCTCAGAGGGGCGCCATTGTACGACATTACTGCCCTCCAGGGGGTGTGTGGAGCGAGGGTGGAGCAGCAGCGGTATCAAGGGGGCATATGACAAATGCCTTTATTCGTATTATACGTTTTATTCGTTTGCTCGCGCCACCCCTCGGCTAACCACGATCGCGAAACACGTACGCGTACTCTGCGAAAGCATTCTTTTCCCCGTCGCAACTGGAACTCGAGCACGTGCTTGTTCCGGGGTTGAAAAATGTCTGTGACCTCGTAACACCTGTGATACACGATCGTGCACGCGCTTCTCGATCGGTTAATTACTCCGTACGTTACATATCGTTCGCCTCGCTGGGGTACTTCGGTATGCGATCGGGTGTAGCCGATGGTATCGACCTGAGATTCAACGAACTCGCGTCGCGTAACTCGTGTTAGAGTAATTTTGGCGCGAATTCGAAACGTTGGACTCCGTATAATAGAACAGGATTTCGTATCGTTGAATTATAGCCGCCTGTTGCCGTCGTGGTCGATCGAATCCAATCACGATCAGCGATTTGTAGCGCTCGATTCGCTCGAGTTCAAGCGCGCCACCACCGATCTCTGTCTCGATTCTCTGTTCGATCGAACCCCGAAACGATGTCGCACACCCTTTTGCGTTTACTTACCGAAACTCGTCTAAACAAATTTCCATGGGAGAAACACCGCTTCTCGCGCAGATCAACGCGGCCGTGGTACACAACGAAACGGACTTACCTGTAATAAACGGAACAAATGAAATCATTGGATTTTTTCGAGCGGAGTTGGCAACGAACGAACGAATTCTATTAACCGTTAACGACTAATCTCGCGAAACATCGGAAGTCCGATGCAACGAACTGTTCCGTTATCGGAAATTTAATCGAACATTGGAGGTCCAACGGATGCGACAAGAGAATAATTGGTAAAACTAAATACGACGCATTTCGGCGTTTAATCACCCGACGTCGCCCTCTTTCACCGTAGAATTTGAGAACGGGCTCATCCCACGTAAGAGGCCCGGACTATTAATTACTCGCTTCGTAATCGATGTTAATAAACACGGTACAATTTATCGCCTCGTATATTCGTCGGAACGTCGCGTCGCGGCGTAAAGCAAATTCCTTCGAGGAGGCTATACTAACCGCTCTGTTTATTTCCGACTTGACGCATTCCTTATACATATAATTCGATCACCACGGACGCGTCGGAATCGTCGATTACAGCATAAAAATACTGTCCGTTTTGCTGTTATCCTTGTTCTCATTCTGCGACGAACGTTGCATCGCGATCGATCGCTACCTTCTCGGTAACTAATCGGTAACGCGCGTTATCTCGTGGAGAAAAGTCGATTTCAATTTTTCAAATTAATCAAATTCATCAATTAATTAAACCGTTCATTATCGGAGATCGTTGCCCGCGTTAATATTTATAAACACCGTGCCCATTGTAGTACTAGTTTCTCATAATAACAAAGCGCGTACTGTCGCTAATCAAGTAAGAAATACTAGATCGTTGAATATGAAACATCCAATTTCAGAATGCAAATCTCGTTTTGATCAAGAAACGCTATTGCCGCAGGTTCATTATACGTCTCTATCCTACAAATAAGTAAAACAATCGATGTTTACCATAATACAATCAAGAAACTTGAAATTCATTGGCAACTTACTTTGTTTACAATGGCGCTCACTTTGATCGATAAATTGATTTACGAAAAAAAAGTCGCATTTGCTTAATGTTACTGTTAAAAATCGGACGTTTCATGTTGCAACAACCGAATAGTTTTCGACGTCCGTTGCTGGACGCATTCAGGACGGATGTTTTCGTCTTAATTGGTGTTTCAGTTTGGTCCAGTATCGTCGCGAGGAAAAAAAAGCTCGTTGCAACGCATACCTGAGCGTTGCAACACGGCTAAAGAATCCCGATGCACGGTGGCGCAACGGCGCAACGGTGCAACGGTGCAACGGCGATGCACGATCACCGGTGTATCCAGCGATAATGCACTCGCGGGCGTAATTCATTGTAGCGCAGCGTAGTTACGTAACGGCTTTCCGTGAATGAATCAGAAGTTACGTTTCCAGCGACTTTATCTATGCCGCGTGTGGCGTGGCGCGGCGCGGAGAGGCGTGGAGTCAGTATAGAGTGGCGCAGGCACGGCGATCGTGTCTCTTTTACAATATTATACTTTTTCCCTCTCGCTCGCGCTACCCCCACCCTATCCTCGCTCTTTCTTTCTCTCTCTCTCTCTCTTTCTCTCCCTCTACATCTCGGCTGGCTTTTCTGCAACGTGTATGGATTGCGTGCGTAATCGTCGGAGACGTAATGACAAACGACGAACCTCGGCAACCAGCTGCTGGACCCTAACCTACCTCTATGCGTTGCACGAGAACTGGAAACGATTCGCTCGGTCGGGTAACGTAACCAACGCCGGAGGAATCCACTGTAACGCCAGCTGTGAATTGTGAATGAACCGTGCGCGCTTACTCTTCGCCATATTAACGTTCACGATCGCGCGCTTTCCCGAAAACCACGATGATTATCGATAGGCAGTATCGTCCAGCGATCGCGGAACTAACCGTGTTTTGCGATCCTATTATTAGGAGGAGCGGCCTCCCGTGCATCTGGTAGCGCTACCGCCGACATTCTTTACTGTTCGCACCACCGATTCACAGTGCCTCAAGGTTAACGGTGCATTGTTTATTCGTCCGACTATGATTTTACAGTGGGACTCTGCGCGTTTCGTAAAAATTCCACGGGGAGCAGGCGAAGGCGCGTGACGGCACGTGACAGCACTTGAACCTGGACGCAAGGGGAAAACAATCGGTGGAAGGAGTAGTACGGCGAAATCTAAGGAGAAAAGGATAAAAGGCGAAAGAGTGGGCGAACACGATCAGGGGGAGCGCAGACTACCGGATGTGACGTACCCGGCCGTCTAAACATAGATACGCGCGCGCCACGCAACTCTGTCTCTCCGCCTGCTGCTTGCTGGCTTGCTTTTGCTTGCTTGGTTGCTCGCATTGCTCGACTCTGTTCTCTCCTCCATTCTCTGTTTTCTTCTCTGCTGCTCTCCGAGCTCTAGCCAAGGCTACCAGATACATGGAGAAATCACGATAACGATAACGATAACGATAACGATAACGACAATGATAACGATAACGGGACAATAAAAACTCGACGGTACTTTACGGTAGAAAACCGTTAAGATATAGAAATTACTAAATTAGATATGCCTCGCATCTTCGGCGATACAAAGAACTCCGGCCGCTTGCTTCTGGTAAATGTACCACGCGAGAGACGTTGGATCGCGACGATTCGCCTAAGTAGGAAGCTCGTTATCGACCTTGAAAGCGACGCAGTCAGCGTACTTTGCACTCGGCCGAATGCTCGTGCGATCTTCGAGGCAGCATCGGCCACGGCCGCGTTCACAGTTCACGCGCACGCGAATTATCGCGCGAGACACAACCGCCGCCGTGCTGCGAACTTCGTGGTATGTAACTTGAGCGAGCGAAACGACGACGGCGCCGCTGCGGAACAACGAAAGCGTGAAGAAGCGACCGGGCACAGCAGGCACTGGGTTAGTCGCTTCGCGTGTAATAAATGCGAACCGAAGCAAAAATACTGGCCGCCGACCGCTGCTGCGTGTGTACGTCGGCGGATCCGATGCGACGCCACGCCACGCGATTAAAAACAAGCCCTGATGCACGCTCCGCAAAATATTATACGTCCCGCAGGAGACGCGAGTCGTCGGTTCTTCGAGGAACGGCCGTTTCCATTCGAACTACCATTAGCCGTGCGAAAAGAAAAAAAATCTTTAATCTTTTTTAATCGACGCTTGGGAAATTATGAACAATTTTATTGTCGTATCTCGCCTCCCGCCGAGTCGAGAACATCCGTCGTCCACGAATGATTCTACCGACTGTTCGGAATTATCGCGTCTTATCAACTTGGTTGCATGCCCCGTAGCTGTTCGCTTCATTAAAACGCGTGTATTTCGCGCGGCGCGCATCGTTGATGTATTGCGCTTTCGATCGTATGTAATATGTATCTCGCCCGTTATCGCTGCTGAAATATTAGAACGGTTCGAACTTTCGAACTTTCGCCGTTGCAGTCGCTGTTGCTCGAATCAATTAACGATTAACCCAGTCGATCTTCTGCCGAACGCTCTCCACAATCTCTCTCGCTCGTACACCAATTATCGAAACAACGTTTAAGCGCAACAATTTTGTTATTTTTCGCGCACGCGCCTCCGTACACCATAATTCCCAGTTAACAGCTGCTAATTGCATCTCACAGTTTCCAACGAATAATCGCGCGGACTATCGAGTTGTTGTAAATTACCGACGATCGCGTAATCGTCGAATAAATCCCATTGCCGTCTTTCCACGTTCGAACGCGATTTTTCTCGGTTATTCCGTTTCTTTCCTATCACGCGCGTGTCGCGAATCACTTCCGTCTGTTTCGCGTGCTCGTGTCAGTGGCCAAAATTTATTATAATTTCGGCGCGTCGCGTCGCATAATCTCAGTAACCTTCGCTACGGTTTTCGAGGTGATCGAGGCACGAGATCGTTTCGAAAACGAAACGTTCTCGGGTCGACAAGATGAATAAAAAGAAAACATCGCAAGATGGGCAGAGCGCGGTGGTTCTGGGCGCTTTGGTAAATTACGAGCTGTCGTCATGGCTACGAGGCTTCGACTTCCTTTGTTTCATGGTTGGCCGGCCTGCGAAAGCAGAACGCGCAACATTGTAAGCTGCAAGAATCCAACCACGTAGGCCCGGTGTGCGAGTCGATCAGCGAAAGATCGATCGATTAAAGCGGCCGGTGCGCGTCTCCTCGTTGTTTCGAGTCGCTCGCGAACATGAACGTGAACGTGAACTACCCCGATCGATCCTACTGTTTCCTCTCTCGTCTTCCTGCCCTAGCGAAAACTACGGATTCGTCTGCGAACGCTTCCTTCCTTTTCCTACGATCCCTTTATACCATTAGCTCTGTTACGCTTCCGTCTGCGAACCGCGAAACTCGCGAAATCCGTTGATTCGCGTCGAAACTTTGACCATCGAAAATACAGTAAGATCACACGGGCCCGTCTCTCGGCCCATCGACCAAGTTATTCGCGGTTTCTCTCCGCCTACTAAATCGAAGAATGCTGTATCAAAAAATTCTCGGAAACTAATGGAACGCTCGGGAGAATTTGCAAACGGAACGCCGAAGAATGCGTGCAAGTTATTAATCCTCGTGCAACGGTAACAGCCGCCCACGCGACTTATCTGTAGAAACGATCTCGGTTCTCCTAGGCTATTCAAATTTTTCATTCGCCTCCACAATGCAGCAACTGAGTTCACGAAGGATTTTTTTTTCGACCGGTGGACAACAGACAATACAGCAATCGCGATCTGCTCATCTGAGTCGGGGAACGGGGAACGGGGAACGGGGCACGTTCTCGTACACATCGCATTTATGAGTTGCGTTCCGCGACCGGAAAAGGGGGATTTCTTGCACGCGCGTTGGCGTGCAACTCCAGTCGCTCCTCCCCATCGATATTGTTGCAACGTGGCCGTGCAAGACACGACTTCTCCACCTTCGAGAATGCAGAATTGCTGCGGAAAAAATACCTTCGCACGTTCACGATCGTTCGTTTTATTAAACAATCCCGATTATACATACTTATCGAACCGGAGTGCATCGTTCGATTAACCTTAGGACACTTTTTAGCGTCTCTTTCTCTCGGATTACCGGTGGTCTTCTTTTTACAAGCAGACCCCTCTTCGCGGTTGCATGCTACATTAATATCGTTGCGCAACGTTGCGAGGTATCTACTACCCGGCTGCGTGATGAACCGGTCGCGGTTTTATTCGCCACAATGTAGCGAGCAACGCGAGCGTTATCGCGAGATTCGTGCGCGGGCGCAACTCGATACCCCACAGAGATGCCTGGCGTGACTGTGTAGATCGGAGATTCCCGGTGGCTGCGATCTCCTCCGACGATTTGCAAAATTCATTCGACCGAAATATTTGCTTTTTCGAACAACGACCATCCTTCACCGCGAGTAATTCTACCGTCCAAGGAGTTTACAAAGATAAATCCGAAATTTATATTCACCGACGCAACGACGAAACAGTGTCCCGAAAATTCGATGAAATTCAGGTCTGTTTCGTATCGCAAGATCGAACGGGTTTCGCAAAAAAAAAAATTCCGAGTTTCCCGGCGATCTCTCGGCGAAAACACGACGACACAATGGGGGTAAAACGCGGTGGGGGGTTGTGTCAGCGTTTCTGTTTCGCAACCGCGAGGAGGCAGTTTCTACGTCGTCATGAATCGCTCGAGTAGAACACAGTGGTGGCTGCTGGCTGGCGGCTGGTCGGCTGTTGGCTGTTGGCTGCTGGCTGTTGGTTGTTGGCTTGCTCGGTGGGGCAAGGTGTAGGTCTCGTGACGTAGCAGTACGTATTCCTACTACTACGTTGTAACCTCCGTACACCAAGTGGCTCTACCTACGTCCCGCTGCCGCCTCGGAATCAGACCTGGTTCTCAACCCTCTCGTGTGTAACCGGAATATGAGCAACCACCCCTCCTCCGCCGTTCGGTTCTCCAGCCAGCCAGCCAGCCAGCCAGCCAGCTAGCCAGCCAGCCAGCCAGCCAGCCGCCACCTACTCCGCCTCTTCTTTCTCCTCCACGTTGCACGACGTAGCCATGGCAATATTGATCGAGCAGCCGACCAGCGAGCCAGCCAGCCAGCGTGCCAGCCAGCCAGCCAGACTGGCTGGTATGCTCGTTCTGTTCTTCCTACGACACAACCGACGAACTTCCGAAGACGACGATACCTTTCTCGAGATCCTTTGGTCCGCTGACTACACTTCTGTGCGACTCGGCCACGGGATCACGGCCGAATCTTCCGATGCCCGAAAAGTATTCGATGGACACGCACGGACTCGCGTTTTTTCTTGTCTCTCTCTTCTCTGCCAACGAGACGATGCTCGTCGCCGAACCAGCCTCCCGATTCTGTTGGAATCCCGGTGGCAAACGAATCTCGCTTATCGTTCGAACAAAGTTTACCCGCGTCACGCGTCTCGCTCTACGATTCCGTCCCGTAACCACGTGGATTTCGCGCGACCGCTATCTATACAGACAGTGATCGACTCGTGAATCGAGGGTCGAAACGGTAAGTCGCGGTGGAAGCGCCCCGTACGGCGCGAGCAGCCTCGACAGCTCACGTTTCCACGTGTGCTCTTAAAAAATTCGATATGAAAATGTACTTCTTCCTTCTCCCTCCGTCTCGCATCTTCTTCGCGAAAATCGAATCGATCGAGTCTCGCGACGGTCGAATAATTTACAGACAGAACAACATGAAAATTCTTCGCATCGATGCAAATGGAATTGTCGTTAGGTGTTATTAGCGACGCGGTAACTCGAGGAGTGCGTGGTGGACGTCTCGGCAGCGGTGTCCGTCGAGTGCAAACGATTAATATTCAACGCTGAACCTACCACGAAAGCTCACAAATAACCCCTTTTATATTTTTAATTTCACAATTATAAAAAATATGAAGTTGCTTACATGGAAATTGATCGGATAAATTTCTTCGTCCAAGCGCATATTGTGTTAAAAAATGCACGAAATCTAAATAAATAGAGCCTTGTCATTTTCGTAAGCAAAAACATTTTTATCGCTTTTAGTGCTCGGTAGATTTAGTATTAAAGGGTGAAACTCCCACTATTCCGCGACGGTACGAGGGGTAGGGAGTGATACGGGAGCGTCGATCAGACGTATCCAAGCGATCGGAGACCGAATGTTAGTCGTGGGTCTCGCGGATAATTAACGGAAATCACTTTTTCTGTCCGAAATCCAAATCGAAAGTGGCAATAATACCAGACATGTCAAATAATATGGAGCAACGCGAGATCGTTCTGCAGCAATGTTATCCGCAGTTCCACGGAAACCGATCGGAAATATTTAAGGATTTCGATCGAGAAACGGAGGTGTGAACGTTAAACTCGACGAAGCTGGTTCAAAGGACCCGACCTGACCGAGTGGCCGAGATCCATTCCGAGAACTGACCGAACATCGGTGAATCGAACATGCAGAGCCTTTACGATCTTCCCCCACCGGTGGCCACGTTCGCTGATTTTATAATCATTCCGATCCGAAAGGTCGTACGACCAAATTAAATCTGCCGGTCGTGTTAATATTGAATGAATGTCGTACGGATTCGAGAAACGGCGTACTATCGATCTCGAGGATACATCCAGCAATATGTATTTCAGAATCGCGATCACTCCACTCGACTCGTGTACGCTCTATATTAATATTGGAAGATCGTGCTATTATGAAACGTTACGTGTCACAAGTTCGGACAGAAGGAGAGAATATCTTGGACATTTTAAGATCAGTGGTCTACAAAATTTCTCGATTTAACCCCTTGCCGTACCATTTTCTTTACGGTTACAGTGATTAAAACGTCATCTTTTTTGTATTGCTACATTGATTTTAATGCTGAAATATTCATTACAAACAAATCAAATTTAATTTCATCTAAAAAGAAAGGCGTAACATTCGTATTTGTTAGACTTTGTTTAAAATCTTCATCGCGAGTCTGACTCATTAAAGTACGGCAAGGGGTTAAGGAACCCTTATTAGTATAAAATTATTTCGCCGAACCCGGTATCATAAACATATAGAATATATCTACGATCTAGGTAGTACATATAAAGAAAAACGTTGAATGTTTTAGTTCTTATTTTTATTATCTTCATCTTTTTGATTATGTATGTTTGTGGAACCCTTCAGGACATTTTGTGGAACCACAGGGTTCCGTGGTAATAACACTGAAGTGGATGATCCTAATAATTGGGATGAACGCATGTAGGACCACCGTGAGCCTCGAGCGCGTCACAATGAAAAAATCCTCAATGAAATAATTGACCGATTTTCCGAACGAATTCGAATTCGTCCGTTACGAATCTACGCCACAACACCGGAATCATCGTATTCTCTCGGGCAGGTCGTAAAGATATGCGCCAGGGGGTGAAAGAAGAACGATTTCCTCCGAATCGCGACGATATTCGCGCCAGCGAAGCGTCTACGAGTTGGAACGGAATCCCTGCATTCCAGGGTTCGTCGCAAATTATCAGAAGATACGTGCGTCAGACGGCGAAGAAGAAGAAGATGAAGAAGAAGCGGGCGAGCGGAACGCAATCTGGTACACAGGAAGCGAGGAAAAGAAAGTGGTACCGCAACGAGGCATTATTAACCGTCTCGTTGAACAAAGAAAAACGGTAATCTTGCTTGTTGACAAAAGCAAAGAAGTTCGGGTATTCTTCTCTTCTTTCTCATCTCATTTCGATTATCTTTCAACTTCTGCTCGTCTATACTCTGTTTTATTCGGGTTTCTTTAGGATATATCTGTGTTCAGGATATATTTTCGATCGAAATTTCGTCTTCGGGAAGAAAGAGAGAAAGGATCGGTCTATCCGCCCCGAACGGGGGCCGTTTTCCTTAGCCGGTAAGCGATCGACCTCGATTAATTAGCGGTCCAATTAACGCGACGCGCGATCCAATCTCGCGTCGATACATTATTTATCCTCTCCCGCGCTAATTGGTCGGCGATCGGGGTGTTCGTCTTGCTGGCTATTGCACGGCTGGCTACTCAATCTCCTTTTAAACGAGGCGATTTCTACGCGCCCTCTGGTCCTGTCGAAACGACGACAACGACGACGGCGAACTTTGCCCGTTTCGTACTGGAACCTGTTTCGGAGTTTTGTCACTGTTATATATTTGTCGAGATACAAGCGCGTGCCTATCGACGTCCGCGTCCGGTTGGAAATGTTCGTCCCGAGTCCGATCCGACGCAAGTGAACGTCGGAGTCGGCAAAATTCGGGAAGAAGACTGGTACCGGGGAACGTGTCGAACAAAGAAAAACAACGGGGGACCCGGAATTCGTGGAATCCGTGAAATTCACCGCGAGAGCTGAACGGGTGGAGGTGGTGTTCCCTTCTTCCCCTTCCCCTTTCCCTTTCCCTTGGCAGGAACGGCCGCTCACGGCTATATTTGTGGTGAAAGACAGGCTCTGCTCCGACGGTTTCCACGAATGTGCCGTGATAGTTGCGTACACACGCGAGCAGAGACAGACAGAGAGAGAGAGAGAGAGAGAGAGAGAGAGACTGGTGGGTGGAAAGGCAACGGCGGCCAGCCACCAAAACCGATCTCGATGGGCCCACACGTTAGACCCGCGCCTCGCCACGCGGTGCGGCCATGCCATGCCATGCCGCGCCAATTCGAGCCGAGCCACGCGAGCACTCGAATACTTTCAAACTTGTCCCAGACTGTCCAGTGATTTACGCTGCTCGTTCCAAGCCTGCGACGAACTCGTCGCGAACAAGGATAATTGGGGGAAGCGTCGCATCAAAATGTTATTGTTCCATCGATCTTATCGCGCGAGAACAGCTCAGTCGATTGTTTTTCTCGATCGATCGGACTCGGAAGGATTTTCTGTTACCTTTTGCGTAACAGCTTCGCGAAACGGTGGAGCAGCTAAGGGAAACGTCGGAGTCGCCCATCATTCGATATCGCAGTCGGCCGAATAAAACACTCGAGTACAGTTTTTGTGCGAGGGGCATAAAGGTTTCGGTGGACAAAGGTCCAAAAGCGAGCGTGAAACGTTCGAGAACCGCGTAGATCAGAGGTGAGCGCGTCACAAAGGATGAAAAGTGGGGCACAGGATAGCCCCCGTTCGAATCGAAATTCGAATCCGAATTCGGTTCGAAGAGAGACACTACCTGACTGGGGTAACGATGACGAACGGAATACGTAGCCGGAAAAACGTACGATGAGGTCATCGTCTGACGTGTGGCTGCATCAACGGACGCGGTTGGCTTAACCGCCTAACTATCGTCGTCGTCGTCGTTGTGGTGGAAGTGCATTTCGCACTGCATGTATACATGCGTGTAGGAGCTCACGATCGAGCTCTTGTCGGAAGAACGAGGCGAGCAAGGCGAGCGCGACAAAGAGGAGCAGAGAAGTGAACGAGAAAGATGAAACAAGATGGCAGCGGAGAAAGAGGACGAACTGGTACCCGCTAAGAAGGGGCATCGTCGTCGTTGCGGCTCGGTCCGCGTTTCGTCGAGTTACGTCGTACGTCGTACGTCGTGTGTCGTACGTCGTACGTCGCGCAGGGAGCTGGTGTACACGCAGCGCGAGCAGGCAACACTCACACGCCGACACTAGGAAGCCGAAGCGCGGAGGCGCAGTCACAACTACGCACACCCACTCGAACTGCATTCATTCATAAAAGTAGCGAGCAGAGCGGTGTGCCGCGCCCTGCTAGCCTCCGGCTGGCCTTTTACGAGCAGAACCTACTCTCTCCCCCTCCCTCCCTCTCTCGCCACAACCCTCTCTTTCTCATCGATGTCGGACCGCGTGTACCCGCCGCTTACGCATCGATGCAGTACGGTCTCGCCGTTGTTCCTCGGCTACATTTTCGTCCTCGGGGACGAGAAAGATATGAACGCACGGTCTATCCGGACCATCGATAGGCGAGAACCGTCTATCGTTCGGAAACGTGCGACTAACAACAGGAATAATTCCACCGTGTGTCTACCGTGAAGAAATTTCTCTCGTAAAACGACACATCTTTCTCGAGAAAGTACACGAGCGTGTCTCGACGTACACGAGGACACGGTTGTTGGCCCACAATACACGAGGAAAGCAATTTCGGTATTTTAAGGTGAAAGAAAAACCCAATTTTTTATACGGACAATGAACTTTAATCAATAAAATATTTCATAATGCGATCAATAACTAAATCAATAACTAAATGTTAGTTATGAAATGTAAGAAAGAAAAAAATGATAACCTTGACAAAGGTTATTGAAACAAAAAAGAAAAACATCACTATCTATTATTGAAAACCGAAATTTCTTGCCCACCCAATACATTGTAATCCAGCAAAATAACAAAACTCGCCCTCCCCCTCACTCTTTCCTCGTTCCTCTCACCCTTCGAGGCTGTCTGTACGCTGTACCGCGAGGCCCGAGAGAAATTGTGTGTTAATGGCCGACCGCTATCCGAGCACCGAGCCCATAGTAAATTCGACCGTACTCCCCGAATCTCCGGCGTTCCATTATTATCCATTTCCCGAGTACCAGGAGATATTATCTCCGCCAGCTGATTCCCCAAGCAGCTGATTCCCCGTACACCGTATCTTGCGACCTCGCATTCTTCCGAGTAATCTCGAGTAATGTGCCCGGGACGAGGAAAACCGCTAAACCGAAAATTCGATCGGCAAGAACGAGAAGAATTTTTCGAACGAAACACGGAACGGCTCGAGAATCGTCGTTACCGGTTAAAGGGTTAAGTTCGCCGTGTTCGCCCGAGTTTAGCGGAACTTAATATACACGCGTCGCTCCCTCGGAAATGTAGCGAGAAGCGGCGAAAGGGTGGCGGCCAATGGGGAATGGAGAAGGGGGAGGAGGAATGAAAGAAGCGGAGGACGTTAAAATACCAAGGAGGCGTGCATGAACGAAACCGGTTGGCTTAGCTTCGAGTGCACAGGGACGCGAAACCGTGGTGTGTGCTCGAGTTCAGATAACGAGGTTGCCGGTGCAGTTTCGCAAAACTGGTTTTCGGCGCGAGATTTCTGGCCAATGGGCCGCCGGGACAGCGGTTCTCCTCCCGTTTCTCTCTTCCCCGGGATTTTTAGGGACCCCTGATCGACCTAGCCGTCGGAGAGGATAGGAGAGGATAGACGGGATTAGAGGACGAGGTAGGAGGAAGAGGTGGCGCGCGACGAACGGTTGCAGCCCGCAACGAGGTTTCTACTTATCGCGTTAGAATCTCGTTGGGTGCCAGTGCCGGTGCCGGTGCCGTTGCGGTTGCATTTGCGGCGTGCTTCGACTTTTTCTACGGCCTTGAACGCGGCCGCCCGATCAGAACCAGGACGACTTCGTCCACTCCGGACACGTTAGCCGGGGGTCTCGAACGGTCGGACTTGTTTCGTGCTCCGCGGATTCGATTTTCGGTTCTATGTACATACTGTTCGTGTGTCTCAGAGGGGGTCCTCACTCGCACCCAATGGTTAGGTTTTGACGTCGCACGCTTTAGCCGATAATGCAGCGGCTAGAACCGAAAGTGCGTGCGGAAAGATCCAATCGGATGGCTCACAGCCGCATTTCTCCAGGGGACTTCTTGAGTGGCACATACAGTCAACCCTCCTATATTGCGATTCATTCTTACCGCGTTATAAGACTCGCAGATTTTGTAGAAACCGGGTTAATTCGTGCCGCGTTATAGGCGGGTTGACTGTAGTTCTATCGTTCCATAACGATACTCCCTGGGTCTCGGTTAGGGTACAAGTACGATGGTCCTGAATTAGGCCCGGGATATAGAAAACAGGTCGTAGGCGGAAAAGCAAAGGATAATTGCAACCCGAGAAACAGGGCCGAGCCCCGGTAGCGCCGCAGTGAAACTGTTGACGATGATACGGTGTGCCTTCAGGAAACGATGAGTGTCCGAATCTCGTCTCCGGGGATACCATGAACTAACTAACTAACTAACTAGGGTACGAGGACGTTAGGGCCGTAAGGCTAGCGAAGAAAGCGAAGAAGCGTCTTATGTGTCGCAGCTCCGTCTACCTCGTGCCCTTAGGTCTGGACACGAAGGTTTTCCAATAAAGCGGCCCACGGACAAGGCAATGTCTGTGTTCCTGATCTGTTACCTCAAGGTTCGCAGCGCGGAAGGTGGCCACAAAGGGGTTACCGCGTCTCGAGGTAACGCGCCGCTCGAGGTCAGGAGTCGACAGCCTGGATACCGTCCGGTCTAGGTTTCAGATAGGTGATCGGCGGATTAACGAGGTCTGGGGAACCCTCGGGGGGCTCCTGCCGCGTAGCGCATCGCCGGATCGCTGCTCTACAAACGAGCAGTCGATAAGAGGCGGCCGAGTTTTCGAAGTCGTCGTCGCGCGTTCTCGGTCGTGGCACACGAGACACAGTCGCGAACCCGCAAACTGTTCTTCCCCGCGAAGCGAGCGTTCTTCTATCGTATCGGTACAATGTCCGCCGCGGTTACTCTGCGTCTATGCGTGCCTTCGTCGTGTGTCAGAGTTAAAATTAATTTCGCACGCGCGCAAGCCACCGGAGCAGCCACTAGCCATCACCATGCTCTGAAATATCCGCTCCGACATGAGAAGATGAGAAGACGGGAATTCGCGCGGGTATCGAGAACGATGGAACGGGAAACGAGAATCGAGAAACGAGCTACATACATCGAGAACGGAATGTCACCGACACCGAGTTCGAATCTCTCTCTCTCGCTCTCTCTCTCTCCACCTTTCGGAAAATAATACAAGATATACGCGATGGTAATGGAGAACGGCGGAACGTTCCACGGTCGGCGGAACAGACAGAAATCGGTCGTCTCGCCGGAAGAGAGAAACGACGCCCAGGGCTCGCGTACAAATCGACGAAGAGGAACAACAACGAGACCAAGAAAGAGAAAGAGAGAAGGGAGAGGCGACGATGGTAGGGGGCTTCGGTCGGCTGGAAAGGTTGAGGTTGGGATTAAGTAAGGTTAGGTTGCCAGCGCGGTAGACGACTGCGGCCTGAAAATAGCACGGCACTCACTGTCTGGCTATGTGGTGTCTGACTCCGTTCCCGCCGTTCGTTCGCTCGCTCGCTCGCTTGCTCGCTTGCTCGCTAGTTAGCTCGACCCGTCCGTTCCTCCGTTCGTCAGTCCGTCCTTTCTCATTCGTCTATCCGTCGATCTGAAACCGTACACACGGCCGTGCTGCAACCACGACCCGAGCGTCGCTGTCGTTATTCCCGTAGTCGTGGTCGTAATCGTCAACATCGTCGTCAATTCGAGATTTCGCGGACACGCCGCCCACGATTTTTCCTATCGATCCTTCGAATTTCCCCGAAAAGACACGAAACCTGGATAGCCACTTGACTCGGGCAGAGGCATCGAGCCGTAAACCTAAAAAGATGGACGGGTTGGCTGGGTGGTAGCTATGCTTTAGAGTTCTCGAAGATCCATCAAAGTTGAGGCAACGATGTCCGTCGGAAGAGGTTCGAGGAAGAGAGTCGAATGAAGGAAGTTTGAAAAAGAGATTCGATCGGCCAGGAGGATCGGACCGTCCTGACGTGGCCCCCGACGCCGGCGTACAATCCGTTCGAAACATGGCGTTTAATAGTTCGGTACAGAGCGATCCGAAGGCCTGTCTGCTGGCCAGGCTCGTAAAACTTGTACTTGACCCCGTTTTCGCCACGATAACTAATGTTGTCGATGTTATTGCCGCGGACTCTATACGACTGGTTGTAGATCGACTAGGCTCGGCTCGGCTCGGCCTGGCTCGGCGCGGTGCGGCGGTAGTACCGGCCGCAATAAACGAGGGTGATCGGCTGCGGAATCAGAACCGGCCATTTGTCGCGGCGCAGCACGGCGCGAGCCTGCATTCCAGCCTGCGTCTATACATTATAATCCAATTTTATCGTCTTTTAACCACCGCACGCTGCTAGCTGCTATTCGCCATCCGCCAGCCGCAAGCCGTCACGTAAAGGGGAAATTGTCTCGCCACGCCGCGCCGGGTGAAAGATTTGCCAGAGGAGCAGAAGAGGTAATTGCGTTACACGCGTCGATTGCTGTGTTCCCGATCGTTCCGCGAACTGCTTATTACCAGTATTAATGGAATTTATCGAGTTGCGTGCGATATATCCTTTGCACGGTTCAACCGCCCGATTTGCGAAACTATCGGCGAATAATGATCCGATCGAACCCATGTGCGTTTGAATTATTTAAAAATGACGCGTTATAAGCTACAGCCTTAAGAGTCTACATTTGCAAGAATCATTTAAATCGTTCCGGCCGTTCCTACGCGCGAAACAGCTATTCCCAAGCGTGTTACGCGAACCCACGGCGAACTGCATCCGATTCCGATAACGGTCATTGTATGAATCGATAACCGACATTCCGCAGGTAGCGAGCTCCCTGCTGCATTCTTTCGCAGCTGACCTAATCATCGGGGAAAACGTAATCGCGTGATACGTTCGCAGTCCAGCGCGGACCCACCCACGCCGCATGGAATGTCGTACGCTAAAGTGCACCGAGTAGCCGGCGATTACGATGCGCGCGCGCCAACAATATTTTCGAATCCGAAACACGTGCTCGAATCTTATCGATTGCTCGACCGTTACCGGTAGAATTTGCCGTTTAGAAAATATCCGATACGATAAGCTTTCGATTACAGCTACGCGAAATTGTTCGCGCCGCTTTCCGTGCGAAGAACATGTTCGCGATGACTCACGGATCACGCGCGTTCGACATCCAATATTATCGAAAGTAATGTCCGCGGTTGTGTAAGAGAGAGTGAGAGAGAACCGCATAATAATTCGCAATGAAATTTCAATTCGGACACGTGACCGGCATCGTCCGCGTTTACACGGAGAGTTTTACAGCTGGCGAAGGCCGAGAGTCCTCGCACGATGCACGTTTTAGCAGGACGTGCACGCGTCCAGCTAAAAATAATTTGATTCGAATAATCGACGCGCGATTTTTAAGCGAGCCCCGAAACGCAGGACGGGCCGAGGCGGGACGAATTCGTAATAACGATGGATCGAGACATCGAGACATCGTGAAATCGGTCGATTCGGAGTGGAGCGGAGCAGAGTGGACGCGGAGCGGCAACTCGTGCCGGCTGGTGGTGTAGCATGTTCAAACCAGCTTTCTCTCGGATCAGGTTTGAACCCGAGAATGGAAGGAACGTTCTCACGATGACGTCGTACGCGGCGGTTGCGCCGACTTTTTAATTTGTTCGTTGAGAACCGAGAGAACGCACCGCCGCGCCGCACCGCCATCGTAACTTTCCCTCGACGCGGCGCGGCGCGGAGGTGCAAAAATCTCCACGTGTGTTCTGTTCTCGCGCGAGAGCATCGCCGAAAAATCTCCTGCTTTTTGATTAGGCAAGAACATTCGAGAACTGGTTAAATCGACTTGGACGCCGATTAGAAAGAGGATCGATGATCTCATCGGTTTCGTAAGAATTTGTCGAAAATACCGGCCCAAACCGCTCTTCTCGTTTCGCAAAAACAACGGCTGCGAGATCGTTTTACACCGCGACGAACTGTGCGCGATGAGATTAGCGAATTCGATGGGACACGGAGATTAGCAGCGCGCACTTTATCTCGATTTCTTCGAGCCTGTTATTGTGTCATCCCGTTTGTTTAGCACTCGTAACGGATGACGAGAACATCGGACCTCGAGACGCAATCGAGATAATTCGATGAGTCCCGCGGCTGAAAATTGTTCGAAAACGCTGCGGCAACGTCCGATTAAAATTCTCGAGTTCGTTCGATAAGCCAGATAAGCGGCGAACGAGTATCGAGATTCTGGCTCGTTGCAATGAGCACTTCATAACGTGAATCAGCTGCTAATCCGGCGACTCGAAATTCCTCGTGTACTATTCAGCGTGGCCGGTTACGTGGGAATCGCAAGGGTTACGCGATTTCAATGGAAACGTAAATTCCGACGATTATACAATCCATGCAAAAAAAAAAGAAAAAAACTAATCGTAAAGCGCACGTATAGGTTTTGCCGTTCTGCTCAAAACTGGTAAGCGTTCTTATGTTTCCAGATCGTTGTCTACGGTTGGAAATTTTTCCGAGCATCTGTTCGGTACAGTTCATGATCCTCGGGACGGAGGTGTCGAGACGCGCGGGGTCTCGGGCTCGAAACTCGTGCTTGAAGCTCGAAGTGGTCCGAAAGTTTCTCGCGGGTAACGACGTACGCGATGAAAGCGTTTCATTCATGGCTGGTGTAGTGCAGGCGATAGTCGATTCGGGATAGAAGGCAAACGATAGAGATGGCGAGCACCGCGCAGAGTAGAGCAGAGTCGAGCGGAGCAGAGCAGAGCGCAACAACAAGACGAGAACCGAGATGTTATCGGCGCGTACGCTCGGCAGCGCGGTTCGGCAGATTAGGATAAGACGTGCCACGCAGCACGTAACGTCACACATAACACAACATAATAACCCGCCGCCACCTTCTTTCTCCATCTTCCTGTCCACGTAATCAGCACATTTCCTTATCCGCGCTTAGAATCGCAGAAACGATTGCGTCGAGGTTCATTCAAGTTTCCATTTAGTGGCCACTCATAGTACTACGCTCCGCGTACTACTATGTCTACTGCTTACTACGCTCCGTGCCCGTGTGTGCTCGCCGTATTTATGCAATCGCAACAGCGATGGCTACGAACGTCCGCCCAGCTCTCATTTTCTTGCATTTCCTTTCGGTGCTTGAGAGCGCTTGTTCAGCGAACAACGGATGTTTTCCAGGAAAATTTTCCAGATCAAAGTGTTCGCGTTGGCGATATAAAAAAAATCAAAATTGGATAGAGCACGTCGAGAATAAATGGATGATAAACGGGCGGAGCACGCCTAAATCCTGGCGTCGAATCGTAATATTCATCGTCCCAGGCGAACATCTAATTTCCGCGAACTGGTTTCGACGCATCGCGGTATCTTTTTGCTGCAAGCGTGCCCGCATGAAATTTATTCCACACTCGCCTGGGCTTTAATCCTGAAATTTATAATGGCACGGTCGAGGACTTCGCTAAAGTCGCAGTAGTACACGGCGCATAGTGCATGGTGCATGGTGCATGGTGCACGATGCACGGCCAGCAAACGTTCGTGTGTGCAGCGTAGAGACTCTGCGCGAACACGATCTCTCGGCCGTAATCAGCTCTCCATTGCGTGAGCATGTAACGCAACGTTAATTACAATTAATAATGTTATGCAATTTCTCTGCGTCAGCCGACCTCTGCGCAACCCCTCCCTTCGAGCCCTGGAGCCCCCGTGACGTCGAGGCTTGCAGAGACCGCAACCAGGTTAACCCTTCTGCGAAGGGCGCAAACGCGCAACGTACACCCCTCTCCTCTCCTCTCCGCTCCTCTCTGCTGCATGTTCGTAGCTAAACTCGCTAAACCGCCTGTGCGATTCGTTGTTACTATTTTTAAAGGCTCAGCTTGCCACCAACGAAAATTCTGTATCGCTTGCCATAAAAATTTTCAAATTCTCACCACGTAAAGTAGCGCGCTAAAACGACAATTGTTCGAGGATCGAAACGACGCGTATGGTTCGTCGAGAACAGGAAATAAAGAGTGTTAACAGCTTATCGAACGAACGCTTGACAAACTGCTGCTCGCGCCGAGCGCCGAGCGTGTATAAATATAAAAAGGGAAGTCGTTTGTGGAAAAAGAGAAAAAAGAGAAAAAGCAACGAGCAAGGGTCAAACGAACAAATATACGAGTATGCGTTCCTTTATCGGAATGTTATTCGTTTCTGTCCCCTCGCGAGAGCATTGCTCGCATCGCTTTGTCTCTGTACTCTGTCGGTTGCATGGTTGCGGCCCCACCGCAAGGAATTCGTGGCCGAGCGGTTCGATCTATAGATCGATCATCCATTCCACGCAGTTGAGCCGCATTTACGTGCACCGAATTTCGCGGTACACTCGAAAGCATATCGTGAAAGCTTCCGCGCCGTGTCGTTCGTCTAAGGCCTAAGGTGAACGACCTTCAAAATTCCCCGATGCTTTTTCTTTCGGAGCAAACTCGTTTATTTCTAGCTTATTCGGCTTGCCAACAAATCTCTAGAAGCGAATTCTCGAACAGAACGTTCCAAAGATTCACTACGATTCTCGTAAAACTGCTCGAAGTCGCGCGCGCGACGTCAGCCCCTCTCCTCTCCGTGAAAGCTGTCGCGCAACAGGCCCCGGCACCCAAAACTTCATAATCCCTGGCATCGGGAACGGAGTCCGAGTAATTATTTTCGTCATCGAGCCACAAACGGGGCGGGTTCGCGCTATTTGTAAACAGAATGTTTGTCAACAAGCCGAGCGGACCAGTTCATTACGCTTAGCGTGTCGTGTCTGCCAAGCGAGGAGATCCGCGCGATCGTTCAACCCGACCTCCTTTTTCTCTTTCTTCTGATTTTTCTTCCTTCTCCTTTTGTCTCTCTCTCTCTCTCCCAATCTTGTTACTGTTCAAGCATCAACCCTTTACGCGATTCTTCCGAAAGGGATGCTGACCGGGCCGGTGACATCGCGATGCCCCATTTCGACTCTGAGTAATTGATCTTTTGGCGATCGTGTCGCTCGCTCGGGTATCCCCGGCATCCGAAGATCCGAGATCTATACCGCCGTATCTACAACTGCGTACTGAACTACGACTTTTCTACGTGCGCTCGGTTTCGAAATCCCGCTTTCTAAAAGACGAGAAAGTCAAGAAAACTAAATTTTCCCCATTTCGCGTTGCAACATCGAGTCTATTTATAAATTCTTGTTACCGGCAATATGTAACTATTCGCTGACACACAGTCGTATAATAGACTTTTCTTCTTCCAGGAAATTACGAACCGTAATCTGCGTAATCTCCGCAGCAGTATTAAATAAATGTGCAAAAAAATAAAAAGATCCGGCACGTAGCAATTATCGAGGCACGGTAGAGTTATCGAAGGATTTTCTCCAATTTATCCGTTGAAAATCCGAGTCCGGAGAAATGAAAAAGCGGGTGGTGGAAACGCGTTGTGCCGCAGTCCGTCTTCGGCTAATGAGTCTCGACGTTCGGTCGAAGGAAAGGGGACGGTGTGGGACACGGCAAAAAGAAAGCACACGAGGTAGACCGATACTCTCGATCCATTTGACCGAGTTTTTCTTACGTCGCTGGTCTTTTTGCCGGATCTCCCACTGCTCGTGGCACGAACCCGGCTCGCAAGATCATTGACCGAATGACACGGTGAACGAGCGCCGAGTCGCTCGTTCACTCGCGATGTCGTTCTGCGTCTGGGCAAACACAACCCGGTCGACTCGCTTCATTCGGTTTATCGGTGCACCGGGGACGTCGTTATCGGACGCGTATCCGTTCTATGCGTGTCCATCTATCGGCCTATGTATTCACCTCCTCGATAGAGACCGCGGAGACAGGTTTCGCGCGAACCGTTTCCCACGGGAAACAAAACCTGCGACGCTCCACGACCGTATCTCGCCCGATAACTTCCTGCTAAGAGAAAGAACCGTACCCGCACCGTGCTCCACATGCAGAAGCACGTACAACATTCTGTGCCGATCCCGGTCGCGAGAAAATCGTTTCGAAACACGACGAAAAGCTGGAAGCTCGAAATTTTTTTAACGAACGTTCCCGCAGCAACTGTGTCACTATGCTCGGGGCCGCAGTGCACTCGGCGCCATTCCCAACTCCCAAGGCAGGCGCGCGCTAGAGACAATGCTTCCGGTCGGAATAAACGAGTGTACGTAATACAGTGTCATTATCGTCGCACGCGACGAGACTTGGCGCCATGTCCAAGTCCTATTCACTCTGACCGTGCGTCCATCGGTATCCGTGGCATCGTGAAATATAGTTATCGTATGCGAGCGTTTTCTCTCTCTCTCTCTCATGTATTTATGCATGTCACCGTCAGTGAACGCCGTCGTTCAACCGGGAACGAATTTGTAGCGCCGGCGACACCAGAATTTATCCGTCAATAAAGCGATTGCGAATCTTCTTCCGTCGAACACTCTCATCGTCCCAGGGGTCGCGTTGAGATTTCGATTGACGTTAATACAAGTGGAACGCAGTTAACGCTAAACCTACCGAGCACCAAAAACGATTAAAATGTTTTCAACTTATAAAAATGACAAGGCTCTGTTCATTTAGACTTTGCGCAATTTTTATCTCAATATGTGCTTAGATGGAAAACATTTATGGAATCAATTCCCGTGTAAGTGACTTTATAATTTGAATAATTGTGAAACAAAAGATCTGAAACCATTCGACCGACGATAGTAGGATTAGTGTTAAATAGCCATTGTTGACATTGAACGTCGACGTTGACTCGCTGCCGCGGACTCTCGAAGAGAGTCCTCGCGCCCGAACAGCCTAAACAAAGACGTTGTCCTTATTTGGTAGTTCCCACGCTGTGAAATTTGTCGGTCACGGGTCCATCGAAGCGAGCACGAATACAAGAGGCGTGCGGACCTAGTACCTGTCGTCGAGACGAGCAGATCGATTTTGCGTTTATCGGCGTATTCTTCGATCGCCGCTTCTCTTACGTAAACGACGCGTTACGTAAAAGTTGCCGCGAACTCGAAGCGGACGTTTCATCGCGATCGCAATTAAACGTTAACGATTTCTAAAGCAAACTTGCTCTGTTCGTTCGAAGTTCGCCGAAGATTTCTGTCATATTCTTGCGAGCCGCGTTCCATTCGACTTCTCGCTTCAGCCGATGCGTCGTTTACCGCGTACAAACTCGACTCGGCCATCTCTGCTTCTCGCCCCGGCGAGATATCCGCGTTAGTCCCAGGGAGAGAGAGAGAGAGGGAGGGAGGGGGAGAGAGAGAGGCAGAGAGAGGGAGAGAGAGAGAGAGAGAGGACATCGTACCTACCTACGGCGGCGTAACACGAATGTCGAAGCACGATGGCAATCTTAAATATTTATGCGCGTTACGAGCGACGAGGCTCGGTTATACGAGCATGGCGTCGCCTCGTTGCCTCGGTTACCTCCGACGAATCGCTCGCGATACGCGTCCAACGGTCTCGGAATCCTCATCGTCCGCGCACTCTGCGAACGCTCCGGCTACTCCCGACCACTCTCGGCGACGCGTCGAACGGCGATCTCCCGAAGAAATCACGGATCTAGCGGCGACTTCATTTTTTTCCCCCGATTGCTTCGTCATCGACGAAGTTCTAAACGCGAACTCTCTTCGAGAAAATTCCGCCTATCGTTTCATCCTCTTGTCGATAACCGGCCACCCGTGTACTCATCTGGATGTCTCATAAAAATTTTTTATGTTCCCGTGAAAATTTCGTCGCGGACGCTCGGATCTTCTTAGATTGAACATTTCGGAACGGAAATATACTTTCAGACTTCCTGTTTTATTTTTGATTCGGAGAATTATTCCGTCAAAGTCACACACCGAATCTCAATGAACAGGATGTCCGGGTAAAAAAAGCTTCTTCATTTCTTTTTTTATCTATTGCAACTAATATACCAGATAAGTTATTATTATAAATTTATTCGATATTACTAAAAAAATTCAATTGAATATTATTTATATTTTAAACATCTGAAATTTTATACATGAATTAAAATTTAATTAATCATCCCGCCGACCCTATACAAACATTTTGGTTGTTGATATAAGGGTTAATGTCGTTCTCGCATCGAAAGTTTACCGACCAAGTTTAACGTAGTAATTTTCGACCGATTCTCGTCAGAATTTTTTTACGAATTCTCTCTCTCTCTCTCTCTCTCTCTCTCTCTCTCTCTTTATCTCTCGGCTCGTGCGTCACGGTGTCTCGCGCGGTTCGTTCCCACCACGGAGGAGCGCGTCTTGCGAACCTCGTGTAACGATCGTCGAAGACATTGGCGAGGCTCCGCGGCATAACCGGTACTGTTTCGTCATCTCGAATTAAGAGGATTCTCGGCGGACAGAACCAGAGAGCGGCGGACGAGGAAGACAAAAGTAACGAGTAAGAAAGAGCGGGACGACGACGTTGCCCATTAATTGCTGGCGCATCGCGAGTCCGGCGTTCGCGGCTTTTACGCAAGCGGGCACAGCACAGAAACAACGCTACGCGACGCCGACATAAAATCACGGAACGTATTAAACGTAATTAATGAAGTCCGACGAGAAACATCCTCTCCGTTTTGCTGCGAGAAGATCGCCGCGTGTCGCGGATTCTCAAAGCGAGATCCGTAGGATTTCGTTTGGCCGTGAAATATTCGAAACAAATCCGGAACCGGATACCCGACAAGTATTTGTTCGCAAACTGGAGAAACTGGAGTTTCCTCGAAATGGAGTAGCGCGATCTTCGCGAGAGAAGAGGGTCGTGGGTCGGTCGTCCGTCCCTAGCGCGAAAACACAGGTGCAGGAGGGTGTAATGGATGTAGACCGGCGTGAAGCACAATGGAATCATTAGAGCAACTCGTTGCCGACAAATGGCACCACAATCGCCAGTCACGTTCTATAAATACGCGCGATGACTCCTGGCTGCAAGGTGTGTCTAGGGACAGGTCGCGGCGAGACAGGCCTGCCTGTTCTGTCTACTCTTTGCGCCAGCAGCAGGTGAATAGAATCGAGAACGTTCAACCGAAGACGCGCCGCGAAATACTAAGCGTTACGCGAGGGGTTCTCTTCTCTTCTCTCCTCTGTCGTTAAAACGTTCGTACAAAGTAACTATGCGAGGAATATTTACATAAATGCTGCGTATTAACTGCGGCCACGGTGCGGTGCTGGAACGCAGGCCGTTATACGAGACCGAGGGTTCGGGTTTCCTTCGGCATTCCTAGGTGGCGAGGCGCGTGCATATTCATACCGACCGACGACGACACGCTTCGAACCTGCGAGTACGGGGATGCTCGAGATTTCTCGCGATCATTATAATACAGATCGTTTCGTTCGTTTTCACCGAACTCGGACCGATTATACCATGTGGTCCCTATAAGAGAGACCGCTTAAATATCTCTTCAGGTTACTGTGACGCGAAAGCTATTTTTTACGTAACGCGCATGGTGTCGATGGACCGATATCCGGCAAGAACATTTTTTTCACAGTTGTCAAGGTCATCGGTGTTTTTTTTATACATAACTGCATATTACGTACATGCAGGTATGTATGATAACGTGACCTTCAAACGACCTTGATCTTTGAAAATTTAAGCGAACACTCCGGAAAAAAACTTTTCTTATGTAATAGCACGAAAGCGGATCTTTCCGCGAAATAAAAATTGTCTTATATGAATTGCAACAAATTGGAACAATATGGAATATAATTTTTTCTCCTTAATATCTTTAATAGGTTCTACTATTTTGAATTACACCTATTAATTGTTTGTCATAAACGCGTAAAATCCGCAGATGGAGACATTTAGGTGGGCCACACTGTGTGCTTCCGAACTTCCAGATTGAAGCTTGATCGTCGACGGTCATCTTCATCTGTCTCCTATACGCATCTTATTCTTTCGCAAACGAAAGAACGTCGCCTGGTTCAATTCGAAATCGTATCTCGTCCTAGCCGTTCGTCCTAAGGAGGGTACCGACGGAGAGAGTACGCGCACCGATCGCGATCCGAGAAAAATCGGCGTAGTAATCCTAGCACCCGAGAACAACATCCGAGCGATCGAGCAACCGAGTCGCGGACAGTTATCCAAGGAGACGCGTATGCGCAAAAGAAAAATGTTTCCCATCGTCCGAAGCGGCCGGCCGGTAATTAGAAACTGCGAAACGAAATTCAATCCGGGAACGAAACAAAATAATCCGTCGGGTTCGCTGGTGGTTCGCTAGGCGGGCAAACGAGAGGTAGAAGAGGCGAGATGAGACGAGACAAGACGAGACAAGACGAGAGAAGAGGAGAGAGGCGAAAAGGCAGGCCGCCCTGCGCTGTCCACGGATCGCACAACTTTCTCTTCTGTCCGCTCGGAACACCTTGTAGAAAGCGACGGCTGTATCGCCGTACCCTGTACCCTATACCTTGCGTATCCTGTGCCCTGTGCCTATCCGGTGCACACGCCAGGTATACACCGAAGCAGAGACCTTTGTCGGTCAGTCTAACCAGAAGGATGGGCGGCCCCATGGGGAAGCCCGAGACAAAGGGACTAACGGGGGCCAAAGAAATGACCGAACTAACCCGCGAGGCCGTAGGAGGCTCGACGAGGACCAACGAGGACTATCGGGGAAAGATAGAATGACCTAGACGCGGCTCCAGGAGCCATGCAGAACATTTTCAAAGATCGCCCTACATCGGAAAAGGGAAGACACGGAGAGAAAAGCGCACGCCGAAGCGGAGGTGCACGTTGCGCGTCCGTAGCCACGAGGTTCAAAAGCATTACCATTCACGACGACGAACAGAAGAGCGAGAGAGAGAGAGAGAGAGAGAGACAAGTGCCGCGTGGAAAATAAGCAGCGAAGAAGGAAAAAAACTGAAAAAAAAGCCATTGCGTTGCGCGAGGTGTTCCGCGCGGGTACATACGTACTATGGTACCATTGCCACGGAGAAAACTCGAAACACGTGACACGTCTGGCGTCCCGTCGCGTCTTTTTCACGCGTAATTTTAGCCCGATCCTCGGGAGATCGAGATTTCGTTCGAAATGTCGAAAGTGTTTGTCGTCGGAAAAACAGAACGGGAGAGAAAACGAGCGGAGAATTCCCACGAGAATAATTTTCTAAAGATAAGAAAAGCATTTTCGAATCTGGCAGCTGCAGCGCGGACGACGATTAAAGCGATAGTATTATTATTAACAAACGAGACCGGCGATTAATGGAATTATCATGAGAATTAAAGGAAACGTCCAATTAAAATGATTAAAAGAGCCGGACGCGCCGCGGATTCCGTGTACCATAAAGATAAAGGTGAGGTGGATAATAACGTTGCGAATAGAGCTCCTCGCTCGAACTCTTGGAGTGTGCGCTCTCGCTGTATCTGTGAAAAACGTGTGTAGAAATTGATTCGAGCGCGTGCCGCTATAGAAAATCATTTGGAATCGCGATAAACGCGTAGTCCCGTATCAGAAAATGATTGCTCGGCATCCTTGGGCGTCGAGGGTACGCGAACGATCGAGAGTCAGAGGCGATCGTACATTTCTAAACGGAAGCATATATCCGGAATGGATTTGGTGGATGGCACGAGCAGTGCGATAACGCGTACGAAATACGAACGCCGCGGCGGACCGGACGAGCACGAGGCGCAGGCAGGAAAGCACAGCGCGTGGTCGTGCGTCCGATTAAAGTTTCGTTAAAAAGTACATACACACCGAGAGAGGAGAACCCGTGGTTTATTTTTATTTTTGTCTGGCGAGCACTAAATGAAAATGGGTCGAGGCGTCTGTGCTCATTTGCTCTCCTTCTCTTTTTGCCTCTGTTCCCCCATGCGCTACCGCTACCGCTACAAAAGCCACTGACACTCCTCGAGCACGCTGCCCTGGGGAGCCACGCCGGTAACGATAGCGACACCGATAAGACGAATTGAACTTGAAACGCCAATTACAGGCAGCGGCACGGAGACCAGTCTCTTCGCAATTTACTTTTTATACGTCGACGATGTTCGGTCATTTGCATTTTTCTTTGTCGCGGAGTATGTTTTATATTCATTTTTTTTCATTTAAACGCGCGATTGCTCATCCATATTTTGGATTTCGATTCTCCGAGCAACCAGTTGGTCCGGGGTGTTTTTGTTTGCGAGGGGTTCCCACAGATCCAAGGGGAATCGTCGCGCGTCTCTCGACCGATTAAACGAGAAAGAATTCGCGACGCGATACGCGGTCATGTGCGGCGAGCGAAAGAAGTCCGCTAAAAGGAAAAAACGCGGCCAAGATGTTTCGTATTTGGCGATCGGTCTCGTTAATATTCACGGCGTGGCCGAACCGGAGCGGGCGGAACCGAGCGTAACCGAGCCGAGCCGAGCCGAGCCGAGAAGGTTCTTAGTGGGCCAGGGCTTCGCGAATTCGTCGGCCAGGCCAGGCCAGGGCTGGCCTTTGTTGAAGCGGTGTCAAGAAAGAAGGAAGAAGAAAGAAGGGACACACAACAGATTGGAGAGCGAGGCGAGCCCCAGCGGGACCGGGCGCGCAACGTAAACGACAAGAGAAAAAGGAGCGATGAAAAGGGGAGAGGGAGTCGGCGGCCAGCGGGTTTACGAATCGAAAGAACGAAAGAGACGCTGCTGCCGAGCGATCTTCTAAAGAGAAATGCGTGGGAATTGAACCATGTGGCCCGAGGAGGACAGGTTCGCGAAATATCGCATTGCGAAACTACGAGCGCGCACCCACAACCGACCGTTCACGAACGCGCGCAGTGCTCGCCACGTTTCGATACCTGCCGCGACCGACTCCCGATATGCCTTCGACCAATGCGATCGAGCCAATATCTAAACTAGACGTTCTCGCGTTTACTTCGAACCCGTAGGCATTTCGGGTCCAGCAGAGTTTTTCGGACGCGAACGCGCGGTGATAGGAGAGATGGGCCGTGGCTCCGTACGCTAGGAAATACGCGCGGCCGCTCGACGATCTCAATGAGGCAATAACGGCAATCAGCTGATGGTCTCGTCGCCTGAGCAGACCGTATAAGGAGAATACGAAGTGGAGCGTGGAGCGTCGGTCAGTGTCACACGGTTGGACCACGGGCACCGGGAACAAACGATTAAAGCATCCCGACATGACTGACTATGTACTAGGCGTGCTAGGCGCGCCGGCGATCGAGCTGGTCTAGTTTAGCGGCGTGGGATCGGCCGACGACTTTCACATGCTAAAATTAGTCGAACAATGCCGCGCGACAATTCGTAAAAGCCGCCGCGCGATCGCCCCGCCGATGTTCGCGGACGACCAACGAGATTCAATGATCGTTGACACCGCCACGGCCAAGTGTAACAGGTTACCGTTTCCGGTCCACGTGTCGGCCCCTTAGTAGGAGCTACATCCTGTCGGAGAGCCGACGCGACTCTACGCGACGAGATCCAGCCAGCTACCCTATGTATCATTGTACTTCGAGCTAGAGTCTGTCGTTCAAAGGTGATCTCGCGAGACAAGATCTACTCGGATCACGGGAGAAAGATCGTACCGAGCGACGTACAATTTCCTCCTCGAGAGGATCTTAGCGACGTGAACGCGACTCGTCGAAACATCGGTCTGTCTCTTCGTGAACGAGAATAATCCTGTAGATGAAGAATGCAGAATGATGAATGAAAGAGCGAGAGCTACGAATGCAAATTTACACTACTGATCGAGGATACGCGAGTGCTGTATCTCCTCGACTATGCGGGGTTTCGTCACCGATAATCTCAATTGCAAAAAGTGCGGCATAAGAATCGTTTTTTGTACGCACAGCACTTTTTGCATCCACGTTCGCATCGTGTGTGTACACACATCGTACAATATTTACAGCTCGATGTATCAGAGCGATCGTTACAGTCGAGGAAAAGATGTGGCCGATTTCATTTACAGACGCGACGGAGAAGGCAGTCGTGGAACTAGGGCTCGATAACCGAGACACCGGGAACGAGTTGCGTGGAAAACCGTGAGCGACATCTTTTCCCCTTGGTACGTGCAAATGAGAGATGAATCGATCGCATTCCAATGAATCGATTAACCCTTCGAATTCGTTTCCCCGACCGATCGACGGCTCGATCCTCTCGTTTCGCTAACTTTGTTTATGCGACGAGTGTGGATCGAGCAAGTCGATGGAAATTCGAAGGGTCGATAGAACGGGACGGCGAATAGGAGGACGAGAATCGTGTAGCGTGTGTCGAGGTGAGCATCGATTCTTCCTCCAGCACAGTTAACTTATTGGAGGAAGCAGTGCGGATGCCTCTCGTTTATCGCGAATAAGCGACTAATAATACTACTATCGCCGATGCACGCTCGGCTTCGAGCGACTCTTGTCAATTTCACTCTGAGATCCAGCTTCGATCCTGTGCTGTTTTCTTTTTCTACTATGTATATGTACAATAAATACCCTGAACGGATGTATGCAAACCCGAAGCACGAATGCGATGTAAGGTGACCAGAAAAAAAAAAGAAAAACGAAAAGGTAGAAACGACTTGAGAAACTAGCGCGATCCTTCGATGAAATACTTCGATAAAATAAATAGAAAATATAAAAAAGAAAAAACTCTGGTCACCGCGATGGCACTCGAGCGCAGATGTGATTTCCCGTAGATGACGATACCGCTTGAAATAGAAGAACGAAATGGAAAAGAAGGAAAGCTCGTCACTCACCTTGGAGAGTTTCTCGCCCTCGTGGTGCGGCAGCAAGGTCCTCAGCGACTGGAAACCGGCATTAATACTCTGCATCCGACGGCGTTCGTTACTGTTGGCGATTTCTCGCCGCATTCTCTTCTCTTGCTCCATGTGGCTGCGCGGTGTAACGCGGCCGACGTTGCTGGTACCGTTCCCGTTGCTCAACGCAACGTTTTGACCAGCAACACGGCGTGATACTGCGCCGTTGCTCTTCGATTGCTGCTGTTGCTGATGTTGCTGCTCTTGCGAATCAGCAATCTCGGCGACCGTCGCGCTCGTGGTCACCGAGCCCTCCTCCGCAGACCCGATACCTCTGCAACAGAGATCAACAAGAGATCAGCGCGATCCATTCGTCCTTTCGATTAATTTTCGCTTTGTAATTGCGAAACAACGATATTCCAAAGCAAGTAACACGTGTCGTTCAAATATCAACATTTCTTTTTCGAGAATCGAAAATGTTCTGTTTACATCCTTTTTCGGATTCACTTGCACACGTACAAAGGATCCGGATTAACCGGCCGGAGGTCGGGTCTCGCACGGGCCCGGTTAAGAGGGAGTCTACCGTATGTATAAACGGCGAACAAGGAGGCTGTCGCTGTCGGCGCGAGACCGCGATGGCGGACGCATTCATTTGATAGAGCGAGCGACAAGAGGCGAGTGTGACGGTCTCTTGAAAAGCATTTTGGCGCGAGCGGCAAAGAGATCTCGAAAATCAAAGAGACAAGATGCAAGGGAACGGGCAGCGACGAGAGGGGAGGGGGGCGAAGCGTCGCGACATCCTCCCGCCACAAGCCCGTATCGCGTACGTGTTTCGTGGCTGCGCGCGGGATATTTGATTTACAGATACGAGAGTATAGAACACACCGGACCGGCAAATATATAAAAAAAAAGCCATCCTCCGCTCGTCTGTCGGCCCGCCCGCCCGTCCGTTTGTATCCCAAGGGCTTTTACGGAAATTGAAAGCGTCGAGAGCCGTTTGTTTCAAGGATCTACACGGCCGTTCAAGAATTATCACCGGATAAACTACCGGTCAATGAAGCACGACGTCATTGTCGTTCTGTGGTCAGACCACCGAACGGTCCAACTGCACGCAATTCCAACAGCCTTGCGCCTAGAGTTATTCCACCTATTCGAGTCGTTTTTACGAGCCTCCGCTCCCTATCGTTTATCCCCGTGTTGTCGTTTCCGATTACTTTCATTTCTCGTCGAGAGAGCTTCGTGTTACGTACCACGAAAAAAAAAACAAAAAAGAAAATGTTTGGTCATTCGTTCAACAAACTAGTAACCGTGTTCTTTCAGCGAAACAAACGCGTCGAGCGCTAATAGTAAATTGCAAAAAAGACGGGAACCGTGATAAATAGCGCTGCTCTACGAATTACAGCGACTACGATGAATCGTGACATTTTGAATTTTCACGCCGACTCAAGAATTTCTCTGAGAAGAACGAACGCGATCAGAAACATCTGGTTAAATTACAGGGAAGAAACGGTCGGTAGATGCCGAGTCGAGCCGCGCCGCGCCGCGCGCCAGAGAGACAGGGGAAAGATCAGGATGGCGGATGTGAAATGAGTCAGTGGGGAAAGACCGTGACCTTGCGCGGCCTGCTCACAGAACATTCGTTCAACGCGTGCCGATAATGCTGGCAGAGTATCCCTGTGAACCGCGTTACGAATACACCTATCGAACCCGTGGCGATACACGTATTTACGATAGATTTACGATTCACGATTTCATAGCTCGCGCAAATGACGGATCAGTATCAGCGTCCTGCGCTTCTCGACCTTGCTACCAAAGGAAAAGCTTTTGCTTCGGAGTTCTTACTCGCGAGACTTTGAAAATTCGATTAAATCCGTAAAATGGAAGAAACGGCCTATCTCGGGATGATAAGAAAACCGCGTACACGGGCCGCTAGAACAAACATCGCTCTGAGAATTCTCGAAACAGTTCGACCGCCGATAGCTCTCGGAGAACTCTAGGAAAGCCGTCGGATAAGCACCACGTGGTCTAATGGAATTCCACATGGCATTCTCTCGTCGAATGGATACGTTGGATCAGCTGGTACGCCAACGACCGGATGGTCGACCGTGACGTCAGCTTGTTGGATACCCGCTGAGAGCTCGGATCAGAAGCAGCACGGAAGTAGGTCGTCTAAGTAGGTGGCTAGCAGCAGCGTTAGCTTCCTCCTTTTCATCGTGGACCCGATACATTCCCCTTTCACGGGGGAGGGTAAACATAATCTCTTGTTAATGAAGCCAGTTAATTGTTCCATCGTTACGCGACGGTCGGGGCGAAATTTCGAAAGCGATCGAATCCCGAAAGAAATTTCGGAAGATATTTTTCTCTAAGGAACAAGAGAAAAAATTCCACAGGGTAGGAAACGAACGCACGCGTTTCGTAGTAGGATCTCCGGAGGCCCGCTCGGTCCGATTGGGCCCGGAACGCGAATGCGACGAGTTCGGGATGCATACCACGGCGGGTTCCCAGCGAAACCTCGATGTTCGTCGCAGGTAAGTTCGCGAAGGCGTGCGAATCTCGTCACGCGGCGTACGTACGTGGCACATGTGAAAAAAGCGTGGGTGGTGGCACACACGTAGCGCGGAATTCGCACACTCTTACGGCAACGAACAAAGAGAGAGAGGAGAGGAGAGGAGAGAAGAGGAGTGAGCGTGCGAGCGAGGAGCACGAATCTCTCTGCCACGTCGCGATTGTCCCGATATGTGTCGGTTCACTCGGTACATACACTGTTATCGCTACTATATCGCGCACGCGCACGCGCGTACGTCGACGTGTACGTGTACGTCGGTGAGCGACGCGAGAGAGACTGTGGCGAATGTGTGTCTCGGTTCGGCTTGGCTCGGCTTGGCTCGGCTCGGCTCGCGTGAGTCACCAACAGCTGACGTCTGGCGCCACTCAGCTGGTTGTTACCGGTGCCTTCGCACGAGCCTCGCTATCTCTGCTCGCCTATCAGCTGCGAGCAACTAGGAAACCATCGCACCGGAAACATCGAGTCTTGCGAGCTCTCCGCAGAAAAAGAGACGCGAACAGAGCGCCTGGAACGTTTCGCCTACCGGTCTTCTTCCGATAGGGTCGACCGCCCGCGATTTCCGGAATTTCATCTAGAACTTTCGAGAGTCTCCTCCGTTTGCGATAATTTCATCCTGGAGTAACAGTATTGTTTGCAGCAGCTAGCTAGCTCTCTCTCTCTCTCTCTCGCGCGCGCGCGCGTCTCAAGTCTCGCCAATCGAAATGCACGGTTCGATGCTGCGTGGCGCGATACGAATAGGTCAAGGTTCGCGAGAACTTGAGCGAATTCGCGTTCGCAGCAATCCTCAGAGCGGCGATTCATAGTCTCGAATGAATCGCCGTCTAGGCGCGACTCGACGGCTTTATGTTGTTTTTTACTAGCGTTTCTCGGATCTCGTGACCGGAGAGGAGTCGGACGATGATGCGCGTCTCGGCGTTTCCCGGAACAGCTGCGAATCGCTCGCAGCCGAGAAACAAGCAACGCAAAGTAAACGAAACGCCGCCGCGCGTCATGGTACCAGTTATCAATGAATCCCGTGTCCGCATTTCCTTCCTGTCTGCCTTACAGCCGGTCGAGAAGCAATAACGATACGCGACTTCCAAGATCCGAGTTGTAACTTTCTTCCCGTTTCGGAAAGATTCGAACGAGACACGAGAATTTCTTGAAAAATTTCATATGCTAAAGAATAATTGGTTTCCCGGATCAGAGGGATGTGTCGCGTCGGAGGATGGTCATTTTGTCTTCGAGAGCGCGGATCGTTACAAAAGCGTTCGGAGAGCGACCCGCTTTCAGAGGAAAAAATAGGAGCGAACAAGCGTAAAGATTGCTGCCAGCGGCAGCTGCGCGTGGAATTTTTCTGAAACGGGACTGTGCGCGACAGATGTTAACAGGATCAAGCACAAAACCAGGAGCGAACGGTGCTAGTAGCCGCGACCTTTTCTTTTACTACTTCCTCGCCCGGTTCCGGCTCGGTCCGCTTATTCCCGGTTACTTCGGACTCTCGACGAAAACCCTCCGAAAACGACTGCGTGCGTCCACAGCCGTCGCGGTGATTTTCTCTAGGCTTCGTCGCGAGGCTTCAAGAGTCGCAGGGCTCTGGAATGAGCCTCTTATAAAAATGCGATCAACTTGTCGCGGCGATCCGAACGCTTTCTCGTCGATGTATCGGCTTACGCGCGGACAATCGCCGCGGGACGAAGCGTCCGAGAGGAACAGGGACTGGAGGGCAATTTCGCGGATGTCTTTGGCAGTAAAGATGCCTCCGCCCGGCTGTGCGTTAGCTCGTGAACAGGATGGGGAACGAGGGGAAGAACGAGAATGGGAATGGGAATGAGATTGGGAACAGCCAGGCATATATTTAGCTGTGTGACGTAAGGCGCAGGCTAGCGGGCGCCACGTCGAGTGTCTGTCTACGTGACTCTTCTATTTTGTCTTCCTCTCGTTCGTTCGTTGTCGCGGGGCCTTTTTATCCCAAAAACTGCTGTCCAATTAACTTCGTTTCATCGTTTAACCCGTTCCTCGCGCCTTGCCTCCGATATCCGTACCGATTCGAAACGGATCTCGCAAACCCCGTCGTTCGCTGAGTGGGTTTTTTTTGGTTCATCCATGCGAACCCATTTTCGCAAAATTATCAATTGTTCGTCTCGCGACGAAACCGACGCGAGAGCGTCGTCGCGTTACATCCTTTTTGCTACTGTTGCGCAACGCCTCGGCTGTATTATTCTTGAGAGTAGAGCCCATTAGCGAACACACAGAACTTAAGAGAGATTATTGCCCGCATAGTTGTCGCTTTTACTCTAAACAGCATAAATCACGGGAATTTATTCTGGAGCAGACGCGAGCGTGAGAGCTCCGTTCGCGAATCAGTCTCGCGGACACGACATGCCGCTCCGCGCCGCGCCGGGGTTACAGTTGCGACGCTCGAGACCGCCGACGAGATTATAGAGAGTAATAGACGCTATTCACGACTCGTGTACAAACGTCGTCGTCGCTCGCTCGCTAGCTCTTTACCGTCCCCTCCCATTCAGCGGCTCCGTCGCTGTCGACAAGATCGTAGCAAGGTCCATACGTCGGATACTCGGCCAGTCCACAATGGGATGGCAATGCGATTACCGGGTAGATGACGACGACGAAGACGACAAAGCCCGATCACCGAGAGAATCCGCTGTACTCGTCCACCTCGGTTCGCCGAGTGAACTACGGACTCGAAGGATCGTTTCGTTCGCCCGGAGGAATCAATACGACATATATTACCGCAGAAATATTAGCGCAGAAACGATATCGTAGAACGAACTCGTTGAAAAGAGGGCGTTCCTTTGCACGATGACTCAGAAACAAGTTTGAAGACCCGGAACGGTCTTCGTAGCTCGTAGTAACTCGTTGCTTATCGCAGTTTCGTTATCATAGTTTCCCGTGAAACGTCCGAACAACTACTCGCGGAATGAATCGACAGGAAAAAAAGACGGGAACGCAGAAAACGGAGGAACGGAGCGACGATTTCGGGCGAGATCAACGCCTCCTAACGCGAGATTCGACACGCGGTATATACGTATGCACATCGGGCGGCATCGATCGACCGGCGCGACTCGGTGCGGCGCGGCGTGGTGCGACGTAACACCTGCGACGAAAACAATGACAACTTATGCCACATATATCGATGACGATCGGAATGCGAGTGCGACCTGACGCGCGCGAAACCATGCGAGTCGACCAGCTGTCGGATTTCAACCGCCAATGACACAACCGGCAGAATTTCTACGGAATGAGAGGGGAGTGGCGCGGCGCGACGTAGCGTCAGGTAGTAAAAATGTCCTTGGACTCTCTTATCCTACGGTTCATCATTTTTTTTTCGTCAATTTACGCTTCGCCGTCGCGACACGCGATTCACGGAGTACGCTCGCTTATTGCGATTCACGAGAATGAGTGGCCGACTCCGAGTCCGAGGGATGGGAATAATGGCGTCTAAAATATTCAAAATTCACGCGGTGAGACCGAAGCGTTCGGCGGACAAAGATATCCCTCGAACGAATCACCGAATAGCCGTGTGTGCGCGCGCAGCGGCAGGTCCCCGGAGGCCGTTTCTCCGAAAAGTAACGAAAACACGGTACACCTTTTTCCCATTGAACGTGTCGAAATCGCGTTCACAAAACGCTGGAACGAGACAGTGGAAAGTCAGGGAACAAAGAGAGGAACGAGCCGGGTGGTGTGGATCTGTATTTCGTTCCTTTCCCCCGGAACTAGTCGTTCAGGTAGTCCCGGACCTGAAAAGTCTGTATCCCTCCTTTGTTAACCATCAACCTAAAACCGTGGCAGGGGAGAAAGCGTCCAACGACTGAAAACCTCCGAGGAACCGTCGCGAGGAGACTTCAGGACCGACCGAGATTTTCCACCCACGAGTTTCAATCGTACGTAACCGATTTGAAAATCGTTTTAACAAGAACATCGTACGTACCGATGGGGAACGGTTCGGTGTCTCGCGATTCTACCAGCAAAACGAAAAATACAGAATTGCCGAGAGAGACTAGCTGGTGACAAGCGGTCGTCGAATGAACGTCTTCGAGAAGAAACCAAGAAAAGGGGACTAGCGTGAGACAGAGGCATTATTCTTGTCTGAAGTTGGGTCTCTCGGTCTGTTCGTCCGCGAGCAATATTCGCACGCGCGCGAGTGCGCGCCGCTAGCTAGCTCGCCGGCTGCGAGAGGTCAACAGAGAAACCATTGTTATCTGTCTGCGAACTGCAGAACTGGAGGCCGTTTCGTGACTTTACCAACCATTTTCGCAGCTTCGACGACCGTACGCGAAACGAGAACGACGACGACGTTCCGCGGAATGTCTTCTCGTTAGAAAACACTCTCGGAAAGCTGATTAAACCCCTTGCGATACGTGCAGCATCGGGTCGGACTCACGATGAACATTTTGAACGGAAAATGATGTTGTCAATTAAGTTTTCTATGATACAAGATAAATAGAAACTTTCGTTTTCTTCAATGAAACGATGAACGACGAAGAAGTGCTGGTCACCGGAACCGTAAAATAAATGGTAGCGCGACAGACGTGAAAAAATGCAAACGTATTTTAAGGAACGTTATCGTTGCTCGGGGTCATCCCGAGCCGAATTGATCGACTAACGTAAGCGTTGCGTGTGGCGCGATTCAAGCGTTGTCGGAGCGCGACTTAACCCTTGCGCTACACGTGGGTACAACGAATAACGAGATTTGAAAATACACAGTTCCAGCAAGTGTTAAGCCCATTCCTAGACGATGCCGGCCAAGTGCCGAGATTTCGCAGTGCAACGACGTGACGCGACGCGAGGCGACGCTCACCTCTATTGTATATCGTCGATTTGTAAAATCGCGGATACCAATATTATGCATTATGTATACTGTTCACGGTGAAACCGCCTTGGCAATCGATACGCGAGCACGCGCTCTATAAATATAGCAGGGCACCTATCGCGTCCCGGCAATAACAATACGCTGGAATGGTAATTAAATTGCGGCTTTTATGCGCCCGTAACGCTGATAATCGCTCGGAGTGAAAATCGCGCGGCGCCGGTACGCGAGGCGGATCCCGATCGGAAAAGAAAATCGTCGCGCCGGAATTCGAATATTGAACGATTTCAAAATATATTTTGGCGCGTGTCTCGTAGGTTAATGTACAGCTCTCGCCCGGTCAATCGATACGGAAACAATTTCGCCGCGTAAACATCGTTGCGCGCGTTCGGATTTTCCAGTCGCGAGCGTGGTCGTTGTCTACTTTGTTAAATGGAATTTCGGTCGACAGTCCGCGATTTATGCGAACGCAAATACCAGCCCGAACCAATTGAATTCGTTATCTTTCCTCGCCCGGTTCTATAATTAAAACCGCGAACGCGAAAAACGGTACCGGCGATTCGCGCGCGTCTTATCGGCCACGTGCGACCGACGAAGGAACAACCGAACTCGATGCACGTACTTTCGTTTTTCAAACTGACTCGGAGTGTTCGGGGACGACACTCGTGTGTAGCCACGATACAAATTACTCGACCAAATTTACCTGTTAGATCGTGCGGAGAATAGGTGAATAGGCGGGACAGGCGACCGAGCGAAATTCTTTCTCCAACGGTTGACAAACGACGCGCTGATAATAACCACCATCGGGGAGCCCGTGGTATGCACGCATCGACGAAGGGACAGCGAGGACGTAAATATCGAAAGAAAATCGATAAGAGCATCGAGCGACGCGGTAATCGTATCCGCGCGAAAACGATTCCTCGTGCTGCTGCGAGGAGGAACGGATCGGTTTTACCCCTTCGACTCGACGCTTTCTGCCCAGAGACTAACTACAAAATTTCACGAAGAAAAACATTCGGTGGGAGAAGCAGATTGAAGAAGCATCAGCCCTGCGAGCGAGACGAGACGATGCTGGCGCATGTACGTAGGTGTTGCGTATTCGTTACAAAACTTGGTGCAACAGCCTAATTCCGCAGTGCCTACATCTTACGTATGCGCAACGTCGGAGCGTTGGAATCATCGATGAACCCGCTACTAGCAGTCGTTCGAGCGATTAAAAACGTTTCACGAGGTGAAAACCGATAAGCGTTTGTAATGCTCGTGCAGAAATTCCCGGTGAAAAGAAGCCGCCGGGAAAAATTGATCTTGATCACGACCCGTATCAATCGCGTAAATTACGTAATAGGAGAACGTTTAATCAGCTGATACGCAGGGTTCGGGCGATCACCGGATAAACATGTATCAGATGTTCTTTCCCGTAGTGAGCTTTCGTGCAAGTTACCTCTGCCACGGTGAAGCAAGCATTCCATTCCGCGGTGATCGATCGCATATTTCGAGGAAATTATTCGTTGAAACACACCGTCCGTTTATCGTTGTTTGAGCATTGTTCAACAACTACAATCGGTGAGAATTTCCATTCGACTAGATGCGATAGTAATTAGCTCTCGAATCCTCCTGGCCCATTTGTCACAGTTGACGCTACAACCTTGTTTTGACGACGCCGGAACGCGACAAATACTGTTAATTGTTGCGTCCGACGTTTATACCGAAATTTATCCGTTACGCGTTCGCTTCGCAAGCGTTATTCACCGCGTACAACTTCCACGCGGCGTCGATGGACAAGCGTAATTCCCGTCTATTCTAATGTGGAATAATATTAAAAACAACTGTTTGTTTTCAGTTCTACCAGGTAGACGTACAAATCGACCGATTACGTACTTTGATTCGGAGGCGAAAGAAACGCGGGGAACGAACGGTAGGTATGTCACGTGCATTAGCGCAATCATTCACGCTCGATACCTCCAACGAGAACTTTTATAGACTATAAAATCGTTCGTATACACCGCGAGATACGTTTCCATATTGTCGAACCAACTACCGCTCCATTCAAGCCGCGGTGAGATGAGCCGAGTTGAAAGCGGGTTCGTTCAAGGTGCAAGGAACTCCCACCATAACCGCGACAATTTTCCCTAAGAGGTGCAGTATACGATATCGCGTGTACTTACGTCCACCGAGCGAATATCAACATTGAAAACTACGTCGTAACGTTGCTAATCAATCGCACGCAGGGGACTATAGACTGCTATACGCGGTCGACGCACGAATCAATTGCGAATTTTATACGTGCACGCTTTCGGACGCACATGCGCCGAAAATAACAGCCGACTCGTTCGTAAAATTCGTGGATCTTGCGAATGCCCGCGTTAAAATCGAAGTTGAACAGTTGGATCTCGGTTCCGTCGTCGGAACACCGGGGTATCGTTGCGGTGTAGCCGCCGTGCGTCGATCGCCTACAATGTACAAGATAAATCGAAGCTCTATGCGAGTGAACATAATGGAGAGAGGTGATGAGCGTATGTAAACAAGAAGTCGAGGCGAAGCGGCGTGCGTTCGGTTATTTATAGAAATCCATTATTGTGCAACAAACGCGACTTTACGTAACGTACATGGTATGTATGTATATACACACAGGTTGCCTTGTCGGTCACTCGGCCGTATACAAAGGAGCTCTCGCCCGCTCTCGTCCTTTTGTTTCTCTCCCTTTTTATTTTCACTAGGATCGTCTAGGCTCGTTCGCGATCGCGAGCAGGCCTGCCAACCGAAACCATCTCGCCGCCTCGCCTTGTCCCGCCTCGTCCTGCCGCGCCGCGCCGCGCCACTCTACGCCATGCCACGCCATGCCATGCCGCTCGCTACCAATGTAAACAAAAGCTACGACAATCGATCCTGAGAATTGTGCACGAGCCAAACGCGGAATAAAAAAAAAATTCAACACCCACGGTCGATCGAGTTCGACGATTAGACCGCGGATCTTCATAGATAAAAATTTTCTCGGTCAGTTACACGAGACATGGAAAAATTTCTTTCAATAATTTCAATCGATTGAGAATAATGTTCTTAAATTGTCTTGATGGTTTTGAATTACATCCACCCATTTTTCTTATAAGTTGTTATAAAAAAATTATATAAAATACATTTATTATAAAAAGATCCTGTCGATTCTACACAATCCACGGAATAAACTAACGGCGAACAGAATTACTTCCTCGTACGCACTACACAATATTTATGTACATTGTATCTGTTTATCTAGCGGCACGTTGGAAATGTATTTTTATACACCGCTATCGATTCTTAATACATCTTTGTTTACATATGCGTCAGCGTGTACTTGACAGATCGCGACCGATATACGTAGTTTCTGTTTTCTAACATACGTAATAACATAATCCGATAGTAAATTGGCAGGTTGCGTCGTTTGAAAATTCAGATCTTTCGTTGAGCGCGCGCGTTTGTGTGTTCGGCGTGCACGACAAATATTTTACAATGTGACGCGAGAATACAGAGGATAAAAATCGGAAAACCGTTGTTACGGTTTATTAGCGAAAAAGAGAAAGGCTACGGCTGGGTAAGGGAGCATTAGGGAGTACACGGGTTTGCTCTCGAAGCTGCGGAGACCCGATACTTTTTCCTCGGAGCGATTTCGATCGTATCGTGACCGTGATAGAGACCGGCGGGAGGCATTCGGTACTCGATACTCGCTACTCGGCGCTTACAAGTTAGTCGCCGAGGGAAACCAAGGAAACGAGTGTACGGAGCCGAGAGATACAAACTGAGAGAGTACCGTACATGCATTCCAAACCTGTTTAGACTTAGACAACTCGCAGATAACATTCTGAGAAACGATTAATCGCGACCACGGGTGCACAGCCGAGCAACCGTTTACCGGCGGAGTCCTCGCAGAAAACCGGTATGATTTATTCGAGACGCGCGATACCATTTACAGTGGAAATTCCACTATCCGAAAATATCGAGGCACAGACCGCGATAATGGCGTTTTATGCAAATTTATCCATTGAATTACCATTGTAAATTATATAACCGATTTTCTTCAGATCTCATAGCTAAATTGTTCGATTAGAATTCTTCGATGCGACGCTACGACGATTGTTTGAAAAAAAAACTCATTTCTATATACGAAATATAGAGCCTGCGATTTCAATGGCCGCTAATCTGCATTGGAAACCGGTAACGACGCGCGCCGGTCAATTTTGTTTTAATTTTGCCCGGGAAACAATGTGTTTCTATCGATTGCGTCTGGACGTGGAATCGCGCGGCGTGGCACTGCTGCACGCATCGAATTGTTTTTCACTCGAACAAATTTTGTTCGAAGGAAATCATTCTCGCGCGAGCTAGTCGAAATCGTGGATAATCGAAGAAACGAATTTAAAACGGACAATAAAAGTGGAATAATTATTTATTCGTTCAATAATACGGAATTATTCCAATATTATTCTAAACTCGAAGAATCGAGATAATTAAAACGATCGAATGCCACAAGAAAATTTCTCACGACGAAAAAAAAACGGGAAGAATGCGCGAAAAATTGCAATTGCCCGAATACTACCGAGCGCGACAGTGTATATTGTATTTCGAGCAGTTTCGCTCTCGCGCCATGCTTGTTTGGGCGTGAACGCATGGTGGCTACGATTCGATTCACCTCGACGCACGAGTAGTATGTGTATCGTTCGGTCGCGTAAAAATAACAAAAAAAAAAGCAGACCGCGAGAATCGAGGGGGGAAACGATGCGACGCGACAAGATTTGTAGAAATTCGTGGAAATTAAGGAAAATTCGAATCGAGTCGCGGCCACGGGACGAAAGAATGTAACGCGAAATTGCGTCATATGAAAGAGACGAAGGCTATTGTGCCGGCCGGTCCGTCAGCGGTGTGCCTGCCTGCCTGCCGGCCGGCCGGCTTCGCGACAGCTGGCTATCGAGGGTAAACTAGATTTTGTTTGCGTTTGTGAGCACGTTTTTACGTCCGTGTCACGATTAGACAGGGCTCGGGGAACTGCGACGACGAGAACGGCAACGGCGGCGACTAACGCTGCGACTACATATAATATATATAGATATATATATCTATACACACACACATATATATATATATACGACGAGGACGAGGATAGCGCAAAGAAAGGGAGAAGGAGATGGACGTTGATACGCTGGTAATCAGCATGAATCGATAAGGAGGGCGAGCACGCCTTCCTTCGCCGATAAATTCGTGCCGCCACAACGGTACGAGTTCGCGTTCTCCGCGTTACGCTATACTCGTACGTATGATGTATACGTATGTACATATTTGAAGTCACAAATGACGTGGCACGGCAATCCACGACCGTTCTATACACTGTACGGCTGACGTGCTCGCGAACTCGCGCACATAGCATATGTAACTCGGGAACGGATTTCCCGTCAACCGACATGTGATCTATAACAGCGCGTCGTATTCGCGACCGCGACCACGTCCACGACCAAATTGTCTTTAGCGACGACGCGACAGCGGAAAGACGGCAGTACACATATAGAAAGAGAGTGGGAACGACTTACCCGCACAAATTAGTTTCCTGTTCGTCGGCGGCTTCGACAATTTCTTCGAGCAGAATACGATCCTCACAACCAAACACTGACATATCTCGTTGGTCCGTAGCACTAAGAATCCCGCCGCGCGATCCCCACGTCTCGGCAGCGAACAAGGCAGCGACGGGGCTTTTCACACACTCCACCGAAAAAAACAACGCGCACACCTCACGCCGCCGTTTTTGCGTCGCGGATACTCGACGGAACTCTCGTGATCAAATAAATTCGGTTTCTCTTTTCCTTTTTTTTTTTCGACCGCGATGATGGCACGCACCGAGATTCGTCCACGGGACAGCCACTCCGCGCGGCGCACACACAACGCCCGAACGCGTTTTGTAATGGCGATCTTTGGCGGGAAACAGCTGAGGGCCCCCACAGCTTACCACGAATCACTCCGCCGCCGGCTTCAGGGCTGTCATAATCTGGGGGTTCGCCGAGCGCCCCCTCCCGAGATTCCTGTTCCACGCGACCACCCTTCGGTTCGAGGTCCAACTATTCTCGGGATAAGTTTTTCTCCTCGACACGGCGAGGACAGAATTTTTCCTTATCAGTTTATTCGATCGCGCTTCTCTCGATGTATGTCGTAAACCGCGTTTCGTTTATTTGGAAACACTTCTTTCGGTTAATCCCAACAAAACTGATCGCTTCCGCCGGGGACTTTCTAGTTGGAAAAATTTGTCGGATAGAGTTAAAATGCTACGGCGCAGCGTTACGCGTCCGATACGAATCGTCCGATAAATTTCGTTGTCGCGCGGAATGTTGGTTCACGTACGCATGGCGACGGAGCTATCACGTGGCGGCACATACTACACGTTATTGTCCGGCACTCCTTATCGATGGAAAATAGCACTCCCGCACTCACGCAACGACAAGATACGGGTATGCGTGTAGGTCCGCGGCCGATAAACCGCGTTGCATCAGGGTTCTCTTGCCGATCGGGAAGAAGAAACGGCGACGAAAAAAAACAATATATGTAAATATATATCTTCGATCAACGCGCGGACACGGCGAATCGCGAGAACGTACACGTAAAGAAGATTCACGGTGTCGAACGGTCGGGAGAAAGAGACATGCTCGTGGTGGCTGGCACTCGCGCAAAAGTTTAGTGTACGCGGTTAGGGTGAACGGTACGCGATACTCTGCCCTGGAGAACGACTCTCTTTGGACCAATCCCACACCAGCTCATCTTCGCTTTCACGCCGAGTTTCCGCAGTTTTCTGCAGGTAGTTGCGCGCAAGTCGTCCGTCGGTTTGTGCCGGATCACCGATATACCTATTCGCCGCCTCCTCGGCGAACTATTGTTAGAAATATTTCACGCGTTTCGAGGAACTACTTTCGCGTCGCGTAGGTTTACGCTAGAGGAATGGTGCGGCCGCGCGGGAAACATCTGCCAGCTGGCAGAGGCCCCGCCCATGGAATACGCCAGTCTCCCCACTTCCCCCACCTGCGCGAGTCTAAACCAACACAGAGAACTCCCAGACCATCTGTGCGTCCGTGAGTCTATGACCGCGCGCCTCGCGGCTTCGACGCACACGATCGTACGCGAGCGCCCGCGTCCGCCCGAGCTCGCACACACGGATATACACAGAGAGAGAGAGAGACAGACTTCTATCCTGGTCCTTCATCGAGCTCTCCGCGCAATGTTACACGACACGAAAGTTCACAATAAAAATTCGTTGCTTCCCTGCGCGTACGATATGCACGTCTTTAACTGCTCTGTCGCGCATATCCCAACACAAATGCGTCACGAAATGAATGGGGAATTGCGGAAAGCGTGTATCGTCTATGTACGAAACGAAACGATAGATACACGGGCAAGCTATTTAAAATTGTTGAAATTCGTTCGCATTGCTCGTTCCATCGAATTCTTTCTTCGAGCAATAGGTATCCGGTTTTCGTTTCGAACGAAGCGTGCGAACAATAGCTTTTGATATTTGCGTTTCAACGATTCCGAACGAACCTGATGCATTGTTTTCGCTCGGAAGTCGCGTATAATTTTCGGTACTCCGGTTTTGTGTTTGTATCTAGGCGTTCAACGTTTCCTCTGCGATCTAACGGTGGTCGAAAAAATGATTAACTGCTTCGTTGTTAACATTTATCGATGTTTCACATGTTGTTTGATTCGTTTACCGTGTACTTCTTCGTATATAGGCTTCCTTTCCTGTATAAACTCGAGACTTTTATACTTTGAAAAATACCTACAATAATAGTTGGCATCTTGAAGTTGAATTATATTTTTGCTGGTAAGCATCAACGATAAAGAAAATTCGATAATATACGTTCGAATAACTTTCCTTGTTCGAATCGATAAATTCTGGAAAATCTTGCAGTCGATGCCATCTGTCTGTCGATTGCGGTACTCGGTAAAAATAATGGAACGGCAACTGAAATACACTCGGATGATTTACTATAAACAATGTACTTCCATCATTATTTGCATTCTTTTTTTACAATGTATGTGAAAAAACATTTATTTTTTTTTTAATCATTCTCTCTTTACTTCTAGAAAACAAATATATGAGTGACAAACTTACAAATAAAAAGAGAGGAAAAAAGAGACGTTTTTCCTTTAAACTTAGCGTTATCGATAAATACTGTAGTGATCATCAACGGCACGGTAGCATTTCGTTTATTTCAATGTAGTGACAGGCTAAAAATAATATTTGGAGACAGTATTCATAGCTACTGTTTGTATCGTTTCGTTAGATTAATAATATATTACATCGTTCAACATACGAAAGCACAATAATTAACGTTTAAAATGGAGAACTATGAATACGTCTTAAATGCAGTTAAGCAAACGGAAATATTGTAACATTGTAGGTACATGTATCTCTGTTCATTGTGGATTAATCCGGAAAACCTAATCGAAACCTGAACAATGAATTTGCTAAATAGGAAATATAAATTTTACTTTTGTTTAACACGGACTGGGGAACTAATATATATCTATATAAATGTGAAATCGTGAACCGATCTTGTAGTAATTTTATAGAAAACGGCTGTTACAAACAGGTCACTAACCGTTTACGATAGTACCCATATTTAAAGAAAATTGCAAACGTAGTTATTCCATTTCATCGGAACTTCCAGCGATCTATGTACATACTACGCGTGGTAAAATTAAAAAAAATCAATTTTGTTTTGCAGCACAGAAATTGAAATGTGTATAATAGAATTTTCGATTGGACATTATTCCATTTTAAATCTAGAACTTATTCGGGTAACATGTAAAAATTTGTTATAATCTGCATCCTATTTATGACATTGACATTGCATATTTTCTTTTTTTGTACTGACAGTTATGCGATTAGTGTTCCTAAAGCAAAATGCAAATATTTTTGTAACTTTAAGTTTGTAAATGTAATACTATTTATAATGCCTCCGAATTTGTACACACTAATGGATTAAGAAAGGTTCATATTTTTTCTTCGATGCGGTAAATAGAGTTAGCTAATATTCTCCGAATTAATAAAGTTGTTAAATAGTTTGCATGAACCTGCGTATCAACGTGAATCGAAGGAGATGTTTCATTGTACAAAACGCAATCTGATATGATCGGTTTGATAAAACATAGATGCCCAATTAATTTCTTTTTGCGTCTAACGTTCCACAAATTAATGCTAGAAAATGTAAAGTACCAAACCGGATTAGTACCCACTGAGATTCCAAAATATTGAATAAATAAGAAGAGTAATCACGTTACTCCACCATACTAAAAATAGTATTTAAACAGCCTAAGACGAATTAGTCTTAGACACTGTTCGACTGGTTTGATTTATTGTAAGTATTATAAAGCTAGATATAGATACAATTCTGATATACAAATGCATCAACCACTTTCTAACAGTTATCTTTCTTGTACACTGTAGTTAAGTTCTCTTCGTTTTTCTTTTATTTCAAAAAAATTAGCTATACCTAATATTGTGTTAAATGCTATATTTACAAGATCAGAAGTCGACTACTTTATTTTCTTTAATTATGTACAGAAGTGTACCGGCTGGTTGCAGTCAAGAGTAAATCAACAAATTTATTAAAATATGTAAAACTATTTGAATACCGCGAATTGTATTATTAAGGCAAACGTGATTAGAACTGTAATGAATCGATACCCAAGAGTTAGTTTGTACTTTAATAGTCATTTTACTATATTTTTACTTTCTATTTTAATACCTCTTTGTCGATTTACTCTCTCGATATTCCCTTTTCAAATTACATGCTTTTAATTTCGGCCTCTTTGAGAAAAAGAAGATTGTTTAAATATACAATTTTCAAACGTGGTTCATGCATCTGCAGACAATTTCGTGCAACATGAAAGCATGGATTTACAAATAACGGCTTCCCGAAGAAACGTTTCAAGCGAATAACCAAATTCGGTTCTTGTATTGACATTCATGAAAATGTCTAAATAGACCATATACTCCAAGCAGTTTCGATAATATTTCCATTATGGAACGTATTTCTGTGTAGTCAATTTTGATTTTTCACTTATCAAGAAATATTGCGAAATATCTGTTATATTACAACTTAATTCGGACCAATTTGTTCTGGAATGTACCTTCATTATACATAATACTTTACTCTAAAGTATTGAAATAATTCTTGGATTATTGCACTACGTATAGCTTGATTATAAAGAATATTGTGTAATGTATCAATAAATATACACACCCATTATTAAAATGTTTATTACAAAAGAATCCAATCAAATACTGTTTCAATTGTTTGACAGAACCCATTTAAAAGTGTCTTAAAAGCATCTACTCCAATTAGATATACGGCCCGATTTTTCGGAGTTTAGTTTATAATAACCATTGTAATCTCTTATTATCGTTTTTACCCTACTCTTTTTCGAAAGAAAAAAATATGAAAAAATCTAGGCGTTAAAATTAGATTTTCCGAAAAATAATTTTATCGTATTCTTCTGTTTTAAACTGAATGCTATTATTTTTCGAGTCGTGATGCAATACCGTTATCTTTAACTTTCTCTCCTTTTTATGCGTTTATACATAGATATATGTATATATTAGTATATTAATAAAGCATGTAACAAACGATGTACGTGACGTCATTGAACGTGAATTTCGCGTTACTTGAATCTACTTGCCTTACCTGTAAATCCATGTTTATTTCTATGCAATGATGGAACTTATTCAGCGTATTAACTACATACTAGCTTTGTTATAATAATTTTTTCATTCCTAATTTCAACCTTTCCTGAGCTGGATTCACTTTGATTTTTAATTGCTGAATAAGATCGTAGATTTTTAAGGAAGGCCCAACTTTGAAACCCGTCAGGTCTATTATTTGGTCCTTAGTGAGCGTCAACAATGTTTTCCCATCTATTTTACGTTTACTAAAATTATCGCAGTATGTTGCACAATCGTTAACACGAAGGAATTGTGCAACATCAAACACATTCCATTCAGATGGCACTAAATCACCAGACTCAGAACTTTTCTGAACACCATCTGCTAGCCTTGGGATGTATTTACTAGAGGCAGACGTCACCTAGGAAACAATTTATTTTACTAATATATTCCTTTTTCATTTCAATGCCTAAGAATGTCAGATATACTGGTAAACAATATTCTAGCAACTAGTGTATTCTGAAAGTAATATCTATCATTTTTTGTGGAAATGTGAAACGGTAAATCTTAGGGGAACGAACAGAAGAAATAAAATTTGTATTCGCTTCCGTTTTAGTATGTTAATACTATAAAATAAAAAACTAAAGTATGCGTCACTCACATTGATATAGGATGTCGCAGTTCTTTCTTTCGGCGGCGGAGGACTTTGTATCTCGCTTTGAGTATCATTTAGCGCTTGTCCTTGTCCCGTGGTAGGACTAGGTAGTGTTTGGTCAGGACCAGCTGGCTCTTCCGCCGGCTCCGGTTCTCTATTTCTTTGTTCTGGTAAGCTTTCCACGTCGCGTTCTCTTTCAATCTTTACCCCTTGAGCTGGCTCTAATTCTCGTTCGCGTTCGCGAGCCATGCTAATACGTTCGCTGTGCCGAGGTAGAATGTTTTTCGCGCAGGATACTTTGCTTCCTTTCTTCAACTTTCTCTTAGCTTTACGTTTAAGGCCTCTTGGTGATTTTACTAAGAATTCAAAGAACAATGTAAAGAAACTAACCGAATCGACAAGTGACAGATCATCGTATAGAGTTTAAATATATGTATGTATGTGAAAACGTTTCTGTTTCTATTTACCAGTAGGACTAGTGTTTTTATTGAGTACACGGGGCCCTTCTAGTTTATGATCGACCAGATCACACCATCCGACTGGATAAATATCAGGACTCTGGCAATCTAACCACTGATCATATTCGTCTTCCCAACCATCAAAGTGTACTCTTAATAACCTTCCGATCACTCTAGTTATAGTAGCAACACAAACTAATCTAGGATCCATCAAATCAGCAGCTTCGAGCCTCATTCCTTCGATAAAACCATGTTGAGGTATTTCCTGTAATGTAAGCGGTACTTTAAAACGAAATGTTCATTTGACATCTATTTAGTTACTATCAAACACGTTTGTAATCTGTAAAATTACCCTATTAAATAATTGCACAGGAGCAGGTACAGTATTCGACTCTGTTAAATATGCATCCCATGTGAATGTAGTAGGATCGTAGCCCTTTGGTGGTGTAAGCGGTAAACCGTGTTGAGAACAAAAACCAATTGGAAAAATACAAGGTGAACATGAATGATAACAGAACCAATCAGCACCACTCGCATCCTCGTCGTAACTATCTATACGGATCATTATGTAATCTTCCTTCAAGACTTGCATAACCGTAGCCGCGCATATGGCAGAAAGATTAAGCGGATCGATGGCCTCTATTTTCATTCCTTCCCTAAATGTATAACAGAGGTGCAAATGATGGTTCTTTGGCACATAAAAAAGATCTTCCGTGGAATCGTCTTCGCATAATTTTGATTTCGAGACACGTTCCAAATACTCGGGATACGCGTCCAGCGTCTGTCCTACCCTCTTGGCCCATCCGACAGGGTGTATGAGGGGAGAATCCTCATGGCACCAGAAACCGTTATCCTCGGGCGGCGAGTCATAGTATCTTACGTGTAAACGTTTCCCAACAATTTTCTGTATCGTTGCTACTTTTACCTGTGAGATTCTATTTTTATCTACTACTTCCAAGTGAAGTCCACATCTGAACCGCGACTTCATACTATCGTTAACTTTATTATAAAAATTAGTTGGCAGTGTTCTTGCACCGGTTAATCGTCTCATTAGAAAATCTTTCCAGTCTTTGTATTTGTTAGCAATCGCTGTTAAAAATTATTACAATTAATGTAGATATAATTAGTCCTTCGAACAAATATTCTTCTGAACCCTGTAATGGCACACAACAATATTTTCTCTATTCTGATTTTTGCATCTGTATCGTAAATTAATTGAAAATATGAAATCTTTTCGACCAACTAAAACACCCAACTAAAACAGTGTGCCTTTGCAGAGATAGTCCGTTGATCGAGTTTCCGTTATACTTACTATTAGGTGGAATCAATGGCTTTCCAATTGTTGCACACCAACCTACTGGATGTATATCGTTCGAGCACAATGATACCCAGAAGTCTTTATCAGCGTTAAGTCCGAAACCTTCGTACCTTAATAAAGCTCTATATCCCGATATACGCAATACAGTCGCGACCCAAAAAGAATCTGGAAAAGCTTCGCATACCTCGTCACAATCTGTATTCTCAACTTCAACTTTCATACCTACTGTTATATTATCCCATATTTCCGATATAGGTGCCTGAAACAGAAAAGATTGATATTTTTCAGAATAATTGATCATGATACATTATTACACCCTTATTCCGGTTTCATTGAAAACTGACATGTTTAAAGCAAGATACTGGTGCAGCACAAAATCCAGGTTCCACAAGTTGCGGTGTCCAATCGTAAGAACCAGCCATTTCGGCGGTCCTTTTCCTTCTTACAGGTAAATCTTCTGGCATCACTGGTTCAGATATAACTTTCTCTTTTTCTAGTTCAACATGTTCCTTTACGTCCACTTCTTCTTTGACTACAGTCTAGCAATTCAAATCATTACAACGCTTGTTTTTTAATATTCTCTTAGACAGAACTTACTTGTTTCACTATTTTTGATTCGTTCGGCGACGTAGGATTTACCGATGTAGGTGCTTCTATAGAATGAGATGGACTGTACGTAGAATCTGCAGTGGGAGCAGTATGTTCCGAAGACCTTGCACATGCCCTACTGCAAAATCTACGCTCTTTCGTGTAAAATGCGTGCTTTACACCAATGGCGCCGCATTTTTCGCAAACAGCTGTAATCAATGGTTTGATCGGTATGAAAATTTTTTAAAAAATTTCTTTTCGAAATATACTGAATTGAAAAAATCCATTACCAAATTATCTATCGCAACTTACCTATACCATCCTTACGAATAGGTATAAAATTCAAGTCTGTGTGCGGTTGATAAGCGATCGGTGTTTTTAAAACGAGTCCAGGATGTTTTATAGGTTTTATTTTTCTGTTACGATTGTCTTGAGTAGTTTGAGTAGCTGCATTGGTTACAACTTGCTCTCTCTCTTCGTCACCCATGTAATCTTCTAACGTTAAATAATCTGTCATTTCTTGCCTCTCAGACTGAGAATCGTATTCCTAAATAACATAAAAACAACATTTCAGTTATAGTCTCCATGTCCCACAAGATGTTCTCTGGCAGAAATGCGGCTACGAGCCCACCGATCGAGTCTTTCGACAAAAACTTTTGGTTCTAGCGTGTATCATCTTTGGCTAAAGCGCGTGACATCAAATCATTACCATCGGATGCAAGCAAGAACCCCTTTTGCCTCTGCGCCGTCCCGCTAGACTTCTTGCGAGGCAAAGGCATTACATCGATACGATAAACAAATCGTTTAAGAAAGATTAATCGACAAATACGATGACTTACTTGTTGCATTTCTTGAGCATCGACAGCTTCCATGGCTTCGTCTGGTTCTGAACATTCGTTAGAAAACTGTGGTGGCAAATATCGTACCATAGTAGGTGCAATTTGATGATTCCTAATGTCCTCGTATGGATTCGAGCCATGGGAGAAAAATGGACTTTCGGCTTGACGGGGATCCAACATGAGTTCATGAGTGGGTTCTCCGTGTACCATCATATCGCCCATCCATACCATCCCTAGTTCCGGTAATCCAGGGATGGAGGCATACACTGAATTCATACAAATATCCATTCCTATATTCACATAACGATTATATTGTTACTTTTAATCAGGCTATGTGCGTTAAAGAGTTTGTTGCTCCATACGGTGCAACGGTGAAATCAAACGAAAAATCTGTATGGCACCGAACAGAATAACTTTATATGTAGAAATGAATCGGCTTCGATAAGATTAAAACACTCATTGGACGAAAGTACTTCTAGTACAGGAAGCAAAAATTTCGTTCAAAAAATGTACGTAACTCGAGGTGTAATTCACACGAGACATTTCACAAATCGACGTTATTGTATTCGAATGCCACCCTGTATCGTCTAACATCTCAAAGGAACTTAATAGAATTTATTTCTCGAAGTGACGCCGAAGCTTTGTAAATCAACATTTATTCAACCTTTTCCACTGGGATACATTTTTCAAGAGGCAATGCTTCTCTTTGCAGATACACCATATCCTGTGTAAAGTATGCAATTCCAGGATCATAAATTACGATGCAATTTAACGCGCGAAGATATCACATAGCGTAGGAAAACAAGTACGAACCATTAGAAGCTTGCACGTCCATGACAAAGCAGGGCTTGGAAACTCCTGTGTATTCAAGTGGCGTACAAATTGCTACGCCATCTGATCTGAATTCCCACTATTAAATGGAATCGGCGGCGTGTATAAAGTTTCCATATTATTGGTTCGCAAAATGAATTAACAACAGCAATTATTTAAACGCAACGCACGAAACCTCGCAGTTGTTACGCGAAAATTTCAAGCTTGGAAATATACTGAGATTCCATTGGATTTTAACAAACGGTAAACAATTCAACGCAATCCGTACTCTTATTGAATATAAAGGGCCACAAATCCGCTGACAACAATCATTGTCTAACTCACTCTTGCATCCTGAGATACAATTCGAAAATCAGCGTTTCCATCTATATAACAGGATATTTAGAGGCATAGATGGCAGTGTTAGACAAACATTGCACGTTCTCCCATTGTCAGCAATGCAATGAAAATGACTGTGTATCAAGCTTTAGCGCATGAAAATTATTTGAAAATTGAGAGTATGGCTTTTCACCGTTTATACGAATTGTTTATTAACTAGAATAATCTGATACAGAAATTGTGGTGATTTGTATACAGACTTTAATATATTTGTATACGTATGACATATATTGAAATCTTGTATCACGGAAACATTCTGTCCACTGTTCTGTTTTGTCGGTGCCATTGAAAATTCTCTACTATGTAGGCGCACTCTATGCGAAAAAAATAAGACACTAGGATTCACATCAGAGACCTCTAAAAATTCTTGTCCTTTGTCACCTTTGCAAACTCCCAAAGACAAAACTCCTAGAACTTCTGCGTCGACTTCGGCAGCTCGAAAGGAACTGACGCCTATTGGCTGTGCACTTCTATTTTTATTCGAGTGACACAATCTCTCGTAAGGCTGGTAGTCTTAACTGTAACTCGTCAGTGCTGTAATCCATCTCCAATTTCTGTGTTGGTAAAACAGTGAACTTCGACTCACGAAAGACCATGAGCTGTCGGGTCTATTCTTACATTTTGCTTATGACACAACATTTTTATAACTTTCAAGACTACGGATGCAATCTCTATTATCCACGTTTACATCAAATTTAATATTTGTCGTTATTAATATCTTCGTACGTACTTTGAGTACACAATTAATTGCTACTTCATCGTGGAAAACAACGGATTAGCATTGACTTTAGTTTTTAATTTTCTTTTTATTAGGAACAGTCCGGGTCAGTTTTACCTGGGTGCATCCACGAAAGATAAAATTGATCCAAATACCAACCGATGTGATTTGTTTGCTACTTATTAAACGTATGCTTCGATTCTGTAGGGCAAATGTACAATGAAAAATTCTACAATGAAAACATATACATACATTCATGAAAGAGAAAATAAACAAAATCATTTTGTGTATACATATATGTATACGACCTTGAAATGTAATACATGGTGGAGGTGTGTAGTCAGCGGCATACACGTGGGACGAAGTCATTGACCTTAAGAATACTTTCCACTTTCTACTTAATATGATCACGTTGACCGACCTCGTTCACTCATTCCTACGCATCCCTTGTTCTTGTCTATAATTGATATAAAAAATATATAATAATAATAATAATAATAATACATAATAAATGATGTAAAAAACAGGATAAACGCATCTTTATATACAATATAAATGGTATTGAAAATGTATATGCATGTGTATCACCGTTTGTTTCTACTGTCACTCTGTACGAAATACTGTTGTCCCCCACTACTGTTTTCTCTATGAGAAAAAGAAGCGTTCGATTTGTTATTAATATCAGCACGCGGACCTGCTCACGAGCATAGTAGCCTGCTAGAAAGAAAGAGTACATGGCGTCCTTCGTTCGTTTTGCCATTTTGGTTTCAGCACGATCACGAGTCATTTCTGAGGTTGCCGCTGGCATAGCTTAAAACAAGTCGCGTTGAGATTGGTCAAGGTACGACATCGTTCTAGAGTTGATTGCTACCTCGACCCTTACCCCACCGGTCTTCGCTCCCCTCTACAGATTTCTAGTTGGTCCATACCCCCACTATCACCGTTCAACCTCTTCTATCTTCGAACCCTCGTTGATCTCACCGCGTCCTCAACATTGTGTGCGTTTGAAACCACGTAAATCGTGTTGACCCACGTGTCTTCACAGGACCGTGTTTTGCGATCGTAGAGCCTCGTGCATCATAAATTCCCAACAAATTACATTATCGCTTGTCCTTCGTGTTGAAATGTACATACAATGTTATTTTGCTTGTACAACCTGAACAATTTCTGCCATATCGTATTCCCATATATTTATACGTCGACACAAAAATGAAAAATTTTCAAAATAATCATTTTTACTTCATTGACGTATGCATTTACGATAATAACTAGTGCAATCGGTGGACAATGAGCTGCGAGTGTTATGCAGTTCTACACGTAATTGCAATTTCAAATGTACGAATCTTATCTACGCGTCTACGCGAATGACATTGAACGTTGCGTAATGCGTTATATAATACCCTATAATGTTTATTGCTCCGATTGTTTAGATTGTCGATACATACATATTTTTAGTTTGACGAGATGGAGCATAAAGGTTTAAGGGCAGCAGACAGTTTCTACTTTTTATTATAATCTATCTCTACGTACACGTGTCAAGGAACGAGTGATCTTTTAATAATACGTGTCACCGATTACCGAAAAATAGTGAACGAATCAAATGTAAGCGCTTATTTGACATTGGCCCAGCCTCTCGAAACTTCGGCGACGGCCTTGTATATTTTCCTCGAAGAGGCTCCCATCGGGTTGAATATGTAGATGTCACTCCGTTTCTAATGACGATGTCATTCATCTGGAGAAAACAGTCCAGTTCGAGCCTGCACCTCAACCAGACAGCATCGCCAAATATTTATATGCGTATACGTATTTGTACGCAGGTTATATAGCAATTTTTCGACTTTTCTTTTTGACATTCTGCGCTAAATCGGTGTCGTACATACTTGTTCAAAGTACTTATACATGATTTACTAGGCAAGTTTTGCTAGTCTTTAACATTATCAGATATATAAGTACATAGCAGCCGGTGTGGTTGCCACTGCTTCTGTGTCCATGTCGAATGTCTGTACGCGCGTGTGAGAGAGACGAGCACAGCTCAGGAATACATATTAACACAGATACACAACATTGAACGACGAACGACACACCGTGACTGTCGTTGTGCTGGCGCACGCGGCGTCCAATGCCCTGCTCGGAGGCAGTCGTCGTGGTTTCCACCCGGCACACGTGCACCGCTCGCACTGGGTCATTGCTCTTCTCCGTTCGAAACCAATATCGTTGCGGCGCACGACACTTGTCCCAGGCATGACCACGACGACGGCGAATGAAATTTGGCCGTTTCCGAACAGCTTGCATTTAAAAGGAATAAGCCGACGTTTCGTCCAACTTTTTCGTCGAATTATAATACATACGCATTATCGATGCAACGGTAGCATGTTCTTTTATTCATATTGTAGATAATGTTTGTTTATCTTTAAAAGTTAAGGCTGAGAAAACGACAGAAACAGTGGAAGGAAGGGTAAGAAAAATTTCATTGATTTTCAATTTATTATAATCGATTTTCGTTTAATAGTTGATATTCAATTCCATTTAATATTCGAATATATATTTGAAATTTAAAAAAAATGATTAGAAATGATAACGGTGCCACAGAGTAAGTCGACGACGCCCAGCAGAACCCTAAAGGTCGATCGCGCGCGTAGACATTGATCTGAAAATACATAACTTGTTCCCTTCGATGTGAATATTCCGGCCGCTGATAACGAATCTGCGATTAACGAAGCTTATCGTAACGTGTCGTGTTGTGGCGTTACGATACTTACGCGTGTATGGTGTGTAGCGTATAGTGTATTGTATAGCGATAGCGTATTGTGTAGTATGCGACCGCTCGCGTCCTCCCTATAGACCGGTGATATTTTCATCTTTGTCTGTCGGCGTTCTCCGTCGTGCTCTTGACGCGAATCGCGGGGTCGGCCGAAACCACGGCGGCTGCCTCCACGTGCTGCGAAAAGCACTTAGTCGCCCTAAATTGTAGGTCGGCCGTCGTAGGCGCTGTAGTGGGGATAGCGCGAGTAGAGGGGCGAGGGTCGAGCGCGGCGCTTCGGCCATGATCGATGATTTCCGTCGGCGTTCGGCACGGCCAGGCGGTAAACATTGCACAGTACGATTGGCCGTGTCCTGAGGCGGGTCCTTTGGTTTTCAAGTTTGAGTTTTTTGTCGACGTACAACTGTGCGAGAAGTGACAAACGTACGCGACATGCGTTAACGGAGACTCGTGCGTTCGTCTCGTCAATTTTTTCCTCGTTGTCCCGTACCCGAATTGCACGACCGGCCCGCAAGAACAATGGGAAGAAACGTGGTGTGCATCGACTACGCGAGGGTGTAAGGCAAGAACGGGCACAGGTGGGTGAATTTGACGTTTCTACGTTTCGAATTCGTCTTCGTTCGACCTCCAATCGTCGTAGTAATCGCTTGAAACTCGACAGAGTCTAGATAAAAGCTGCTGCACGTTCGCGAACAACATTCGAGAGAAATTCTGTTCGATTTTCCGGTGTCCTGTCAAAATTTCTTAACTGGCTAAAGTGTCACCGATATCCGTGCACAACTCTGGCCAACCAACAATGAAGAAACGTGGTTTCGTTCTTGGTTGTAGATTGTTGACGGGTGACACGGAATTTTCAATAAAATTACTCGCTGTTTATGAAAATGACAGGTTTTTTTTCGGAACACATCGCCCACCGGTAGTCGACGTTTCGATGTCGATGCTCGCCTACCAAGAGCCGAATAAATAATATTCTCGAAAGAGACGATTAGATTACTCGCGGCGATCGCAACGATTCTAACGTGACGCGTTAGAAAAAATATTTGGAACCGCAGGAACATTGTGATAATTTGTGGTCTCCTTGGCCGCGAACTTCGGCCGAGGTTCGACGCGTCGTTTTCACAATCGATTGCATTTTTATATTCGTCCATGTATCCGCGTAGCGAGGGAAAAAACGAGGAAAGAAAAACCGAGAACTTGTGCGTGTATACGCGAGAAAGAAATATCGCGATAGATTCTCTTAGAAGAGACGATATGTATCGTAGTCCGTGATGTAACTCAACGTCCTTACTGTGCTGCGAGTTGCACGAGGTCGGTGATCGCTATAAAAAAATGCGGCGAGTGCACGTGGAGGCAGTATCAGGCGGTTTCTACCGTCGCGTCGCGGCATTGCACCACCGCCGACCACGGCGGCCGCCTCACGGACTTGCGGAGTGAGACACGCGCGTGCAGGTTTAACCCAGCCTTAACCTATTCTGAACCGACGACCTCGTAGGAACGTGCGATCAACATCAGGCTTCTTCATTAAAGCCTTTTGCCATTTATTTATTTTTTCAATAAACCTTCTCCCCTGATTATTCAAAATTTCTCCATCTACTTCCGTCATTTCGAAATATTTGCGCAATTACCGTCGGTTATTTAAAGATTTAAAAAATACGCACATATTAATACGATTGAAACGTCAGACGTAGACGAATTAATTTCCTATTGTTCTAAATAGACGCACCAGTCTACGCGGACATGTCAGATAGAAAATTTCCTCTTTATACGTATCAATTTCTAAAGCGTATGACAACACCGTATTCTTAGTTAAACAATAAACGGTTCTCGTAAGTGACCGATTATGCGCTATACGTAGCGAACTAGTTTATTATTATCGCAGCAAGTTGGAACTTGTGGCGTAACAGGAAATTCGAATTTCATCGTTGAAACGTAAACAGTTGGTTTCTACCGTTCTTTCTCGTTGGTTATCTTCGATAGATTCTATCGGAGGGAATGAACTTTTATTTTCCTATTCCCCTTAGGCGGACAAAAAGATGAAAAGGGTCGAGCATAGCAGGTTCGTGAGTCGATAATACACGGTTTATCATAGGCCCGGTAGAATCGGGGATCGGGGACGATGAGAAGTTGCAGGATGCTTGCGCGTGTGCGTGTGCGTGCGCGTGCGTGCACGCACGGGGCGTCGCACGATTCGTGGGCGTTTTTTTGAACCTGAAAGGGCGAATGGTGGGGAATCGAGTAGGCCGTGTTACCCTAACGTTTCGGATCAGCGCGTATCAAGCCGTTTACATACAGTTGCGTTTACACCTAGGACGACGTCCCAAGCGTCTTCGCCCTATCTACCTCATGTCGACCTACCTCGTCGAGTCTTCCGATTATTAATTAATGCCTTGTTATTGTTATTGTACAGGTAAAATTACATCGCAATATCCAAAATCTTTTGTTGAAATCAAGCAACCGATTAGCATCACAGTGTACAGAAATGGTTTATATATTACGAAAAAGCAAGAAAATTATCTGGAAAATATTAATCGCAAAATAACCGATTTTATATACGGACTACGCGAATCGAAATTTTCAAAATTTGTTTCGCGCTAATTTTTCGAAATACCGGCCACGAATTATATGTAAAATAGAAATGAAATCGACTAGTATCGGTTGTACTAATTCCTAGAATTTCGTTCCAGATTTACAACTTTGATAACGAAGAATGGTTGGCTATTATCAAGTAGAGCCGCTATCGAATCCAAAAACGATGTCAATTATCAGCGAAGCGGGTAATTTGGAACCCGTAAATCCAGTGAAGAGTTTGGTTTGTAGTCCGGACTTGACCGTGTACGCGTCTCCGACCTGCGGTGCCGAGACTCTGTCGGCAAATGCCGAGGAAAAGCCGTACCAGTGTCTCCTCTGTCAGAAAAGCTTCGAACAGAAGAACTTGTATCAGAGCCACCTACGCTCGCACGGTAAGGAAGGCGAGGACCCTTACCGATGCAACATTTGCGGGAAAACGTTCGCGGTGCCCGCGCGACTAACGAGACATTATCGGACGCATACGGGCGAGAAGCCGTATCAGTGCGAGTATTGTAGTAAATCGTTTTCGGTGAAGGAGAACCTGACCGTGCATCGTCGTATTCACACGGAGGAACGACCGTACAAGTGCGACGTGTGCGGGCGCGCGTTCGAACACAGTGGCAAGTTGCACCGGCACATGCGAATTCACACCGGTGAACGACCGCACAAGTGCACGGTGTGCTCGAAAACGTTCATCCAGAGTGGACAGTTGGTAATTCACATGCGCACCCACACCGGGGAAAAACCGTACGTCTGCAATGCCTGCGGCAAGGGGTTCACGTGCTCGAAACAGTTGAAAGTTCATACGCGCACGCATACCGGGGAAAAACCGTACACCTGCGACATCTGCGGCAAATCCTTCGGTTACAACCACGTATTAAAGCTGCACCAGGTAATTTATTTACACAAATGTTAATGTTATATTGATCGTAAATTGTTTTAGAATACATGGTATGAAATTTTTGGCGCACGGTTCGAAAAGTTTCCATAAAAATAGCTATTTTATCGTATCAACTGATCGAACCGTGCGCCAAAAATTTCATACAATTTATTTACATTCGGTAAAAGCTACCGACAATGTTCGTTCACATTTTACGATTTGCGCGAAGACATATTCGGTATTAAAAACAAATTCGCAAAGTTTATTCTTTGTACGTTCTAGGTCGCTCACTACGGCGAGAAGGTCTACAAATGTACTCTTTGTCACGAGACCTTCGGCTCGAAAAAGACGATGGAGATGCACATAAAGACGCACTCGGACTCGTCTGTCGCTGGTTCTCCTCGGGACTCGCCGATCGAGCCAGAGGTCGAGATCTCGCAGGGGTACAGTGTAGGCACCGCTAGCGACAAGGAGAACCAAAAGACTGATGAGCCAAGCAACGACGGCGCCGATGCCGCCGCCGCAGCCGCCGCTTACAACGCACCCCGGGATTTTACCTACTACATGTATTCCAGAGAGCAATATTCGCAACCACTCGTGGCGCCGAGCGAAGAGAAGCAACCCTTCCAGCCGACGCCCGTTGTCCCGATTGAGCAGTGTCACACGTTCATATACCAAGATGTCTCGCCCACTTACAATACCTTTGGAATTCCCAGCAACGATTTCGCCAGCGACTGTTCGTCCCTGCTGAATCTGCCCGGAAACGATGCTCGCAGACGGGTCGAAGCCGCGCTCGAAGCGGTCGAAGAGGAGAGGCAGAGGGAGTACGGAATCAGAGTTGAACGGGAGCCAATGTTGACACCACCCAGCAGTAATCCCGTCAGTCCGGTACCATCGCCGGACCCGCTAGACCTGGCGATCCCTGTGCGAGAAACGTTAATTCTTCCGCCGAGGAAGAGGTGTAAAATGATCCTAGAATCGATGGAGAGCGAAAGGATCGGGTTCATCGCGTCCCAGAGACAGAATTCTGTTATTCAATTCGCCAAGGCGTCATAGTGGAAGATCTAAAACTTGTTTGTGGTTAGTTGGTGATAAGTTCGCGCGTGCCGTACGGTAAGACGAAACTCCTCCCCTTGACCGTGTAGCCGAGGACTCGCCAACTTCCCATGGCACCTCGCTCAGACTCTACTCTCGTTATCGTTGTCCACAACTTCCCAAGCTGCTGAACCATGGGGCAATCGTTGCTCTGGACATCCAGGTGATGGATACGGCTCTGCTTGCTCTCTCAAAGAAAGTCAAGCGACCGGGTTCGGTAGCTAGGACAAGAAGAAATAAGATGTTCTCGCAATTACGGACGAGGTTGTTGTTCCGTGCCGCGGCTCGAGCTTCGGCTCGAATCTTTTCGCGAGCCTTCCAACAACCACGTTAATCGGGGAAAGTCTATCGAACAAAGACTGAACTGAAAGAAAAGTAAAAAAATGTTTCATGTTCCAGCTCTGTAAAGGCAAAGGCAAAAGCGATAGGTAGAGTTTCATATTTACCGAGGTATCCAAGACACCAGCAACTGTACCTTTGCAAAGTTGAAACAACTTTTGAAATTGAAATCTCCGCGAAACAACGCGCGAAAAGCTCGTTCGATCCGTTCCTATTGGTAATTTGTCGATTGAAATTTGTTTCCTGAGGTGAATGATCGTACTAAATATTTCCTGTGCAAGTCTTAAACGTACCAATAGTAACGAAACAATAGTTCGCAGTTCGAGCCGTTAGTAGAATACAGAAGAATGCAAATGTAACACCATTGGCATTCCCCTGTATGATCGAAACCGATCCGAAGGACTTTGAAAATGCACGTGCCTCGGAGCGAACGTCTCGCTGCGCACCTTGAGCCCGCCAGCCTATTTTAGGATAAAAGCAGCTCCGAAATAGCCAACGATTTTTAAACTATCGACGGTTTCTTAACGGTGCGAAGCAGCAATTCAATTGCAAAATTCTTCGATTCTTTGAAAAGTAACCCGGAAACGATTTCTTAGCGTCTCGAGGACGAACGCCAACTTTAGCAAAAGTCAAGGGACAAACAAGTTCAAGGATCGCGTAATCTTTGTAGCCAAACTTTTCCAACTCCCTTGGACTTTTGTCGCGGAAGAAAAACACGGAAAAATTTTTAATTTGTTTTGCTTTGCTTTGCTTTCTTCGGTATTTAGCTGGCGTGTTCCGCGTCATTTTTTCTCATATTTTACGTAACATGTACGTGTCCTCAGATATGTGTGCGAGTGCGTGTACATATGTATATGTATATACGTATATATGCATGTTAAGTTGCTACGGACGAGCATAAAAGTAACAAACAACGTGAAGGCCTTGGAACGAACATAGTCGAGACTGGTTCTCATTTCAGGAAATGCGAGAAATCTTTTTCTTTTTATCCGCTGATCTTTTACAAATCAACTTGTACTTTATTACAAAGTATATAGAGTACGCGATTCGTTTTATAAACATTATTAAAATATTTAAGAAATAGCTCAAAGCAGAGTGGCTACTCCCACAATTGAACATTGTCTTTTGTTCATCTTTGATATCTCGCGCTGGAGATTTTTAACAAATTAATATATGGCCATAGGTGTCGATTAGTTCGAAGGCTACGGTGGCTTTTATCGAAAACATACAAATTGTTTTCAAATGTTGAATTTGAACGTAGTACGTGTTTTGTGTATCGTGAAATTTTCCGTAATTTTGATCGTAATCGATATTCGTGTAACAAATATTCCAATTTCTTGCCAAAACTAAAAAGACTGATACCAGTCTGACAAACATTTTTGTTCGAGCGTGACAAGCTTCCCATGAGACGTCGTTTATTGTTATGGTATATAAGCTCTGTAATAGATGAAAGTGATATTAAAACACGTAATTGCTCAATTTCGTCGTTGTTAGACACGCATTGTTTTAGGTAGACACTTTTTGATCGGTTCGAAATGATATCCGTGATAATCAGAAATTAAACAGTTGTTCGTTAGTTTGTTACAACCGATCCGAACCGGTCATGTTTCCAAATTTATTTTTCTCATTGGAGCTTCACTTTTGTTCACATCGAACATCTAACATGACGAAATTTGAATTTATTTACGTTATCGACGTTAACTGTTCAAATACGGACGAACAATTTGCAGTCGCGTTAAGGCTTCTTTCCGAACAATACATGCAGTTTGTTTACTTCGAGAAGAGATACTTCGCAAAAGAGAAGTCTTAACATCGATTGCGAGGAAGGTCTAGCAAAACGATTAAACATTAAACTCTGTTCGCTTCATGAAACTTTCGATAGCTAGGTAGAAAGAATAATAAACGACCGTAGCAGTAACACGCTAGTTTGAAGTACAAACGCATTGGGTCGAGGCAGATGTGTCTCGGTCGCTCGATGAGCTTGTAAAGCTAAAAATAATTGAAAAATATGTATTGTAAGGCAGGATTTGGCGTTGAATGTTACAGAGAAAAGTCCATCAATTTCTAGAGAAACCGTGTATTTCGATGTCATCTGGTCGAGATGCGAGCTCAAACTTCGAACCGAATGCTCTTCTCGAAAGCAATCGCGTCATCAGAAAAGGAAGGATAGGTGTCGTCCGATGGTACCTTTCTTCCTAATTGCAAGACCGCCAAATCCTCGCGCTCAGCCTCTTCGAGGAAAATATACAATGTTATCGCCGAAGTCTCGAGAGGCTGGGACAACGTCGAATCGACGGAGAGGTGTCCTCGACGTTCGCACGCTTACAATACATATACAATATTATTGCTGATACGGGTTAGTGTTCGCTACTTTGGTAGAAAAAAAGAAAGGGGGAAAAAACGGATCATGCTGGGATAAATAACTGAATATGTATACAGTTTCCACCGTGAAAGTGAAATCAGCGGGGAAGAAAGTACCAAACAAATTGATATCTCTGTGATAAGAACTCCATAATGCCAGAGTATTGAGGGGAGCTATGCCCACTGCCAGTACAAGCTTGCTAAGCGTGTCAGAGCACGCGTGCAACTTTAATATTAAATATTAAATCGTATTATCACGATGAATAATTCGTAGCCATTTGTGCCCGCACTTGGCTTCGCAACAATATGACGGAAAGAATGTTTTATAAATTGAGAACTAACTTTCAAAGTGGTATCATTCAGCAAAGTGCATCTGGTCGAAATGGATATAGACGCGTCAGAAAAATACGAATATTCGACCTTAGGTTCCCAGATTTTTCGAAATCATAGTATTACTTAAGTGTTTTACATTCAAGTTGTATAAATAAGTCTTGTCTGGTTACATCTTTCGGCGTGTACAGAATATTTGTACATTTAATGTCGTTTCCGTGAAAACTGATAGTATCCTAGAAGACTGTAGAATCGTTTAATATTATAATTTACGCGCGTCTGTCGTATCTGGATATCTCGTCGGTGCTCTAGCGCTGTTCATCCACCGACTCTGCGAACTGTTTTAGTCGATGCACTTTGCGATCGAATAATCTGCTTATTTTTGATCTGCAGTTTATAGAACAGCTTGCATATACATTGAGCCATGTTCATATTTTAATATGTAATGTAATATTTATATAGCTGCGCATGCATATTATGTTTTCTTTTGTTTCTTTTTATGAATACAGACTTCGACACGTGGCCTATTCCCCTATTCATCGAGTCGAACTGAATTAAAAATATGTTCGAAGCGGTTTTCTTTCGTATGTCACCCGGGAATTGTGTTCCCGTTGATCCTGTGGATCGTGCGTGACTTAAAATTTATGTGCAATCTTAATTTAAGCGTGTCTCCGAATGCTTGGCTACAAAACGCTCTCGAAACGAAACAAAAAGTAGAGTTGCCTTTGATCAATGCAATACTCGAGTTTTTAATTAGAAATTTTAACGATCGTTGTCGGCGGACTAGGAGGGTCAGTTTAGAGTTTCGAACTTTTTCTGTTCGCGTAGATCGGACCATCGAGAGCATACGTAGGCCACGTTGCGTTGTAGCTTGTCAAAATAAAAGGAATGCGAATTGTTAAGTATTATACAACAATGACGAGAAATAGATTGAAACGCGTTGAGAGGTGTCTAGTGTAATATTCTAGTTATTATCTGTTATTACTTATTATTTTTAAGACACACAACACAAGCACATACACACAAATGCATGCCGGATGGGGTGATTTTTGTCCCATCGTCGCGGGCGTGTGGAACTGATTACACACGAAAGAAAATGCGTTTTTGTAGACGTTTGACGCAACAAAAGGAGAATATACAATCTTGTATAAGTGCGACAAGGACCGTGAAAATATATTTCTTTGTGTCCCTTTTGGCGATCGTACGTTCCGTTACGATACAGCTCTAGAAACCTTGCGAGAATACCGAGAATAATACGAAGAGAGAAACTTTCTCGTACTATGTTTTTCTACGTCGAACATTAATAATTACAAGCTGATTTTCTTGTTCGCATTATTCACAGGAATTTCTGTAAATTGGACGTATCACTACAGACACCGATAGGCACTAACGATTGTATTTCTTCGTTTTATTCCGCCAAAGTGCGCGTGAATCATTTTGATAGTCAGCTTCCGACAGGAAATATATTTATTTATTTAATATATATCTATGTCTATATATTATATGCAGATGTATTTTTGCCGAAGTCCGAAACAAACTGTCGTGTATTCGCTGCATTAAAATATATTCTATCGTAAACAGTGTTTTCGAATCTTTCGCCTGACTTTTAATTTAACGGGAAGTATGTATATTTCAAAAGAATTTCTATATTCTCTGATTCTTGGGTGGTATCACAGACGAGGTATAAGGATAGACCTATTATCCAATGCATTTTTTTGTCACACGTTTTTGGGGTCACGTAACCCCATTACCATGTTAGTGTCACATCCTATATTACCAACTGGAACTGAAATACACTGACAGCATTCTTAGCGGAAGGAATTAAAATAAAAATAGCTATACTGCAGTCCCGCGAAGATAGAAAATATTGTTATCTAAAATGCCTCAACGGTTTATATATTTTGAAATATCATCATCACTAAAAGTTCCACCTCTACCTAAATAGAACATTTGCTCGAGATCTACGTAAGACTGCGTCAATGGCGTACGTAAATGTATTTATAGTATCGTAGGTAATGAATAAACGTAGACTGCTGACATTATTCATTTTATAATTGCTTGGAAAACAATTACTTTTTACTATAGAATGTCATTACGCTCTTATTGTCGTTGAATCAGACGGAACGTGACATTGCAAAATGTTATAGAAGGGAATAGGTTTGAAATAATCATGGATATTAATTTACAAGATCTTTATTGAAAATCTTTCAATACATTTGTTCTTAGATCTAGCATGTCTTACATTCTAGTATACAATATTAACGCAAATTCTAACTGTGCAGCTATTAGCTCGATATTATCCACTATTTGTAAGATACTAGAAGTTCTTACAAATAGAGGATAATACCGATTGCCCAGGTCTCACCACGAGGAGGTTGCTGCACAAGAGACCCGGAAAGGGAGTCAGAACGAATGCAATATTCCTTCTGGCTCCCTTTCCTAACAACGACGAACTTATACTAACGCAGTAACGCAATATGTCGAGTAATTATTGCGGGGAAAAAGGTGTGAATCGGAGAACAAGTCTCCGATCCACGGGGGAGCAAAGGCGAATCAGGCAGAAGGCTCTGATTCTTTAAAAAAGAGAAACAAGAACGAACCAGAGCAGAAGGCTCTGGTCCGAGGGTGACGCGAACGCGTACAATGCTCGCAGCCAAACTCCAGTCAGCACCGATATCCAACATGAACTCAAGAAGAGCGATGACCAAGAGAAAAGCTCGCACGGTGTCCCATTTACTCATATACCAACCGGTACCATTCAACTTACGTTGAGGTGACTCAGGTGGAATCGCGACAGAGAGGACTTTTCACTTATACAGTGTAACACGGCAAACAGATCGCTTGACCATCCACTCTCAATGAATTGACGCCGAATACCGATACCAACTGGATTGGTACATACAAGCAAGGTCCGACACAGCGGAAGGCTGTGTCGGAGTCAAAACAACGAGCCGAGCAAAGTGAAGTTAGATTGAATTAAATTAAACTAAATGAAATGAAATTAAGTTAAGTGAAGTTAAGGCAATAATTACTCGACATATTTACAACGATGACATACAATCTTAATAACTAACGCACGCACGCAAGCCGAGCAATTATTGTCGCAAAAAAGAGGGAAGAATCAAAGCAAAAGGCTTTGAATTGCAATGAAGAAAGATGAATCAGAGCAGAAGGCTCTGGTTCGGGGAGTGACGCTAAGACAATAATTGCTCGGCAAATATAAATAACTTAACATACGCAGTCTTCACGATGTATTCTCTTCGTTGGGGTGTCCTCTTCGTTCGATGTATCCTGACCGACTGTTAAACAATAGATGACCCCGCATACGAGTGCAAATACGACAAGAAATACAAACAAAACTAAATCCCGCACACGAGTGCGGCCTATAGGCGCTTCGGGTGCCCCGGGGACGCGACACCCCGTACTCGCTCACGGCCCCACCCGTGAGTGAGTCCCTGAGGGACCTTCGATCGAAGGAATACCAATTTGAAATAAGAAATGTAAATTTTCAGAAGACCATCTCGAGAAAATTCAGAAGCTATTCTATTATAAATCGAGTAATAAAACCAACGATGATGAAGATGCGATGAGAGTAACAATAAACCCCGCACACGAGTGCTGCCTACAAACCCCGCACACGAGTGCAAATCTAACCAGCTCACGATAGCCAACCTAACACCAGCTCACGAGAGCCAAGCTAACCCCGCACACGAGTACGGCCTGCCTACGCCGCATACGAGTACGAATCTAACCAGCTCACGAGAGCCAAACTAACACCAGCTCACAGGAGCCAAGCTAACCCCGCACACGAGTGCGGCCTATAGGCGATTCGGGTGCCCCGGGGACGCGACACCCCGTACTCACTCACGATTAAGTAAGTGAGCCCCTGAGGGACCTCCGTTCGAAGGTATACCAATTTTTAATAAGAAACATACAATTTGATAATAAACGAATACATTTGGTCTTACATCTATCATGTATTACATTCTAGAATACAATATTAACACAAATTCTAAGTGAGCAGCTATTAGCTCGATATTATCCACTATTTGTAAGATACTAGAAGTTCTTACAAATAGAGGATAATACCGATTGCCCAGGTCTCACCACGAGGAGGTTGCTGCACAAGAGACCCGGAGAGGGAGTCAGAACGAATGCAATATTCCTTCTGGCTCCCTTTCCTAACAACGACGAACTTATACTAACGCAGTTACGCAATATGTCGAGTAATTATTGCGGGGAAAAAGGTGTGAATCGGAGAACAAGTCTCCGATCCACGGGGGAGCAAAGGCGAATCAGGCAGAAGGCTCTGATTCTTTCAAAAAGAGAAACAAGAACGAACCAGAGCAGAAGGCTCTGGTCCGATG